>OY757541.1:9805890-9822607 GCA_963584105.1 Alviniconcha strummeri
GAATAAATTTTACTACTGCCAGCATAAATAAGCTTCAAAGGCAAGTCCATGTAGTTCACCCCCACCAACACTTGCCCCTACCAAAAACAGAAACGGTTCAGTTAATGGAACCACTGCATCATCATCATCATCATCATAATAATTAAAGACTGTCATCCATGTCTACATGTAAATGTGCTTCAATATTACCTGCTCAAATTTATTTGATAAAGGGTTTTAAATTATGAACGTATCAAGTATTTCCCTCTTCTTTTTTTTCATTGATAGCATCATTGTGACCATCATGATCATTGTCATCACTATGCCACATTCTTATTTGACATCCACCGTTATCATCGCATCAACAATGCTTGAAGACTTACCGTTTCCTAACATTTCCAGTGTCTGTGGTTTTAGAACTTCTTCCACATATTTTTTCAGGGTTATGTCAACTGCAAGAGTCAAAGAAAGTGAATCAGATACATAAAATATAACTAATAATGTTATTTTTAACTGACAAGCGCAACCCCCTGCTTTCTGAATTGAACTAAACATGAAGTATTTGCAGTCATCAGCGCTTGGCTGTCTAAATATGGTCCAGGGGAGATAACTCTTTCGAGCAGCACAACTGCAGCTGACGAGTTTCTTTCAGATAGTACATTGTCCATTTGTCATCTACAGTGCCTTTAACCTTCCTAGGTTTCAACTCATAATGTGATCTGTTCTACCCACACAATTACCATTTAGTTAAACCACTGAAAGAAGTCAACAATTATAAAATGCTAACACTCCCGCCTGTGTCTGTTCATATCTTATTGGTTGCCTTTCCACTCCCCCCCCCCCCGCCCCCCCCCACCCCCGATTTTTCATTTCAACTTTATCACATTTTTATATCTGCAAAAAATAGATGAGAAGGGGCTACCCACCTTTTTGGTAAGAATAGGTGTTTGCCGAACTGAGACGAATAACTTTGGAACCATATTTGCTCAGCATAACTTCCTTTCTACAGTCATTTATAAACTCCTGGTGAGACAAAAAGAACACACAAAAAAGCAGAAGAGGATGTAAATCAGATAAGCAATCCATAGAACTACTTAATAAAGTGAATAAACCATCATGTAAACAAAAATTGAAACAAATGCGGAAAATGTTCTAAGACTGTGACAAGCTGGCACATTCACACACACACACACACACACACACACATGATTATGTCCACTTTTGCAACCATGAAAGAAAGTGGAGGTGGGGAGAAGGGATGGTTGGGGGGGGGGGGGGGGGGGGGGGAGGAGAGGTGCAAATAATGACAATGAAAAGAACTACAGAAATTATGTAAGCCTGGTATTTTCCACAAAAATGAAAAAATGAAACTTTGAAGTTGAATGAACTCAGACAGCAATCATTAAAACAACACTCAATTATATATATCTGACTTCTTCCTTTTTACTTAGAGTCTTTTTACATAAGCGATATTACACTGATTATCTGACTCAGTACCCACAGAGCTATATTCTGACCTGATTGTAAATTTAGGTCAGTGGAACCCTTGAGAACTCTGCATTTGTCAGCAAAGGGGGTGTTCATTTCTGCACTGTTTACAAAGTCCTACAACTAGTCCAAGCCTACAAACATGACCTCCAGGTATACTTACAGAATTATCTGTTGCCCCCCGAATAACCACAGGCTTGGTAAATGCATACCTGCAGCAACAACACGAAACATGTAATAACAGCATTATATATATAATGTGTGTGTGTATGTGTGTGTGTGTGCGCGCGCGCACATACATGCACGTGCGCATATGAATGTGTGTGTGTGTGCATGTCAGCATGTGTGCATGTGTATGTGTGTGTGTGTGTGTGTGTGTGTGTGTGATACTATTATAATTCCATTTTCCTAATTTTTGTCAAGTCTCATGATCACTCAGAATTAAATAATTAGTGGAATGGTCATGATTTAGTTTATTCATAAATGTTCACAACCAATCATAACTTTTGTTAAATTAGACATGATTAAAAATCTAGCCACTAAAATCATCACGTATTCATTATAATAATTTACAGAAGCCTATCATTATCATTCAACAGCTGTTATGTTGTAGTGTTTTAGACTTTAGAGCAAGTTTGGCTTGGCTTGGACTTAGAGGTTCACTCAAAGTCAAATACAGTCAGTCTGACAGAGCCAGTCAAGATTATAATTCAATAATCACTACCTACACATGAACAGTACATCATTGTCTCCCACAATTTAGGCAGATCTGACTTCAAGCATGTTCCACATAGATTTTTTTATTTTTATTGTTTGTTTTTGAAAACACGTTGAACATCAAAATAATGCATTTATAGGTCTCTTCCCAAAGAGAAACAGAAACAAATTTTGAATGACTTAATTCATTACCTTAATCATGATCAGCTAAAGTTCACTTGTATACAAACATTCACATGTGCATAGAACTTACAAATTGTATTAACCACTTAGTTCTAGTTCTGTGTATTCATAGTATCATACATGTACTAAACTGTCAAACGAGAGGAGAAAATACTGTAATTTGAATAATTAATAATAGAGATGAACTGATTTACTGTGACAAAAATTCTTTCTGTGTCAAATCTGCAGCCTCTCTGACTTCCACAGTGCATGGTCCTGGTTGTGCCAGCAGCTTGTCTTCATCTGTGTGCCTGTAAAATAATAATAATAACTGACATTTCTATGGCGCATGATCCCTAGCAAGATCTAGGGCACAATGCGCCGTACAAAAAGGCTTAAAAGCTGCAGAAAAATGTATAAACATATATACAATGGAGATGTTGTTGTTTTTGTTTTTGTTTTAAATGAAGGAACAGAAAGATCAGATGCATGAATACAGATTAACAGAATTAATAGCATATTATATACATAAATGCATTACAGTGATACCCCCAATGAAAGACTACCTTCATAACCAGCAGTCTTGTCTTAAATCTACATCCTCAGAATGTATTTTCTGAATGTTTTTTGCTTTTGTTCCTCTTTTGAGTTTGACTTTTGTAATTCATCCCCTCAGAAAAGATAAACCTCTTTTTAAAGCACCTCCCTCCCTTTTTTCTTTTCCTTTTTTGTTTTGTTTTTGTTTTTGGTGCGTGTGTGTGTGTGTCATTGTTGTTGTTGTTGTTGTTGCTGCTGCTGCTGTTGTTGTGGCAGTTCTTAATATGTTACTAAGGTAATTACTGGGATGGTCTGTTATTTGAGTTGCTGTATATACTGTAGATACTATAGTGAAAGACCAGGCTCACAGTTATGAGCACCCCTCTATCTGGGGCACTCAGTAGCCTTCTATTAGTATCACTATTTGTTCTTTTCTTTTCTTTTTAAACGTCCAACAAAAGCAAATAAATTAAAAATATAAAAAATCTGATTTTGTTTGCAAAAGTCCATTTATAATTATATTTTGTGCACACAATGATTATAATTATATTCTCTAAGTAGGCAGACTGAGACTGTTTTGAAAGACAGAGAGAGAAAGCAAAAGAGAGAGAGAATCCCACCATCCGCCATCATCGGCCCACACAAGAGAGGCCAAAATCAACAACAAGCTTGGTAAACTGAGATGTGCTTCCATCGTCCAGCCCACAAGAAGTTTCTGCTCTCCTTGTACTCGAGACACGTTTCAGGGTGGCTGGTTTACCGAATCTACTCGCGAATGGTTGACATCGGAAAGTGGTGCAGTGTCTCATATTTACAACATAAACGTTAACAACAACGGTTTTATTCGAGCATGAACAATATGGATGCACTTAAATAACTCTAACATATGCCAGTAAATTCCCCAAAGAATTAAATTACTATGCCGTCTATTACTTTGATATTAAGTGTTGTCGCTATCGCCATGCGATCGGTTTGTGGCCAGCATGGTTGTTCACTTCCGGTGAAATTTGAGGGCTAAACAAGAAACCGCAACAAAGATGTTTGTTCTTGCGCAGATGAAGGACACGGTGAGAATTCCACCCAGCAAGCTGCATCTGGATACAACGCAAACAATAATTGGAATACTCAATAAGAAATTTGCGAATAAGGTAAGCGGGTTGGAAGAATGAGTTTGTTTTCGAAACGAAACTAGACCTGTACACTAGTACTAGTACAGGAGTAGGTTTACTAGCGTTAGCAGGCTTTACGCTTGCGGCTCTCCAGACTGAACACGTAGTAATGGAACTCAGGTTAAACCCAAAACTAGACAAATCCTTTACCTCGTTGCCAGCCGTGCAGAGTACTACTAGCATTATGCTGAGTGAATTTTCAACACTGAGGTGAGTGCGTGGCCGGGGTGGGCTGATTTGTACATGATTCGGGTTCTCATTATCACAAAGCAGTCACGGTAGACCTAGTTTACGAATTGTTAGTGCCGTGCAATTGCCTAGCTTGTCAGATAATACTAATGTGAAGCTGCCACAATGTACGTTTATATAGACTAAGCCTATTACAGTATTACTATTAGTATTACAGTATTAGACTTTTTTCAGAGCAGTTTACAAGCTTCTGGTGCTGCATTTAGTTTAACACCCAGGAATACCGTTTGCTGTTTGTGACCATTAATTACTGTACCACCACTTTTGTACCCATGAAAGCTTTCAATTCCAGGTGGTTCACAATGTTGGCCTCTGCATAGCTCTGTGGGACATTGAAAACATTGAGAGAAGTTTTATTTACCCTGGTGATGGAGCAACACACACCATTGGTGAGTGTTAAAGAGTAACATATTGTAACACTGACACTGTAAACATGTGTAATTATGTAACTTACACTGCAACACTAACAGTGTGTTCACAATGATTAATATTATAACTTATACATAAGAAAGAAGAAAAAACATATATATATATAGTAAATATAATCATACAAATGTAATTAATAATATTTTTTTACAGTAAGTTTGAAAACTGTTTTGTTTAATTTAGTTTAAAGCTGTCAGTCTTTTATCTATCCCATGTCTGTTTGTCTCTCTGTTGAATTTTTATTGAACTACGGTTTTATGCACTTAATATTATTATTTAATAAAATAATACTATTACTAACTGTAAACATAATTAGAAAACAGGGTTTGCATTAAGTGCTTAACCAGGCAATTTCCAGTATTTTAATTTTGACTGGTAAAGTCTAAAGATCAGTGCACACCAAAAAGAAAAAGCAACTGGTCAGATGTGCCAGCTGATCCTTTACTGACCAAACTATGGTCAGACTCATGAATATGATGATGACTATGAGTCATATAGTGTTCTGCTTTTTTCACCAGTTCATTTCAGGTACATTGTGTTTCGTCCAGTCATTGATGAAATCCTGGTTGGCAAAGTCAAAAGTTGTAGCAAGGAAGGAATCAATGGTGAGTGAGAGAAGCAATGAATTGCTTCAGTCAAGTTTGCTAAAGAATTTGGGTTGTATGACTTTAATTAATAATAATAATAATATTAATATCATATATATAAATAATGATATCACTCTCAGTATGACACTAAAACATTATAGACATTATATTTATATTAACATGAATATAAATATATGAAATAGTACATCAATTTTATTGACATACATGTGGTGGGATATATATATATTATATATATGTTAGTATTTGTGATTATGTTTGCTGGTAGGATTTTATTTTTATTTTTTATCAGTGTCACTGAGAGTAAAAGTACTGAAACACTGATTTAAAAACAAAATAATTTACACTATAGTAATAAATAAGTATAATTACAGTTACTTTGTGACAAGCTGTACAGTGCTTGTGCTGTTTGTTGTTACCACTAAGTGGACACAGTCACTTTGCAGTAGTTTTCTTATCTTGATGGTGTGATGCTCACTTGTGCTGACAATTATCATTCATAAATTTATACCATGTTGCAACACATACTATTTTGCTAGACTTGTGTCATTTGCAAATTGCTGAAACAAATTGATCCAACTTTGTTGTTTCAGTCTCCATGGGTTTCTTTGATGACATTTTCATCCCTGAAGATGCCTTACATCATCCATCCAAATTGTATCCTTTGAAGGCTTGGTTTCCTGTTGTGGGCAGTGAGAGAGATTTAGTTTGCAGGCAAGCTGGTTGAAGAATATTGCTTAAAAATGTTGCAGCAAGGAAGGAAGTTGCTACATTTGTGAAAGATGTTTGTTGCGTGCATGTATAGCATTACTGTTAGCCGTTACAACAGGTTTTCACAAGAGATTTTCAAGGAAAGGCAGTATCAAAACACACAAGGTCAACAAATAACAAGAAGGGAGGAGCTCTTATTTTAATTTGACAGCACTCAAAAAAAAGAAAAAAAAAGCAAATTTCCAGTGCAAACACCCTTTTCAAACAGCTAACAAGACAGAAAATGCACTAAGAAATGATAACACTTAACAGGAATGAAATCCAGTCCACTTAGCTTTTAGTTGCCCATAGGCCATACACTCTGTTACAGTGCTAGCAAAGTTCTACACTTGAACTTCATAAAAAGAAAGAAGAATAGGTCAGATTTACCAATTTATTTAAAGTGTGTCCAACTCCACTGATCAGCACCTGGTTCCAAAAGCTGGAGGGGGCGGGGGAGAAGGTATGCTGTACAGTGTGTGTGGATGGAGTGTTGAACTTGACTCTTTCTCCAGCAATGAAAAAGAACAGCTGTGGGCCTGGGAATACATGACTGAGGAGGGCAAGCATGATTTGTACATTGACATTGGAGAAGAAATCAGGTCAGTGCAGCATGCTCCTGTGTTTGATGCTGATACAGTAAAGAAAAAAAATGTTAGAATGAAAACTGTACCTGGTAAGCTACTGTATAGAAATTAGAATAGATTATGCAGTTTACAATGGCACCTTTAAAGTTTTATGGATGAATACATCATTACATGCTCATGTGATTGCTGTAATATGTGCCAGTTGCTTCCCCTTCACTCTCTCATTAGGCATGTGCTTTAATTCATAGACATAGTCCACCTCTTTGCAGGTTGTTTTCTGTGATCTGCAGCCATCTCTTAAGTCTCAGTCTTTCTCATCAATGCTGTGTTAGGTGCAGCTTCATTCTTGGAGCCTTACTGTTTATATACCATGAATATATAATTCGGAACAGACCACTATGGCTTTATGTCTATCTTAGTTTCTTCTGTGACAAATTACTTACACACAAAGTTACACATGTACATGTGTGCGCATGTGCCCTTACACGTGGACACACACACACACACTCTCTCTCTCTCTCTCCCGCACACACACACTCTCTCACACACGCACGCACACACACACACACACGTGGCACATATGCATATGTGCACTGTCTGACTTCTGTTTGGCTGTTCACAAGCTATGATGACAATGGTTGGGGTGGATGTGCACAGGTTCCGAGTGATGGAGGAGAGGTTCGTGGACACCTCTCCCACGGGCCCCGAAGGAATGAACAAAGATGTCACTGACCCTGACCCAGACTCCAAGAAATCCCCCTACACCATCATCGTAAGTTCAGTGCATAAAGTATATAATATATTCCAAGTGTATGACTGGCATGCTGCACTATGATCCATCTCGTAGAGAGTTAAATGCCCCTTTCTGATGCCCAGCCAACCATGTGGGTTACATCAGGGTGACAGCTGGGGGGTGGTGGTGTTTGGTAATCTATTCACTGCTGTAGTTTATACACTTCCTTCCCCACTGGGCAAGGCACCATAAATCCACTTTTGCTCTAAGTGCCACAAAATACAGTATTTATATAATAGTCTGCTTTCATTCATCCACTTCCCAACACAATTACCTTTTTGTTTCTTTGCCCAAATCCTGAGGAAGCCTCCCATGGGGGCAAAAGTTTGTCCTCTGTTCCTTTCTACCACCCCACCCCCACCCCAACCCCCAACTCCATTTCTCATTGTCATCAACATCATTAAAAAATATTTTTTGCACTTTCCTCACCCAGTCTCCAAAGAAGCCCCAGTGACGGCAAGAATTTGGACACTTTTCTCTCCTCCCCTATATTCTCATTTCATTATCAGCTTCGATCATCATTAAAAATTAAAAATGAATTTTAGAGGAGACTGTATTTGTTTATTTCATACACACATGCACACACACACATGCATGCACGCACGCATGCCCACACACACGCACGCATGCACGCACGCACACACACACACACACACACACACACACACACACACACACACACACACACACACACACACAGATGCATTCTCATACCATTTGAGGACCACAAACTGACAGGGCTAAAACTAGTACAGTTGGTATTTGTCTGTTCATCCCTGCTTGCAGTGTAGTCACCTTTTGTCGTCAGTGTTGCCAGATGCCGGTGCATTACTTGTCATCACACTTTTTCCCAGGGCACAGTGGCAGAGCAGGGGCTGGGTCTGCTGTCATGGTGGAACACAGGGTGAAGGTCGTCTTGACCTTGCTGGTGTTCAGCATGCTGTTTGTCGCTGTGATTGAGAATGAGTTGTCTGTATGCAGGCTGTGTGTGACTACAAGTGAGAAACTGTGGAATGGAATCTGTGTTTGTATTAATACTGGCTTTGTTTTGATTTGTGTGTGTGTGTGTGTGTGTGTGTGTGTGTGTGTGTGTGTGTGTGTGTGTGTGTGTGTGTGTGTGATAATTGCATGGGTTTTGTAAGATCATAATTTTGAACACAGTCACACATTGGCTTTGGGAGTGACATTTAATCAATTAATGGCTTTGGTGCAGTGCTAGTGCAATACTGGCACATGCTGGATCATGATGTAGTACACACAGTTACACACAACACGTAGCTTAAACAGCTGCAATGGTGTCTTCTGAAGCCAGAGCACGACATGAATGGATCTGTATGGCATACATTTACTGGGTAAAAACAAGTGTATAATATATGGGGTACTCATTTACATGGTAACGTTTCTGCATGAAAAATGACTGGAGTGGATGTAGGGTGTTCATTTACAGGTGAACATTTCCGCACAGAAATGAACAAGTGGATATAGGGCATTCTAATTCATTTACAGGCTAATATTTCTGCACAGCAAATAACTCCAATGGATATAGGGCATTTATTTATAGGGTATCATTTCTGCACAAGAGATGACACAGGTGAATAGGGTAGGTTAACATTTCTGCACAAGAGGTAGGGTAGGGTAACATTTCTGCACCAGAAATGATGCAAGTGAATAGGGCAGGGTAACATTTCTGCATGAGAGATGACGCAAGTGAATAGGGCAGGGTAACATTTCTGCATGAGAGATGACACAAATGAATAGGGTAGGGTAACATTTCTGCACGAGAGATGACGCAAGTGAATAGGGCAGGGTAACATTTCTGCATGAGAAATTACGCAAGTGAATAGGACAGAGTACCATTTCTACACAAGAGAGGAAAGATGACATGAGTGAATAGGGTATGCAGTTGCAGGGTTAAATATTTCTTCACAAGATACAATACCAGTGGAGATGGCATACATTTACAGAAGGGTTACATTTCTGCACACACATACACACCACATACACACGCAATGGGCGGATACGGTATACATTTACAGGGTAACATTTCTGCTCAAGTACTGGCACTAGTGAATAGGATACAATTTCTGCACAAACACCCCAATAAACAGATTACACATTCACAGGGTAACATTTCTACTGAAGGAGGGACTCGAGTGAATAGGGTATACATTTACATGGGGTAACATTTGTGCACAAGAGACAACACCAGTTAATAGCATATAATTATATTTACAGGGTAAGTGGTAACTGGATATTATTATTAACATCCTGTCACCCACACAGTTACATCAGGACAACCAAACTGCCATAAGCACATTTCAAAACTTTTCTTAATTATGTAAGCCCCTTCTGAGATCAAATCTACAACAACAAAATCTGTTGATGCACAAATATGAAACAGAAAAAATTCTGCACAAGAAATCACACCGGTAAACAAGTACTGTATGCAGGGTATGCATCAAAGACAATGGACAAACCCACAATGGAGTCGAAGGACCGCCCTTCTTTTCATAAACAACAATCAAGCCGTCGTACTTTATCCCTCATTGATACATTCCTTCTTTCGATAGTTGATTTCCGCGTGTATATTTTACACAGAATGAACCCAGCATTGAGGTGGAAGTATAATGTGACATTGACCTCCCAGTTTCAGCAAACAAAGCCCTCCTTTTAACCCGCCCTCGGGACCGCATTTTATGTTGTTTAAAGAGGTCTTTTTCTCGAAGGTTCCACTCTGCAATATACTGGCGTCGCAACAAAAAGTGACCTGTCGTGCAAAATTGGTAGCTGTAAGAGTGATCTGTAGCGTCAAAGCCTCGGTGAAGTCCGTTATTGTCGACTGCTAAAACGATACTGATAGTTATTTTGGCGCTGCAACTGAAATTGATTTTGTGTGTGTGTGTGTGGGGGGGGGGGGGGGGGGGTACACATACTCCATCTGGCACAATATACTGGCGCACCTTGCAACAAAAACATGACCTGACATACAAAATGTGTAGAGCTTTGTAAGAGTGACCCGTCGCATCAAAACCTCGTCAGTTCTTGTCAACCGCTAAAAGGACTCGTAGACGGCTATTTTTCCGCTGCAACTGAAATTGATTCTGATGGGGGGGGGGGGGGGGGGGGGGGAGACATATTCCCTCTGGCATAATGTACTGACACACGTTGCAACAAAACGTGACCTGACATACAAAATGTGTAGAGCTTTGTAAGAGTGACCCGTCGCATCAAAGCATCAATTCCGTTCTTGTCAACCGCTAAAACGACTCATAGACAGCTATTTTGCCGCTGCAACTGATTATGATGCAACGCCTTCATTTCCCTTCCGTTTCTGCAGCTGCAAAACAGATTTTTTTTATTTTATTGTCACTGCAAAGTGCACGCTTGCAGCCTCGGCATAACTTGATCTAGGGTTTGCGGCAGCAGCGAACGTACATGTGCACTTTGAAAGCGCCGGTTGACCTATGACAAAATGTTGCAGCAGCAACTCGCGGATTGTGGCAGCGCCTGCCAACAATATAAACTACTAGCCTCTAACGATATAACATATCGCTACCAGCCCCTATCGATATAACCTAGATCAACTATCCCCTAACGATATAACATAATAGCTACTAGCCCTATCGATATCAGTAACCTATAGCTACTAGCCTCTAACGGTATAACATCTACCGACTAGCCCCTGACGATATGAACCAAACTCCAAGCACTGGTTCACGACATCCTTTGGAGGAAAGTGCCGGAAAGCGATGCTCGGTGTGTGGATATAACCTATACCTACTAGCCCCTAACGATATAACCTATACCGACTAGCCCCTAACGATATAGCCTATATCTACTAGCCCCTAACGATATAACATATAGATATTAGCCCCTAACGATTAGCATATGCCGCCTAGCGGCCCCTAACGATATAACCTGTAGCTACTAACCCCTAACGGCTGTGAGCCGGTTTAGCCTAGCGCTAAGGCGTTAGGCTGGTAAGCAGAAGGACTTCGGTTCGATTCCGCTTCGGCTGTAGTCTCCTTCCTCTTCGAAAAGGTTGTGGTTTGCGGACACTGTCTTGTGACTTTGTCCCTCACAATTGACGAAACGTTAAAATGGCTCTCATCGCTGCCCACCTTAATGCAGGAGTCATTCTGGAGGTGACAGTGTAGCGATAGGTATATAATCTCCCTCTTCCCCCCTTCTCCCCGTCCCTAATAAGCCTTGTGGTTTCCGTGGACATTAAGCGACATGTTTACTTACATACCTAACGACTACTAGCCCCTAATGATGTAACCTATAGCTATTAGCTCGTAACGATATATCCTATAGCTATTATCCCATAACGACATAACCTATAGCTACTAGCCCATAACGATATAACCTATAGCTACTATAACCTATAGCTACTAGCCCATAACAATATAACCTATAGCTATTAGAACCTAACGATATAACCTATAGCTATTAGAACCTAACGATATAACCTATAGCTAATATGACTTATAACGTCAGCTAGCCCAATAACGATATAACCTGCAGCCCGTAACGATATAACCTAACGGCTACTAGCCCCATAACGATGTAACCTATAGCTACTAGCCCCTGGTGACGGAATTAGCCATCTCCATCTGCGTAGTGTGAGGAGTACTGAAGATCTGGGATCCCGACACCGATGACGCGAAGGAAGACTGGTGGCGACATCTGTTGCAACAGACGAGGCGCTGCAGGGGCCGGAAGAGCCCAGCTAGGCGGCGTCTGAAGTTGGCGCTGAGCAGGATGTAAGACAGCACCACCAGGATGTCGCACGATTGCTGCAACACGTCACATGATCTGAGTCAGCAGATGGTGGGGAGTTGGTTTGGTTGGGAGGAGGGGGGGGGGGGGGTATCAGATGGTGGGGAGATGGTTTGGTTGGCTCTCATCACTGCCCATCTTAATGCAGGAGTCATTCTGGTGGTGACAGTGTAGCGATAGGTATAACAGTCTCCCTCTCCCCCCCACCTCCATACCCCCTTCCCCCCTTCTCCCCGTCCCTAATAAGCCTCACGGTTTCTGTGGACTTTAAGCACCATGTTTACTTACCTTCTCCCCGTCCCTAATAAATCTTATGGGTTTTGTGAACGTTGAGCACCATGTTTACTCACTCACTCACTCACTCACTCACTTACTCACTTACTTACTTACTTACTTACTTACGTGGTTAATTCTCTCTGACACCATGCTGCAGCCCGAGGAGACAGTAGCTCCGTAGAACTTAGACTGGCGACGCGGGGAACCCATGATGTAACGAACTTACGCAAGATTGAATTAATTCTCACCCACTTTATCCTAAACTGAAAACTTTGAATCTGTGCAAGACTCACTTGAGTCTCACCGACATGGTCCTAAACTGAAAACTTTGATTCTGTGCAGGATCGCCATTTAAATTTCACCGACTTGATCCTAAACTGAAAACTTTTAATCTGTGCAAGACTGTCACTTAAGTCTCATCGACTTGATCCTAACTGAAAACTTTGAATCTGTGCAAGACTATCACTTAAGTCTCACCGACTTGATCCTAAACTGAAAACTTTGAATCTGTGCAAGACTGTCACTTAAGTCTCACCGACTTGATCCTAAAATGAAAACTCTGAATCTGTGCTAGACTGGGCGTGGGGATAGCTCAGTGGTTAGAACGCCGGACTCGTGATCCAAAGGTCGCGGGTTCGAATCCCTGCAAGAGCGGCGGGAGAAATTTTTTCTCCAGGGTCAACTTTCAGTGCTGACTCTTATTTCGGTATCCGTTCCACCCCCGTGTTACCGCAGTAACACGTAAAAGACCCCGGCCATTCTGCTAAAAGTGCAGGTGGCAGGTTACAGCTAAACACGCATGCTCCTTACGTACGTGGCTTTGCCTGAAGTGACATGGTGCATGGTTGTATGGTGTACACAGAACGCGCCGAGATGGCAGCAGTTTCATGTGACACCAGCCATATGCCAGCGCTGTAAGTACACCACTTCGGTGGATATTCAAAAACGCGCTATAAAAAAGAAAAAAAGAAAAAAGGAAGCTATTCACTCATGTAGAATCACATGCGAGCGCATTGAGTCTGCTTGAGAGTGGAGAATAGCGTTATGTAAAATAATAATAACAATAATAAATAATTCTTATAAAGCGCTGCTCTCTAACCCGAGTTAAACTCATTGCACTGTACAAACAGCTTATGACAAAAACTCCACATTAACATACATTTCAACAAACAGAACCTTAAATACTGCAGTCTGCCATTATCGCCTATCAAACAATGATGACGATGAAGTGATACTTAATGTCTTCAGACGTCAGTTGACATATTAGGGACAAGCTGTGACCCGCAATGCCGAAGCATGGTTCAATATAGCTTTACGTCCACGGAAACCAGAAGGCTCGTTAGGACGGACAGCCCAGGACGGCCACCTCGACTGTCACACAGCTCCTGAACTATGTAGATATCAAACAATAACCACGTTACACACACACATACGCACGCACGCACGCACGCACGCACGCACGCGCGCGCGCACGCACGCACACACACACACACACGCACGCACGCACGCACGCACGCACGCACACGCACGCACGCACGCACACGCACGCACGCACACACACACACACACACACACACACACACACACACACACACACACACACACACACACAGAATGACACGCGCACACCAGTCTCATTTCGTCCACTCAGATACAACAATAAATAAATGATCAATACTCTTTCCTGGATCTCTCAACAAAGCGATCAGCAACAACTGTCCCTTAAGTCTCACCGACATGATGCTGAAATAACTGCGCATGAGGAGGTAAAGGTAGTGTTCCTTCTTGACCATGCCGTAGTCGCTGGTGTACAGGGACACCGCCTCGTTGATGTTGATAGGTGTGTTGAAGAAGATCGTCAGGAAGGTGGAGATGAGGATCGTCGCCGTCATCTGACGCTCAGCCTGACGACAATGTGCAGTCACGTGACGGTGAGGTCAGGGCTGGGAAGGTAATGGTGTGTGTGTACGCGCGAGTGCGTGCGTGCGTGAGTGTGTGTGTGTGTGTGTGTGTGTGTGTGTGTGTGTGTGTGTGTGTGTGCCTGTGCACTGTATGTTTGCCTCTGTGTGTGTGTGTGTGTGTGTGTGTGTGTGTGTGTGTGTGTGTGTGTGTGTGTATGCGCGCGCACACTGTATGTTTACCACTGTATGTGTGTGCGCGTGCGCGCGTGCGCGCATGTGTACGGAAGAGAGAGAGTTTCCCTCTCTTTGTCGTTGTGCCGTGCGCATGCGCGCTGACCTTGGCCTTGGAGCTGTCCTGCTTCAGCGAGTTGACGCTCTGAAGCTCCTTCTTGTGCCTGGCCAGAGAGGCGATGAGCAGGCAGTTGGAAATGAGGCACAGCAGCATGGGCAGGTAGATCATCAGGTACTTGGCCACGTCAGCTATCGCCACGAACACGTTCTTGTTGTCCGCGTACCGGGATGAAAAGCCCTGAGTCCACGAGCCACCCTTGTCATCTGCGCGAGGAAAAGCAGAACACGTCAAAACACATAAAAGGTTCAAAGTAACGCTGTTTATTAGGACGCTAGCAGTCTTTCTTATTTCAGATTTTTTTTTTGCAGAACACATCAATCTCTACTGTGACTGGCTACACGTCACTACACGTCATCGTCATGCCCAGACTGGCTACACGTCACTATACACGTCATCGTCATACCAAGACTGGCTACACGTCACTACACGTCATCGTCATGCCAAGACTGGCTACACGTCACTATACGTCATCATCATGCCAAGACTGGCTACACGTCAGTATACACGTCATCGTCATGCCAAGACTGGCTACACGTCACTATGCACGTCATCGTCATGCCAAGACTGGCTACACGTCAGTATACACGTCATCGTCATGCCAAGACTGGCTACACGTCACTATACGTCATCGTCATGCCAAGACTGGCTACATGTCAGTATACACGTCATCGTCATGCCAAGACTGGCTACACGTCACTATACGTCATCGTCAGTCATGCCAAGACTGGCTACACGTCACTATACACGTCATCGTCATACCAAGACTGGCTACACGTCACTATACACATCATCGTCACACCAAGACTGGCTGCACGTCACTACACGTCATCGTCATGCCAACATTTTTTCAGACACTGGACATGAAAGACACCACAGCTACAAGCAGATAATTGATTAGCGTACATTTCATTTTCTCACCGTTCAGTTGTTATCTAAGTGTTGTTCTGTCGTTGTGTGGTGTCATATTAAATGAGCATTATTTTGAACCTTTCGTGTGTTTGATTCGAAGACATAAAAGGTTCAAAAGAACGCTTTAATTAGGACAAGACAAAACCCGCAACAACAACAAAACTATTATTTATTTATTTATTTATTTTTATTTTTTTATTTTTTTGGGGGGTGCTGTTGTTTTTTTTTTTTTTTTTTGGGGGGGGACCTTTTATGCGTTTGCATCTTGTTTTAGAATGCTAGCACTGAGTCATTCTTGTTTCAGTAACACCAAGTTACTTACCCTCAATGATCGCCCTGACATAACCGTACTGGCTGAATGGGCGTAAAACACCAAGTTACTTACCGTCAGTGATTACCCTGACATAACCATACTGGTTGGCTGGGCGCAAAACACTAAGTTACTTACCCTCAATGATCGCCCTGACATAACCGTACTGGTTGAATGGGCGTAAAACACCAAGTTACTTACCCTCAATAAAGACTGGCTTGTACTGCAGAGGACGGTAGAGATGCAAGAGGGCAGACAACAGCACCAGGATCAACAGCGGGATGAGAGGTTTCTGAAGCACTCCGTAGCTTCTGGCCTGAGGACAAACACATACGCGCGCACACACACACACACACACACACACACACACACACACACACACACACACACACACACACACACACACACACACACACACACGTACGCACACATCACACACACGCACGCACGCATGCACGCGCGCGCGCGCGCGCGCACGCACGCACGCACGCACACACACACACACACACACACACACACACACACACACACACACACACACACACACACACACACACACACACACACACACACACACACACACACACACACACACACACACCAAATGACACGACTGAACGCCGAATTCAATGTTTCTTCACCGTTTGAAGACAGCCACTACAGATTCAATCAAATCAAATCAGTGTTTTATTTTATGTTCGTTCACAGCAAGGTGATATTAAACC
>OY757541.1:9822807-9825307 GCA_963584105.1 Alviniconcha strummeri
TGATGATCATGTGATTCTTATGTCAATTGTGCAAAGTGTCTTTTTTTTACTAAAACAGAATATGGTTTTGATGATTTATTACTAACTGTCCAAAAACATAAGCGCATACGTTTACACATGTGTGGAAGTGTATGTTTGTATGTGGAAGAGTGAAGGTGTATGCTGGCACGTGTATGTTCATGCATGGAAGTGTGTGAGTATGGGGACACACACAAAAATCGTCAAAAGAAGTCAACATTTCATTTGTCAGATTGTTTTCCCTTGGCAAGTGCTGAAGGCAGTTTCCTCTTGAACTCATTCAGTTTCAGATTCAGGCTCTGAACTCATTACCCAGAGCAATACATGCCTTCACAGGTGATCTAAAATAAATCAGAACCCTTTTCCATATATACATAAGTTTTACCTTTGGCTGAGAACTTGGTGAAGGTTGTTTTGATTTGTGGATTTGTTTATTTATCATGCCTTGAACTAATAACATTTATAGTGCTACACACATGAAAAAATTAGAAACTTATGGCACAGCACAATATCACAGTACAAACTACAGGAAGGAACAGTCACAGGCATCAATACAACAAACAAGTACTATGCATACATACAACATTTAAAAAAACAAAGCAAAAAAACACACTTTCCACTTGTTCAGCTATCCTACATTCTTTGCAACAAACCTTTAACTCCTCAAAGGCGGACAAACAGACTGGTCAATATCATGGAAAGGCGGACAAACAGATGGGTCAATATCACAGAAAGGCTGTGCAGAAGAGGCGTGTTTTAAGACGAGGAGAGGTGGACATTTAGTGGCAGCGAATTCCAGACAACTGGAGCCTGGTATTGAAAGGATCGTGCACCAGCACTTTTAAGCTTGAAACCTGGTACAGTCTATGAGAGGAAGAAGGAAGAGATCTGGAGGGTGGCAGCAGGAGAGATAAGGTGAAAGGATGCCATCAGAGTACCGAACTGGGGTACAAGGACAGACAGCTGGAGAGATAAGGTGACAGGGTGCCATCAAAGTACCGAACTGGGGTACAAGGACAGATGGCAAGAGAGGTAGGGCACGTGAGCCGGTTTGGCCTAGCGGTAAGGCTTTAGGCTGGTAAGCAGAGGGGGCTTGGTTCGAATCTGCTTCAATACTCCTTTCTCTTCAAAAGTTGTGGTCTATGGACACTGTCTTGTGACTTTGTCCTTCACAATTATGAAACATTAAAATGGCTCTCATCGCTGCCCACCTTAATGCAGGGGTCATTGTGGTGGGCGACAGTGTAGCGATAGGTATATAGTCCACCCCCCCCCCCCCCCACCTTCTCCCATAGTTCAGGAGCTGTGTGAGAGTGGAGGTGGACGTCCTGGGCTGTCCGTCCAAACGAGCCTTCTGTTTCCGTGGACGTAAAGAATTATTGAACCGTGCTTCGGCATTGGTCACAACTAGTCCCCAACATGTCAGCTGACATCTGAGGACACTAAGCATCAATTCATCACCCCCTTCACCCCGTCCCTAATAAGCCTTAGGGTTTTTGTGGACGTTAAACACCATAGTTACTTGCTTAGGTACAGCGACAGAGTGCCATCAAAGTACCGAAACGAAAGAGTTGCTAGTTTCAAGAACATGCGTTCCGCTACAGGAAGCCAGTGGAGTTTCTACAGGAGAGGGATGACATGGTCGTTACTTTTTTTCTTTTCTTTTTCGGAAGACCACTGCACGGTTCTGCAGTTACCTCCGTCGGTCTCTCTATTCAGAGATAATGCGAGCCAGAAGGGAGTTGCAAGTCAATCCCAACTCGGGGCGGCGCTGTGCCTTGCTGTATTCATTGAGTGGCTTCCCTTGGCTGCGTCACTGTCCCAGCATGCTGGGGCGAGGTGGGCTCGGGGCTGACGAACAGAACCGATCCTACGGAGTTCTTTGTAAGCTGAGTGACAAACGGGCCACCAAAGACGAGACGAGGCGTACGTGCTTACCGGCGTCCCACGGTTGTAGACGGCGTTGCTGAAGACAGAGCGTGCTCCCAGCATGGGTAGAGGGTGTGAGGGAGAGCGAGACGGGGGTGAGGCGTGACCAGCAGTGCGCCACAGGGTAGCCAACGGCCATTGTAGCCTTCAGTCACCTCATCCAGCCTCACCTGTCCACACACCTGTCTCATCACTACGGTCCTGCCTTCGTCATGATGAAGGTGCATAACTATGATGATATTGTAAATGACCTCTCCTGTCCACACACCTGTCTCATAGCTACGGTCCTGCCTTCATCATGATGAGGTGCGTAACTATGATGATATTATAAATGACCTCACCTGTCCACATCCCTGTCTCATCGCTACGGTCCTGCCTTCGTCATGATGAAGAGGCATAACAATGATGCTAATGTAAATGACCTCACCTGTCCACACACCTGTCTCATCACTATGGTCCTGCCCTTCATCATGATGAAGATGCAAACAATGATGGTGATGCAAATGACAACAATGATAATAATGAAGATGTATGGATGACAAGGTGATGCCTT
>OY757541.1:9830307-9890307 GCA_963584105.1 Alviniconcha strummeri
GGCGTTTTCTTTACCGCGACAGAGTTGCGCCTCCTTATCCCCTGCAAGGTGGGTAGACATCGCGCGGAAAGTTGCTACAAGAATGGTGACGGTCAGCGAAAAGACTGACGCAGAAATTATCGAAATTATTCATCGTGTGCGTGCGTGTGTGTGTGTGTGTGTGTGTGTGTGTGTGTGTGTGTGTGTGTGTGTGTGTGTGTGTGTGTGTGTGTGTGTGTGTGCGCTCGCGCGCGAGCGCCGGCGTCACTGTGTGGGTGCTCGCAGCGCGGCGGCGGCAACGTCAGGGTTCGTGTTGCGCGTCAGTGAGTGCGCTAGCGCGTGTGTCAGTGTGTGCGCTAGCGTGTGTCAGAGTGTGCGTTAGTGTGTGTCAGTCAGTGTGTGCGCTCTAGCGGCCGAACGTGCCGCGTCAGTCTGTGCCTATTCACGTTTCAGTCTCTGACGGTATACCTCAGTTCAGTCGGTCTCTGACGGTATACCTCAGTTCTTGTAGAAACAGCCGCGTCATGAGTCAGCGGCTAGAGGGCGCAGAGTGAATCGCGGCGTTCCGTGCGTACGTGTGTCGGTGTGCTTGTGTGTCTATGTGTGTGTGGCGGTGTGTGTGTGTGTGTGTGTGTGTGTGTGTGTGTGTGTGTGTGTGTGTGTGTGTGGCGGACGGTGTGAGTGTGTGTGTGTGTGTGTGTGTGTGTGTGTGTGTGTGTGTGTGTGTGTGTGTGTGTGAGTGTGTGTGTGTGTGTGTGTTGGGGACGGGGGCGGGGGTGATGTGCGTGTGTGTGTGTGTGTGTGTGAGTGTCGTGTGTGTGTGTGTGTGTGTGTGTGTGTGTGTGTGTGTGTGTGTGTGTGTGTGTGTGTGAAGTATGTGTGTGTGTGTCATTGTGTGTGTGTGTGTGTAGCGTGCTCAGTTATACCTTCGTGTATATACCGTTGAAACTGACAATGAAAACACTGACTCAGAACCGGGCAACAAAACTAAACCAACCAAACAAAAAAGAAACTGACACTGAATCAAACTGACAAAACAAAACAAAATCTGAAAAACGTAAACGAAACTAATGAACCAAAACAGATTTCTGTCATTAAACGGGCTCAGGGCTCGTGGCAAAGTGATGCATGCAAAACTAACATGATGATGTTAATCAGTGACTGGGCTGAAAATGCTGTTCCGCTCTTCAGCCGTGTAAGTCACCATTACTGACGGCAAAGCCTGACGATAATTATAGCGGGACAGACTCGACAATCCGAACGGATCCACTGTCGCTGAAAAATATTTCAGAGCAACTTACAAAACGAACTGCAAGTACGGCAGCGATATTTCAGCGAGTCTAAACTAAATGATTGTGTTGGAAAACTACGCAGTTTGAAATGGAGTCAGAACATGGCCAAGCTAGGCTCATTAGGACGCCGTTGGCTTCTTTTCTTTTCTTTTCCCCCCCTGAAGATCCTACCGTAACACCAGTTATGGTGAACAGCTTTTGTTCTCTGGTTTGCTGTTGTTGCTACTATTCCCCCTTACTACTCTCGTCGACAATCGCCGTGGCCTACCAAGTCCACCTCAAGTTATCGGCGGGCCAGCAGGCTGTGCCGCCGCAACGCTCGAGCGTACTGGCCACGTGCTCTGCCCAGCCGGCCTCCAATCTGACCCTTGACCTTTTTTTCAAAAGCACACGATTGCTTTATTATTTCATGCACATAATTGTAATTATGTACTTTTGACACAAATTAAGCTGTTGGATGCAGCACTGTGTGATGCCCATCGGCTTATAATTACTGTAGTAATTTATGCGCACATCAGTCAGTCACTGTGAAGACTCACTGCCTCGAATAGGCGGCAGTTTCAGGTCATTTTTTGCGCCTTTGATTTAGTCATTCCAGGACAGTACCCTGCCGCCGTTCATGTGGTCAAAACTCTGGCTCAAAATGTGTTTTCACACACACACACACACACACACACACACACACACACACACACACACACACACACACACACACACACACACACACACACACACACATGAGCGCGCGCGGTACGCGTAATTATGTACATTACAGGGTACACCACTTCGTCTGGTTGGTACTACAAAGCTATCAGAGTTGTCTCTCCTAATAGCATGGCTGCCACCAATGCTTCCAGAAATGATCACTGGACTAGAGGAAGACCAGTTCGCCGTTAGCCCTAATATATTCGTTTGTTATTACCTAAACCATAGCAGTTATCCATAAAGTGGACGTGATGACTTCCAGAGGGTCTGCAAGTCTGTTGAGTTTCTTCATTTTCAACTCTAAGTATGGGCCGAAGGAAGGGGAGGTACGGGCGATGTTCGCTTCAATGACATCTTTTGTTGAATTTGATCTTCATCCACTTACTGAATTGAATCGCTTCCTTCTGTTTTGTGCAAAACTGCCGTTTAATGTTGTTGTTTCAGTGTGCAGAATTATGGGCCTGTTGTACTGGCTGGAAAGTTGTTTATAAACACCAAATTCTGGGTCATTCAATGAGTCATGAGTTCTTTTGTTTTTTGTTTTGTTTTTCTTGCTTTGCCATGTTTTAACTGATTGAAAAACTTTTATTACATTTTTTCCTTCTTCTTAATCTTAGAGTTACGGAAGAGCGTAATGTACTTAATCTCCATTTTGAATCTTCTTGGGTTACTTTTATTTTTAATTCTACACAATCATTAATGTTTTCACATGTGTCATGTGATGTATTCTCCTTCCCCCTTCTTCACCATCTACCCATTTCAAAACGCAAGTAGCACTAGCACATTACTAAGAGCTACTACTGAACAGTCTCCTGAATAATTATACTTGAGGGCAATATATATATATATAATGTTTTAATAACTAATTCCCTAAGGAGAGAGAGAGTGGGTGTGGGTGTGGGTGGGTGCTCTTTGTGTGGTTGTTAAGGTGAAAAAAGAGAAATCAGAATTGTTTGACATTAATAAAGAAATTTGGTTTTTTATTTTGTAATTGTAATCTACTAATTGTAATACAGTACTCTATTTTACAATGTTATTTTGCAGGAGGAGAAAAAAGTGATGTTCTATTTTCCTGATGAGGCAAATATTGATACCAAAGTCAAGAACATTGGTCTTGCTGAAGCCATCGTCCAGTTTTCATCGTAATAAATTTTATTATTTTCATTACTTGTGGTACAAGTACAACTGTGTGATCATTTTCATCATTATGATTATTTATTATAACACCAAATATGTCATTTTTTGGTCATGGTCATAAATCAGTTTTAATTATTATATTAATTATTATAATATTATGTGAACGTCATTTCAGTTTACACTATTATTATTAGGTTATTAATAAGTGGTGTTATTCCAAAAGCATACCAGTTCGGCAGTTGTTACAATGTTAGTGTTATAGCATTATTATTAGTTGTTATTGCTGTATTAGTCAATTTAGTGTTATTTGTTTGCTTGTTTCATAACTTTCCTCAGCCAAAGTGCTGATGTTCACCCAGTGCATAGTTATACTATTAGTGTTACTACTGTCACTGTGTCAGTACATGTATCATTCGTATGCTAGTGGAGTGTTACCTGCCACTTCAGCAGCTGCACTCTTTCAGACTTCAGATATTTCAGTAATGATGTTTGCCGATCTCGGGTCATGATGATTACTAATACTGTATTATAGGGGTAGGGGTGTGCAGGGTAAGTAAGTTGGCGTTTTACGCCCAGTCAACTGGTACAGTTATATCAGGGCGATGGGTGTGCAGGGAGAGATGGAGAGGACAACAGAGAGAGAGAGAGGTAATGGGACTGGGTGGGTGTGGGTGAGGAGAGTGGGACGGGAGGGGACAAATCAGAGGCTGAGAATTGAGATGAACATTTTGTGAACGATGTTTTAGACCCGCAGACCATGTTTTTTCATGGGTTTTTTTAACTCATGATTGAGTTTTACTTTTAGTCACATTAAGTAATTCAGAAGTATTGCGTGAACAGTGTTTTGATCCATGTCAGTTATAAGAAATAATCCCCTGATGAATGCTGTTGTGCTGAAAATGTGGGACATTTTTAAGCCAGCTTGTTTTTCTTTGAATTTCTACATATGATGTACAGTGGTACAACTACTACAGTACTAGCACTAGTATTAGTAGTGGGGGTTGCAAACACTTTTTAGAACTTGTGTACAGCAAGTGCGTATGTACAACCAAACAAGAGGCTATGCATACTGACATAGTATTTGGTTTTTTAAGAACAAGCCTGCATATATATTTTTAATTTTATAGTTAAACTCCGCCTGTTGCACCTACTGTAGAATTCTGGGCAGGCCTGTCCAATAACATGAACAGTACTACATAAGTACATTAAGCACACCCGAGCTTGGGATCCTCAGTGGCAGTCAACATTTTTCACCAGTACCTGGTTAGATCTTGGCCTTTTACTGGCACTTGCTGATTCTTGCCTGGTTTGTTTACCGTCTTGAGTAGGTGGCCTATTGACAATCGGCTCAGAGCTAGTGGAAGGAACTGGTTCAGAACTGTCATCACAGCTACAATAAAAAAAGTGGTTTTCTGCATTGTGATTTGTGAGTGTGACATGCTCAGCTGTGAAATGTTTTTGTCCTGCATGCATATGTAAGTAAACATGATGCTTAATGTCCACAGAAACCATAAGGCTTATTAGGGATGGGGGGGAGGGGGTATGGAGGTGGGGGGAAGAGGGAGATTATATACCTATCGTTACTCTGTCACCACCAGAATGACTTCTGCATTAAGATGGGCAGCAATGAGAGCCATTTTAATGTTTCATTAATTGTGAGGGACAAAGTCACAGGATGGTGTCCACAAACCACAACCTTTTTTGAAGAGAAAGGAGAGCCGAAGCGGTATTGAACCAAGGACAAGGTCCTTCTGCTTACCAGCCTAACACCTTACCGCTAGGCCAAACCGGCTCACAGATGCATATGATTATGAGTGGTGTAAAACTAGTAATGTGGCCAGAAACAGTCCTAGGCAGTGCACTACCACTGACCTCATTCGATGTTGCCCACCCTGGCATGGCCAAGCTGTTACGGTCAGTATATTTTTATAACTGACTGCACCCCAACATCATAGTGTTTGATTTTACCAAAGTTGAATATCATGGTTAGATAGGCTGAATGCTATGTGACAGTGAAAAAGGGCTTACTTTTTTTGACATGGTTCATGAATCAGCCGATCAGAAGTTTTGATTTTCTTACTTTCTTCTTTTTCTTTTTTCTTTAGGACATTTTCAGACCTGCCATGTCAGAGTGTGCACACACAGAAGACGAGACAGGTGTTTTTGGAGCCAGAAAAAGATTTCTGGATGACAATGGTAAGTGATGCAAGTCTGTTCAGCACCATTTTAGCACCGTTGCTGGACTCTGTACCAAGATCATAAAGATGAGACTATGCTGTCCAGGACTATGCTGTCCACAAATGATGATGGCTGAACATGGTGACGGATAAATTCACTATGAGGAAGGATCACAGGCAGTAAGCCTTGGGTGCTGGCACAGATTTACTGTCACAGCTCAGTGTGTTTTACATGGCGCTGCATTACTGTAAGTGTAAGCAAAACCTATACTGGCTATAGTGTGTGAGATTGTAACACATCGAGGGGTTGGGGGTGTTTAAAGAACCTATGATTTTTCTGTTGTTGTCACTTTTGTGTGATTTCCCTGCTAAACACTCTGGGGGTAACACAGCATACATAGACTCATAGATACATCAAGTGTAATGACAAATGCAGCTGTAGGCCTATGAATACACCACACAGAACAATGATCTAAAAAACAAATTCTCCTTCTGTTTCTGTGAATTCTGTTACCTAAGTATGTTCTTTGTCTCTTGTTTGTCTGTGTCAATGAAAAGACAAGAAATGGATACATCTGATGGTGAATGCACTGAAAATGGGACTAACTGAGTAATTCATCGGTGTGCACATTCAGCTGTGCAGCGTAAAAAGGCTGTCAATAAAGACTGAAGGTTTTGTTGTCATTTCACACTCAAAGCTCAGTCCATACCAGGTATGTGTAAAAGCTAGCTCACACAATGCCAATGGGTTTTCTTCATGGTTTACCATGAAATAGAAACATGGGTGGTGTAAGTTTTGTCACAGAAAACTAGTCAAGACTCGCTGGCTATGACAAAACTAACACAACTTGTGTTGTTGTTTTTGTGATAACCCTCTCACATACACTGTGTAAGCTCTATATATCTCTATAATTACTATATCTATATATGACCAGCAGAGAAAATACTATTGGCTCAGCGTGGCGTTCAGTCCGTAGCTGGTTTTGTTACCTTTGGTTTGTATTCCCTGACAACATTTATGAATGCCATTTTATTGTAACTGACCTGCATTTACGATTGTGTGTCATTGTTCACAGACTGTGGGCTTACCTTTCAAGGAGAGGATGAAAGATGGCCAGCTTTACACAGAGTACAGAGAAGACGATGTGCAAGATTCTGTGTTTGAAAGTGTGCTGAGTCTAGCGTACAAAATGTTCAAGGTATGCCTGTGGATGGACTCACATGAACATGCATGCATGCACACAGACACCCACATGCATGCACACAGACACCCACATGCATGCACACAGACACCCCCATGCATGCATGCACACAGACACCCACATGCATGCATGCACACAGACACCCACATGCATGCATGCATGCACACAGACACCCACATGCATGCACACAGACACCCACATGCATGCATGCACACAGACACCCACATGCATGCACACAGACACCCACATGCATGCACACAGACACCCACATGCATGCATGCACACAGACACCCACATGCATGCATGCACACAGACACCCACTTGCATGCACACAGACACCCACATGCATGCACACAGACACCCACATGCATGCATACACACAGACACCCACATGCATGCATACACACTCTCATGCATGTAATGAGCGTGCACACATCCACACACACACACACACACACACACACACACACACACACACACACACACACACACCAAACAATCAAACACACACACTTATGTGTGCACACACCAGCATACAGGCAAGCACATGAACATATTAACTGAAGCAAATCCAAACAGAAAACAACAACCCACAAAGAAAAGCTACTCAATGCCAACATCCATGTGGCAGTTAGATGAATGTCTTTCAAAAGTTCTACGTACCTAGCCTCTTCGCAACTGAGTGGGCTTGTCAGTTAAACCATGGTCCTACATGTTAAAACAGATATGCATTTCCAGCATAGCCATTTTTAACTGATTCTCATGTGTGTCTTGCAGCTGTTCAATGGAACATTTGGTCACGTTTTGGAAAGGGCAGGGGGCGATGTCCAGGCATTGATTCAGCGGCTTGAGCATTTCTACAGTAAGGTATACTCAAGTTTAATTATAAAACCTTTTTTATCTTATCAGTATGCCCAGAAATAAGACGCATGGCAGAGCTTTTGGATGGTTGCAAACTAAGGTTTTTAACATCTCCTGTGTGGGATGTGAGTGTGCTACTGAAAAAGCTGGGAGAATGTTAAATTATTAGAATATTACTGATCATTGATGTGACGTAACTATCGCTTTTACAGTCCTGCTTAGAGACAAATTTGTGTCATGATAATATAAAGTTTTCTGTAGTTTGTATTTTTCTTTGAAATTGTAAGCACTATGTACTCACAGGATCAATTGACATTGTGTAGTAGTGCAGCATCATGTTGAATTTATTTTGACAAAGTATGCCTGTGCTACATGTAGCATTATTTTACACACAGCAGTGTGTACCATTCAGATTAGTGTTATATTCTGTGTTATGAGTTTGTCTTTAGAAAGAGTATGTCTGCTCAGCATAGCACAACGTTGTGTTCTGCCTTGACAATGAGTGCCTGCACACAGTGTAACATTAGGATCTACTTCTCCATAAATTTTCTGGATCTCAGCAGAATCAGGAGAAGCTGCCTGGCACGTGGCAGCAGTGTTCAGGGAATAAACTAGTTGATATATTTACTGAAAGAAAAAGGCGAAAAAAATCAAACTTTGGTGTTGATTTCTTAGTATAATGTAATACAAGGAATATAGTGGGAAGATGTACTAAAGAAGATACAATTAAACACAGCAAGTGAAACAGGCTCATCCTTGCCAGAAGCCTGCATGACTTGAACACTTATTTTGAAGAATAACAAAATACTCACACTGTTTATTCACATTGGCAACATGGACATTTTGATTAATGCTGGTAGTGCTATAACTAGAGTTATCATGGTAATTTCTGTTATTTTTTCCTGATGACCTGAGTATTATTGTTGTTAACCAATTATTATTTTTTAATCACTATTTGCACAGTATTTGGGAACACTGAAGCTGTCTCAGTGCGATCTGCTGGATGTCTTCAATGGGATCCACTTCCTGCCGTTGGACAAGAACACATACCTGCGCATCCAGTGCTTCATCAACCGTCTGGAGGCCACCTTCCCCATGGTCAAATACACAGCCTTCCTGTACAACGACAAACTGGTCTGGTGAGTTGTTCTGTGCTCTGATTTTTATTTACACACCATCCTGTACTCTCTGCTCTACTTCTGATACTCCCAGCCTCCAGATTCCTCGCACCAGACTTTCCACTGTTGGTTCCTGCATCTTTTCTGTCTTCAGTCCTTCTACATGGAATGACCTTCCCCTTCCTCTCCAACAGAAACCCTCTCTGGACTCCTTCAGATCAAACCTCAGGACAGCTCTTTTCCCAAAACTATAGACCTGCCTTGTTTTCCATTTCATGCTGCAGTCTTCATCTGTCTCTTCATCCATCTCAAATGTGTTTGCTGCCCATTTTTGAGTTGTACATAAATTTTGTCTCGTCAGTATCATGCTTGTGTGTGCAGGTACCTTTGTGTGTGTGTGTGTGTGTGTGTGTGTGTGTGTGTGTGTGTGTGTGTGTGTGTGTGTGTGACTGTGTGTGTGCGTGTGCGTGTGTGTGCATGTACATGCTTAGAATAGTTTCTACGGACTATATTTTGTGCTTTATAAATACTGTAATTATTTATTTTTTTTACTTGCAATTTGATGACTTATCTTCAGAACTGGTATGGAAGAAAGTTAATCACCTTGAGGTGATCCTGTGTGGGTGACTTGGATGTTGAAGTCCAAGAACTAACAAACTGTTCTTTCCAAGAACTTCCTAACTTTTCTTTTTAAGAACTGACCGACTGGGCTTCATGTAATTTGACTTATTGAAGTTATTCATTCTTCTTCCCTCTCAGTCTCATGCTTGTACAAGTTGTAGTGCTAATAGTCTTCTTTATGGTTGCATAATTGTCATTTTGAGTCTCTTCACAGCAGTCATCCTGAGGTGATCCTGCATATTTGTCAGGATGTTAAAATCCAGTTACTAACTTGCTTCTTCACAGTTGTATTTGCCATTGACAGTCTTTTTTTACATTTCTGTTTGCCATATTCAGTCTTCTTCCCAGTGCTAGCTGCCATATTCAGTGTGTTTCCCAGTGCTAGCTGCCATATTCAGTGTGTTTCCCAGTGCTAGCTGCCATATTCAGTCTGCTTCCCAATGCTAGTTACCATATTCAGTCTGCTTCCCGGTGCTAGTTACCATATTCAGTCTGCTTCCCAGTGCTAGTTACCATATTCAGTCTGCTTCCCTGTGCTAGTTACCATATTCAGTCTGCTTCCCTGTGCTAGCTGCCATATTCAGTGTGTTTCCCAGTGCTAGTTACCAATTCAGTCTGCTTCCCAGTGCTTGTTGCCATATTCAGTCTGCTTCCCTGTGCTAGTTGCCATATTCAGTCTTCTTCCCAGTGCTAGTTGCCATATTAAGTCTTCTTCACAGTCACATTTGCCATACTCTGACAGGCACACCATGTACCTCATGAAATGTGGTGTTCGGTTTGCTGTTACCTCAGGAGTGGGTTGGAGCAAGAGGACATGCGGACCATGTACCAGTACCTGATCACCAGCCTCTTTCCAACCTACATGAGCCAGGAGCACCAGAGTGGGAGCCAGACAAAGCCACAGGGCCAGGGGCCATCCCAGTTCTGCAAGTGAGCCGTCAGCCTGCTAATTTATCTGTTTTGTTCTCTCATTTTGGCCTGTCTGTCTGGAACTCACTGCCACCACACGTTACTCATTAGAAATGCTGCAGCAATCACTACTTTCAAGCCCACTCTAAAAACATTTCTTCTGCTTGTACCATGCTGCCTAACTCAGCCCAGTTCAATTTAAAATGTGTGTGTGTGTGTGTGTGTGTGTGTGTGTGTGTGTGCGTGTGTGACACAGTGTCTGCGTTTGATTTTTGTACATGTACATTAACCCACTCCACTGCCTCCCATCATATTTTTTGGAAAGCGCTCGGGGCTTTTTAAGAATTTGCACTTTAGAAATGATTGTTATTATTATTAGGCTTTTTGCCACACTGCCATGGAACTGGCAGTGCATTTATTTATTTAGGCTTTCAGGCTAAATTTAACCCTGTCTCTGCTAAGTGATTTTTACTGCCAGCTCAGTTCTTTTCCTAGAACAGTCTCAAGGAGAAGTTAAGTTAACCAGGAATGCTTGTTTGGGTGACTTTGGTCCAACAAGGTCATGTGTGCAAAGTCTGAATTCAAGCAGGCAGGTACATCATGTTCTATACCATGCAGATGGAAAGCTTTTTGTCCAGGACGTCATGTGGTGTGTTAAGGGCAGGGAAAGGGTTAATTGAGGCCGTAGCATGTGTGACTGTTTCACTGTGGTGCAAACTGGATGTGGTAGGAGCCACATGACAAAAACAGGACTGTGCAACAGTTAAAACTGTGCATTCCATGGTGAAGGTGGTAGGCATGTTGCATGAAGGAGTTTTCCAACCTGTATAAACCTTGTCTGTCTTCCAGCTAGTAATCATTGCTCATCACGTTTTGCGGAACTCCAGCCAAGGGGTGGAATTTGGAGGTTGGCACTGGGATAAATATGATATTACCAGCTGTTCTGCTTATATGAGGAAGTTTGCCTGATGTCATTTCAACTGTTTATATATATTTTTATTGATTGATTTGCTACTTGACTGCATAGTGTTTGCATCATTCTCGCAATGAATTGTCAACCTTTTTATGAGTTCAAAATGGCTGAGGCAGCAGATAATGTGTGCAGCAGTTTATGTGTTTAACGCTAACAGACAAGAATACCACAGAAGAGGTCAATAAGTTGACGTCTTCATGCCTAATGACCTTGTACACATCACAAGTGTGTTCAAGAAGTAAATGGCCACGACTCACATCCACAATCTGGGCCTGCCACACCCAGCACCGAAAGTACATGGTAGTTAAGGGTCACGTTGGTAATTGCAGCTACATGCAGTGTGTGCATTGCAGGTTCCTGACGGGCCCGCCTGACCTGGAGGATGAGAAGTCCATGGGCAAGCTGCCAAGAGTGTTTGTCAGCACAGAGACAGACAATGAAGAGTGCTACCTCCTGGTCTACCGAGCCATGTCCGCCACCATCTGCATGCTGATCAATGGTGCGTTGCATCCCTTACGCTGTGTTTTTGTCTTTGAGGTTGGTCACAGGTATTCTCAGCTATGTCCATTGGGGTATATATATATATATATTATATGGAGCTTTATCTATAATCCCAAATCGACATAGCTGAGAATACCTGTCATTATTATTTATTATTCTCTCTCTCTCTCTTGTCACACATAATAAAAGAGACCAGAATGAGAAATTTTGTTTGAGAATTTTTATATATATTTATTTTTTAACATGGTTCACTGATTTTGTATTGAGTTTTTTTTAATCAGTCCATCTGTAGTCATTTTGCTTTGACCTATCCTGGCTTGAATGACTGATATTTATAATCACATTATGTATCACAGCCTGGCTTATGTGTTTCAGCAGCATCTTTGCCAGCAGTTAAGTGGCACACCCATTTCACCTGAGATACCAGGACAGTGGGACCTGTGCTTATTAATTATTATTTAATCTTGGTGATAGTAATGTAATGTAAAAGAGTAGCTGTAAGGTGCTTGCAATTCACATGAACCTGAAGCACACAATACAAAAACAGTAAGGTCAACAAGATATATACACCCAAAATATATATGCACAAAACATGTTAAATAATGACATCAGTGGATGGATGTTTTTTGCAGTGAAGTGTGCACTGAATGTTCCACTGTGCCGGAAGCTGGATGCTATGCTAGCCCCGCAGATGACCAAACTGGCCTCGGACATCAAGGAACAGCACTACCAGAGGGCAGTACCTCCCAGGTAAGCACACTTTAGATAATTTACTTCATTATCTGGTTTCTCAGGTGAGAGATTGAAGAAGCTTTGGATCTTCATTTTAATGATTTTGTGCACTGGATGTATGTTTGAACAATAGTTTTTCATTATCTGGTTTCTCAGGTGAGATCATAAAGAAGCTTCAAATCTCTATTTTACAATGTTGTCTTGGGACATCTGTTTAAACAATAGATTTTGGGGCTGGCTGTTGTTCCCAACAACAACAGTTTTTACATCTGTTTTTGAATTGAACAATTCTTGTCTTCTCGTTCTCTCTTTCACATTTTCCCATCATCTCATGACTGTCTGGTCGTCCTTTGAGTTACAGAAATGGTTACTGCGTGACAATGGCATAATAATATTGAGAGTGCGCCCATCCTTCATGTCACGCATGCAGAGTGTTTTGTTGCAGTGCGACTGACCCCATGTTCAAGTACATCTACTTCAACCACATGAACCTGGCCCAGCAGACCACGGTGCACATGGACCTGCAGAAGAGGGCTGGCATCAACATTCCTCAGGAAATCATGCGTCTCCTCAGCGACATCAATGCTGACTTAACAAAGTGCGTGTTCTTCTTCTTTCCTCTTTTTCTGTATGGTGTCCAACTTCCAACATTTTGAAGACTCTGACACCTTCAGAGCATGCTGGGTTAGTTTGGTGTTTCCATATTCCACTGAATTCTGACATGGACTTCATGGTCTTTAACGTGTGTATGTGATCTTTTTTGCACTCGTATGCTCAAGGTTTATAGTCTCATCTGAAGGACTTTTGTAGTCTGCACAGAATTTGACTCTGAGGAAGTCTGGGAATGGGCACCAAGCCTAGCATGTAATGGTCATCCATCGGTGTGGTGACCACTCACTATTGTGCTTAACCTTTGGCCTTCAAGGGGAGAACACTAAGGGATTGTTGTATAGTCTGCAGAGAATCTGACTCAGGAGAAATCTTGGGGCAGGTGTAGCATTGTAATGCTTACCAGTCCATGCGGTAACCACACTGTTCTGTGTGTGTAACTTGGCTTTCAAGAGGACTGTGCTGAGGTTGTAGGGGCTGCACAGAAGCTGACTTAGGAGAAATCTTGGGGCAGGCCCAAAGCCTAGCATGTAATGGTTACCCATCTGTGTGGTGACCACACTCTGTTGTGCTTAGCGTTTGAGTTTCAAGAGGAGTGCACTGAGGGATTGTTGTAGCGTCTGCACAGCATCCGGCTCAGGAGATATCTTGGGGCAGGCCCAAACTCTAGCATGTAACGGTTACCCATCTGTGTGGTGACCACACTCTGTTGTGCTTAGCGTTTGAGTTTCAAGAGGAGTGCACTGAGGGATTGTTGTAGCGTCTGCACAGCATCCGGCTCAGGAGATATCTTGGGGCAGGCCCAGATTCTAGCATGTAACGGTTACCCATCTATGTGGTGACCACACTCTGTTGTGCTTAGCGTTTGAGTTTCAAGAGGAGTGCACTGAGGGATTGTTGTAGCGTCTGCACAGCATCCGGCTCAGGAGATATCTTGGGGCAGGCCCAAACTCTAGCATGTAACGGTGACCCATCATTCTAGCATGTAACGGTGACCCATCTAGGTGGTGACCACACTTGCTTGTGGGAGCTTGGCTTTGCACCACCAACTTTCTGTTTTGTTTTGAATTTAGCCACAGGCTCTGTTTTCCTCACCGTGTTTTCACAAAGCCACAGTGTCAGTGCAACACTTGTCCAGCAAAGCTTTCTGAACATGTGCCACGCTCCTGTTTTTTTTTAGCGTAACTAGGTTGGATGCAGACGCAGACAGTATTACATAAACAGCTTCCTCTGTGCAGATAACAGAACATCTCTGTGGCAATGATAACCTTGTTTGATGTGGTGCTGTGAGGTATCCGGTGGACTATGAGTCAGTCTTTGATGTGGAAGTGATAGAGCTTAAGATATCTGTTCTGTTTGTGTTGTCTTTGTGCTGTTGATTAATCATGGGTGAAAATTTGAAATGATTCATTGCATGTCAGTAATTAGCCTAGTCTACTGTGGTATGTTTCAGAAGCAACCATGATGGTGAAACAATAGTGAAGACGACCTCTGACTTCTGGGTGGTGGGAAAGAAATCCGACTCCAGGGAGTTTTATGTCGTTATCAATCAAAAGAATGCCAACCTTATAGAGATCAATGGTAAGCCCCTAATGCTTAAATCGTGATGTTTTCAGGTGTGGTTTAAAAAAACTAATAAAAATTGTATTATGTCTGTAGTGGAGTGATGGTACCATGCCAGAAGCCCACTGTCAGAAGACCTTCAGGGTTTTCCTCATGAAACCCTTCTCAAAACACCATTGGCTGTAGTTCTGTATGCATAGCTTTTTGTGCCAGTAGTCTGATGCACTGAGGTCACATTGAACCGTGGTTAAAAAGCTGTCCAAGATGGATAGTGGCTTTGGTACTGACTTCAGCATGAATCCCAGCTGTTGACTAAAGCACCGGACTGTAAATCAAAGTTGACTGGATGATTGTGTTCATTCACTTCAGCATTAAACCCAGCTCTTGACTCAAAGCTGATTGGATATGTGACTCAAAGCTTGTTGGATGACTGTGTTCATTCACTTTAACATGAATCCCAGCTTTTAACCAATGCACAGGACTGTGACACAAAGCTGGTTGGATGATTGTGTTCATTCACTTCAGCGTGAATCCCAAAGCTGATTGGATATGTGACTCAAAGCTGGTTGGATGATTGTGTTCATTCACTTCAGCATGAAGCCCAGCTGTCAGATAAAGCACAGTCGACCTTGGCTTTGGCTGCGTCACAACACTGACACCAACAACAACACTAAGCCTACGTTTAAGTTCTGTCATGTGCTGCATACTTATGTGGGGACTATCTTCAGCCCTGATTAGCTCCTTTCGTAACAGCATCCACCCTCATGGACTTGGAGATAATTTTTTGGACGATGTGTGCCCGAGTAATGAAATTAAGACAGTCGCACACACGCAGTCCTCGCACTCTGTGGAATGCGTTTGTCAATGTATGGTTGTATATACCTGGTGACCCCCCATAGTGTTCAGCTGGAGAACTCTACAGCAACAGCCCAAACACGGGACATGATTGTGACATGAAGTGAGATGCTGTCATTACATGATAATCTGAGTGATCAGTGTTTGTTTTTTTGAATTGAAAGCTCACTTTGAGGCTGTTGAAACTATCACAGAAAAAACACACACAAAAAAAAACACCATCACTTCCAAAGCAATGAATATGTCATGTGTGCATTTGTATTTCATATAACTGGAAGGTTTTTAGGTGGAATATACACTTCAAAACCATCCTGTTTGCCCAAGCATTCCATTAGGATCTAGTACTCTTTTTGATCTTAGGTGGTGTGTCAGCATGTGGCTTGCTGACTGTTGGATATGGATAGAGGGAGGGGAGGGGGGAGAGCATAAGAGAACCAGAGAAGGGGGTGGGTGGGGGGAGAGTAATAAGACTTAAGAGATCAAAGGGAGGGAGTTTTTGAGAATGCTGGTAATTTACTAATCATAATGCATATTTTAGTGGGTGAAGGGAGACTGACTGGTTCGTGTACAAGTTTCTTCTATGTGTGTGTGTGAGTGTGTTCATGTATGTCTGTGTGTATATATAGTTTTGTCAGTGATATTTTTATTGTAGAATACAAATGTACTTAAGGTTCTGTTTGTTCAAATGTATGTTAATGTGGTTTTATGTCACAAGTAGTTTGTACAGCACAGTGGGTTTAACTGAAGTGAGAGACTAACACTTTATAGGAACAGCCTGTTATTATTATTATAACTCAGTTTGAAATTTTGATTAAAGGTCAGGCCCATTTTTTTATTTTTTAAAAATCAGATTGCTTGCTGGTAAATGCAGTATTATTCTTATGTGTAAGGGTGTATGATGATATTCTGTGTTTAAGACTAATGTTTTCCACACATTTTTCCCCTTCTGATTACAGAGGAAGTAAAGCGATTATGCACCTCCCATCTCAACAGTGTCTTCTTCCTGGACTGACTTGCTGAGAGGCCAGCAGTTGCACGATGATGAACAGTGTGCAGATCTCGTGTAACTACTTTGCCATATTATGGACACATCCCGTGCCTCATTTTGGCAGCAACATTTACTGATGACTGTGCAGTTACTGCCAACCCGATGATGCTCTGTGAGAGGTCTTTCTTCCATGGATAATTGAAATGCATGAAACCTGTGTTCTGTACTGCCATTTCGGTTCAAGGATCTACAGGCGCGAGAATCAAAGGTCAATATGGGCTCAGCATCCGTCTTCTTCTTTCTGCACTAAAAGGCTAAGATAATGTACAGCAGTGCGTTGCTTACCTCTGCTTGTTGCACAAGGTGTGGCTATATTTTTTCTCTTTGGGATGTGGGTTGGGGGTGTTTCACATTTAAATACATTTATCTAAATAATTATTCTGAAAATCTGTGTAAAATAATGTGTCCTTGATATATTTTTTATGTGTGTGGAAAAAGAGTGTCTTTGAATCTGCGTTCTATCTTTCTTCATTGATTCTGGTCCATTAACTTTGTTGTTGTTACATCAGTAAACACACATTGTATCTGATTCTCAGAGGGTTTGTCCTTGTCATGTGTATGGCAAGGCCAAGGTATGTGTGAATGGCATGAATTTTCAATTTATTTATCATGGACTTGCATGAATTTATTTATTATTTTAATGTATGGAATGAATGTGATACATCTTTTAAAATGTTGTGTGTGTGTGTGTGTGTGTGTGTGTGTGTGTGTGTGTGTGCATGTATGCATACATATGTGTGTGTGTGTGTGTGTGTGTGTGTGTGTGTGTGTGTGTGTGTGTGTGTGTGGTGCTCATGTGACTTGTTCATTCAGTAGTGGTATCAAATTCAAAGCCTACCATCATGCTAAATTTGGTATTATGAATACAGACTAAATCTATATCTTTAAAAAAAATTGTTTCACTTTCATTTTATGTGGTATGTGAAGTTGTTGCTGATCATTTATTCCTGACAAGAAGTACACATGAAAGATTGTATCATGGTAGTAGTGATTAAGTGAGTGTAACAGATACTATACTAGCATACAATGACCATTAAATATACCCTGATAACTAAATCTCACTTATGGACTCAACACCGGTTTCATGCATTGTGCTGGCAAGATTACTTGTTGTTCAGATCATTAACCATCTTCTCATTAGTTAATAAGATGGTTAGTAGGGTTACCTCAGCAAGACTATTTAAAAAAAATGTTTTTTAATACATTCAGAATTCTTCAAAACACATGTCACTAAACCACAGCTGTACCACAGTTCTGAACACAGCGCAGTCAAGAACAGCAGACATAGTGGGGGCAAAGTTTAACAAGTCAAACTGAACCGCATCTGTTTGCGCACTGTTCACTGTTGTTCAACATTTACCAGTATTAAAATTGAAACACTGCTTCATCATATTACACCAGTGTGACCATTTTATGGCCAGTTGCATTCTTTAACAGTAAGACTTCTTTTTTCTTTTTTCTTTATTTCACCACATGGTTTGAATGGATGCCGGGATGATTTGCCTGTGAATGTGGAAATTCATTTTCTGTAACAGAGGAAACAATAAACATGATCCTGGGTGGAAATTTGTTTCTTCTGTGTGTCCTTGTTTCATCTTTTCAATCTTTGATGAAATAGCAAAAGAAACAAACAACAACAAAATCTTTTGATGAAACAAACAAGCCTCACTCATTTTCTCAGGCTATCATTAACAGACATGCATGCACGCATACGTGCACACTCACACACACACAAGTTGGGGGGTGGGGGGGGATCCCTTGTGGCACTTGGAATGAAACACCTAAAACTCTGATGCTCTACCAGCTGAGCTATCCTTATAATTTCCTGCCTGTGTGCCCACTACCTTCAGTGGGCCCATGGTTCAATGTACTGTGAATGGAGTTTGCAGAAGGACAGTTAGCAGCAGCAGTGCTATTGTTATTGTAACCATCATTGGTGGATTAACTTTAGTTGTCCTTCAGAAGCTGAGTGAAAAAAATTAAGTTAATCTGTTCTGTAAAATGGGCGCAAGAACTGACAAGTGTCATAATACTTTATTAACTTGCTATACATATTACTTACATCAAGAATGAAAAATAAAATAGATATAAATGTGTTGTTTGGAACAGCCACATACATGCCATTAATTTATTAAGTTGTGAATACTGAATATGAACTATAATTATGAATAATTCATCTTATTGTCAAGGAGCACACACACACTCATCATGTTCACAAAATGAGTCGGCTCAATCAGCATTGCCACTGGGGATTGAATGCCAGCGCTGTCTTTCCTTGGAAAAAAATTGAAACAAGAATGACTGCTAGCATTCTAACAACCTAGTTTAACCAAAAACGGGTAAGCGGCTCAGCTCTTCATCTCTTCCTTTTTTGTTTGTTTTGTTTTTCATCATTTAACTGTTGTTTAAGCGACATTTTGTAGCTTGATAATGTGGATTACCCCAAGAATCTGCATGTTGTGTTTTGTCCTAATAAATAGTGTTCTTCATTTGAACCTTTCATCTGTCTGAATCTTGTCTTTCCTTGGTATCCGAGATACCTTGAAAAGTATCCTATAATTATGAAGAGTAATGCATATCAAGCGCAACACAATAAGAGTGGATGGACAGCCCAACACAGTTGTCTACCTGATGATCGACCAGATGCAACACAATAAGAGTGGATGGACAGCCCAACACAGTTGTCTACCTGATGATCGACCAGATGCAACACCTGCAGTGCCTGCACAGCATTGTTAATAACAATGTACATTTATCATACGCTTATCAACATCCTGAGTGCTCACATAAAACATATTAACCTAAATGCAATATTCTATGCACACGTAGAGCACAGTCCTACCAGAACAATTTACGTAAGGTATTAGATTCAGATTCAGATTCTTTATTCACCAAGTTTTACGACAAGGAAAGTGTCTCGAAAGCAGTAAGCATACAAACAACAACACTGACATACATCAACTAGCAACCCATTTGCACCAACAAAACAACACCCAAACACACATACCTGTGCGCACACGCACGTACACACATCTGCACGAGTGTGCACGAACGCACGCACGCACACACACACGCACACACACACGCCATAAGTATGAGTAATGTTCCAATGTAAAATATAGTCCTACATCTAAGACTAAGATAGGCAAAATAAAAGTTCAACACACACACACACACACACACACATAAATTTACAAGTAACATTCCATTTCATAATATATAATATACAATACTACTTTTAAGACAGAGCCGAGTAAGAGTTCAATAGCAGCAAGAAACATGTGCGCGCGTGCACACACACACACACACTCACTCACTCACTCATGCACCTGCACGCATGCCCCACCCCTCCCCCCTCTGCACATACACACTTGTAGATAATGTTAAAATTACACAATAATAAAAAGAATAAAAATAAATAAAAAGTCCTACATATAAAACAAGTAAGTTAAAACTAATCAAAGTTTAACAAACACATTCACACGCATACTCCTACACCACACACCTGTGCGCATGCTCGACCATGTGCACATGCATATATATTATACACAAATGCAAACTCATCCTCTCTCTCTCTCTCTCTTCCTCCCCTCACTCTCTTTCTCTCCATGAATGTGCCAGAGCAACACACACTGGGAATAAATAATAACAAGATTATAAAATAAAGTTATATGGAACACACATACACACACACAATGACTGTAGCCAAAACTGGGTATTGATATTACTAATTAGCTGGGGTGGAAATATTGTGAGAAGAGGAAGGTTTTCAGTTTGGCTTTAAAAGATGACAGGGTTGAGTTGTGTCTAAGGTCTTGTGGGAGTGAATTCCAAATGTGGGGTCCAAAGCCAGAGAAAGTGCAAAAGCCATGAGTCTTGCATTTGTATTACTGGATTTTCAGCATGCAGGTGTCAGAAGAAGAGCTTAGTGTATGAGGCAGAATGTACACCATTACTATCTTCCTACTAATACTATGGACTGGCCACTGCTGACTGTGTGAATACCTGCATCACTCTGGTCTGCCACACACAGCTGACTGCCTGTGTGAGACAGGCCCACAAACGCCAGAGTGTACTCTGCAGTCCCGCCCCATGTACATGGAACTTTGGAAGCATGGACACAGCATTGACTCCATCCTCCACACCTGCGGAAAAGCTCTAGTATCTTCATAAAATAGCAGCAATTAATCAGGTCATTGATAAATGCTCTTTGAGGGGTCTGATGCAAAAGACAGACACATATATACAAAAAGCCTGCATTCTGTGATTTTGTATGAGAGTATTAAAACAGTTTTCATCAAAAACTGTTGATTTTCTTTTTCATTTTCCCAAGCTTCTCTGATTACTGTTTTGCCCCCACCCCTTTTGTGTTGTGTGTGTGTGTGTGTGTGTGTGTGTGTGTGTGTGTGTGTGTGTGAGTGATGTGAGTGTGTTTGTGCCATGTGAGTGTGTGTACCATGTGTGTACATGCACCTTTTGGTGTACACACACTTTTGGTGTGTGTGTGTGTGTGTGTGTGTGTGTGTGTGTGTGTGTGTGTGTGTGTGTGTGTGTGCGTGTGTGCATTATTTCCCTCTCTCTCTCTCTCTCTCTCTCTCTCTCTCTCTCTCTCACACACACACACACACACATTTTCCTTCTCCCCCCCCCCCCCCCCCTCCCCGTACCACTGAGCCATGTTATGTTTTCGTGATTTACAAATTATTGCAAGTTATGTCAGCACCATTTTTGCCAGGTATACATCTTATTTATTGATTGTCATTTCAAAGTATTTTCAATGATTTTGCTTTTCTGTATGTTTATTACTATTAATAGTGGTAGTATTATATTTTATTTGTTTGTATTTTGTTTATCCTCTTTAAATATTAATCGAGTTTGTAAAAAGATTGTTTTTTGTTTTTGTTTTGTTTTTTCTGTTTTTTCTCCATTTTTCAATCATTTGGTAGTTTAGCAAGGACTAGTTGTTAGACAGGTCTAAATGAACCTAAACTACAATCCTTGGAAAGTTTTTGAGTTCGAGTTCAAGTTCTCTCTCTCTCCTTCTTCTTCTTCTTTCTCTTCTGTCACACACCTTTTGGTGTATATGTGTGTGCGTGCATTATTTCAAGGTTGTTTTGTTGTTGTTTTTCTATCAGAAAGATATAGTAAGAATTGATTTGAGCATGATCTTTGTCCGGTATTCAGTTTTGAAGTTGTTCTGCTCCGGTGTTCTAGGTTTGTCCTCACTCACCTCGGACATCTCGGTTGATGGTATTGATGAGGATGGTTGTCTGTACAGGTCCTCTTTTGAGCCACAGCTAAATACAACAAACAAACAAGGTCCAAACACATAATTATAAGGTAAAAAATTAATTAATTAAAAAGCGTTTATTTAATGTGACAATAATGCACAACGTGCACACTTTCGGGGAAAACGGCAGGGACCAATTTTCCGCAACCTGTCTTATCTCTGCTCACCCTGAGCAGCGCTTTCTAGCACGAATTGTTTCATTCCAGGGGAGAAACTTTGCTGACGTCTCATCCTAGCGGACCTGTCGTAAAATTCTGATGGGTAGACAGGACCTCTAGGATGCATTATATCCTATGAGCTACCGGGAACCAGCTGTCACGGACCTTTCCTCAAAGGATGTCGTAAACCAAAGCTTGGCATGATTTTTGTTTACACTCTGAACAGTTTTCCGGCTATCATCGAGTTACTAATAGGAAGGGGAAATCACCGACATTTTGTTGCCATGTTTGGACGCAAAATGACGTCAGAACGGCTTCCCCCTGTTCTAATTATAGCAGATGGAGTTGACGGGGAAGTGATTCACTTCTCAAGATGGCGGAGAGATGTCGCGCGGAACTGGCGCAACTGATGAGGGAAGATGGAAATAACGAATGTGCTGATTGCGGAGAAGCAGGTAGACAATAAATTTGCGTTCTTGTTAATTTCTGTCGCTTTCAGGAGACTGTCACATCAGTTGTAGACAGTTTTAACGTTGAATAATTGGTGCCTGATGTTAGTTGCAGACGACATTTAAAAGTTGATTTTTCTCGTGATGGTCGGAGCTCAAGAGTCGTTTTCGCACGTTGTTAAAGAGCAGTTTGGAGTTGTTACCCGTGTGCAAAGGAGAGTCATTACAGCCACCGTGTATCATTTGTAATATAGTATGCGTGATTTTGCCACAGCTGTTGCCCACACATTGACAGTAGTGTTCAACTGATGTGATGAGGTGAACATATTTTGTTGAACAATGAATGTGACACATTTTCAATTCCACCCACTCATTTTCACATCTGAGCTGAGCATACATTTCTCTCCATCCCTGCCCCCCCCCCCCCCTCTCTCTCTCTCTCTCTCACAGAGCTCAGGAGCTGTGTGAAAGTCGAGGTGGCCGTCGTGGTCTCCCCGTCCCAAATAAACCTTACTGTTTCTGTGAACGTAAATCAACATTGCACCTTGAACCTCTCTCTCTCCCTCCCTCTCTCCCTTCCCCTATATCTGTGCATGTGTGTGTGTGTGTGTGTTGTGTGTGTGTGTGTGTGTGTGTGTGTGTGTGTGTGTGTGTGTGTGTGTGTGTGTGTTACTTTGTCACTGTCAGTGTGTCACTGTGTGTTAGATTCAAAGCAGACTATTTAGAGAGAGCGGCAGACAGAGAACAACTCTGATACTAAGCATCTGCATACATCATTACAAGTGTGCATTTTACTTATAATAACACCAAGTAGTCAGATATATAGGACTGTGTGGGAAATGGTTGCTAACTGTAGTCAGAAGAAAGTGCAATTTTATAATGCTTCCCCCCCCCCCCCCCCCCCCCTTCTAAGCCACATACTCCCACCTTCACATTATTCACTCCTCCCACCAGTGCACACACATTTTCATCCCTGCCCACCCAGGCAGGCATCTAGACAATGAAAGGGCTTAGAAAATGGTATAATAGAGCAACACAGAGTTGCATCAAAAGCACTTTTTATACATGTACATGCAGTATCAAAATCAGAATCAGGATATTTACTGTCCCACTCCCAGTGCAAGTTTACAAGGAAATTTATGATACGGTGCACAGTAACAAACAAAATAAACAATAGACTGATAAACACAGCAACAAAGCCTACAATTGGTACAAACACATAAAACACACACAACATAGTGATATTATTATAGCATTAAAAAGTAGATGTTTACAAAAGCATCTGTAATTAAACAGTATTAGTCTCTGTCTCTGTCTCTGTCTCTGTCTCTCTCTCTGTCTCTCTCTCTCTCTCTCTCTCTCTCTCTCTCTCTCTCTCTCTCTCTCTCTCTCTCTCTCTCTCTCTCTCTCTCTCTCATGCACACACATGTACACACACACACACACACACACACACACACACACATACATACACACACACACACACACACACACACACATACACACACACACAGAATATCAAATGACTTCTGCACTGGTGATTAATAAGTGTTTAACCGGCTGCACCAAGATAGGAAAAGGTTGAGGGCACCAGGTAAAAACATGCACAAACTGACCTCCCATGGGTTAGTTGCATCAGCAAATGAACAGAAGATTGTCCCCCTGAGGAAAAGTGATGCATGCAAGTTGTGTAATAATTAATAATAATAGCTTTTGATAAGCATAGTTACACTGGCTAACTACACAGTTCTACACTAGTATCAGTCCATCATTATGCACTATGTGGCTGAAAAGAAATTAAAAAAATACAATAAAAAAAAAAGGGTGGGTGGGTGGGTGGGGGGGGGGGGGGGAGGGGGGGTACAAGGAGCCAAATATCATCCCAGCATAGAAATAGGAATAACTGTTCAAAATAAAAGTGATAATGATAGTTAATACTAAATTACTATACATAGCTTACACTTTCATTTAGTATAAATATAATTTAAGCACATGATGTATATATATATACAACATGCAGACATTGCAGTTAATACCAGCAGACATACTTGCAAACTTTTATTAACTATTTTGTTTACTACTAGTACTATTAACATATTATGCAAGAAAACAATAGAGGAATATTTTACTCAAAGTAAGCTTTTGGTTTTAAAACAATTCATTATAGTATCAGTAATGAATAAAAACAGTGATTTTGATTATAGTATTTTCCCATTTTGTATGTAATGCACAACTTTTCCAGACAATATTGTACCCCCCCACCCACAAACTGGACACTTCATCAGTACACATTTCCTTGTGTTTGATTTCACTTCAAGTGTTCAAGGAATTCCAGACCTGTTTGGCATGTGGATGTGACCTTGCTGGATTTGATTTAAACCTTAATTTTGCTTGCATGCCAGGTGATGCTTGGGTCTCTCACTGTTGTGCCCTCTGTTGCACTTGTGAACGTGATATCAGTTTGAGTTTGACACTGTTAAACTTGAAGTGTTATTTGTGTTAGCAGCAGTGATTTGTTCAGTGGGCTCAGGTTGGTAGTTTTTTTTGTTTTGTTTTGTTTTCAGACCCCGACTGGGCATCAGTGACGATCGGAGTGTTCCTCTGTCAGACATGTGCAGGTGTGCATCGCAGTCTGTCCACGCAGAGCAGGGTCAAGTCTGTCAGGCTGGACAACTGGGACAGGGACCAGGTTGAGGTATGCAGTACATAGCATACACCCATGGGAGAGCTGCTTCAGTATAATAGTCACTTTTATTAACTGATGTAGATGATGTATAATAGTCACTTTTATTAACTGATGTAGATGATGTGTAATGTATATCATAATTGTCACCCACATATCATAGTACTGTACCTGTATAAAGTGTGGATCACTGGATGCGAAATAAATAGCAGCTGGCTGCATTGCAAACAAAATAAAACGGGTTGTGCCAAATAATATTATTCACAGTGACCAGACAGGGTTTATTAATGGTCAATGTATATATCAGAAAATACCAGACTGTTATACATATGTTCTTTCAGTATTACTGAGCATTTTACCGTTCAGTGTTTTTTATTGTTGGTGTTGTTGAATATTTAGAGAAATTGTAACTTGAATTTTTCACATGTTTAGAACTGAACACTAACACACACACATGCATGTATGTACACACACACACACACACACACACACACACACACACACACATGTTGGTGTGTAGTTGTAATAAATAGTTATACCCTGAATGATGTTCTCTGGCAGTAATAACTAGAATTTATAAACTATACCAAGTTGCAAGTATAAATGGAAAATTAAAGGCTGCTATCATTATTACTTGTACTGCATAGACTTTTCAGTTTGTTTGTGTGTTTTGTGATTCAGGGAATGAAGGTGATCGGCAACAAGAAAGCAAAGGAAAAGTTTGAAATGTGTGTTCCCCTCTTCTACAGAAAGCCACGCAAAAGTGATGCTGAGTGAGTCAACTTTTCAGAATATGTTTTCAGCTCACTTTGTTTCTTTTTCCGTCATGTACTTTTTTCCTCTGTTTTCCCTTTCTCCAGATATATCAGGATATGATAATGGTGTGGCCGTGTAAATATAAAAAAATGAAACAACTGCTTTAGATTAGGTAAAATGAATATTAAAAGAACTGTCCATAGAATGTGATAAGACAATACATGAAAAGAAAGCATAATAGATTTAATACAGAATCAAAACACAAGGGAGTTACTTAGTATTCAGGGTACATAATACAAGTGCAACAACAAAGGCCTGAGTTGCCTGTGGTAATTCTCACCTGGCATGCATGTAAATACAAGGTACATAAACTCCACCAGAGGTACATCCTCAATTTAGTTTTAATCAGATTGAATACATTTCATTATTTGTGGTGGGGGCATCCTTTTAGTTGATATGCCATTGGTAGATTTTACCTCGTACCTTGTAAAATCTGTACTTATTGATGATGTAAAATTGGTAGGTGTTACCTTGCACCTTGTAAAATGTGTACTTATTGATGATGTGATACTGGCAGGTTTTACCTTGTACCTTGTAAAATTTGTGCTTATTGATGATGTGACATGACACTGGTAGGTTTTACAATTTGTACTTATTGAGCTATATGCTAAGTGTAGGTAGTTTGGGTCTGTTTTTTGTTTGTTTTGTTTTTTATAATATAGAAACAAAAAAAGGTGTTTGTGTCTTTTTCTATCAGATTATATGTGACATCTGTTGACTGTTGTTAGTATCCTTTTTTTTGTTTTTGTTTTAATTTATAAGGCATCAGTTTTTTTAGAATGCATTTTTGCTTGTTGTTGATGATTTTTGTTCTTGTAGTCCTTGTTCTTCTTTGCCTTTTGTTTGCTTACAATACAGTTGTATTTTACTTAGTTATAAAACATGAAATGGTTACTTTGGCTGTGTGTTAATTTGGAGATTATTTTGTTTTTTTAAACTTATTATTATGGTATACACACTGATATTGTGATAACCTGTTAATGTGACTGTGTATAATTACGAAGGCTCTCAACCCCATGTCTCATTTCATGTGTGTGTGTGTGTGTGTGTGTGTGTGTGTGTGTGTGTGTGTGTATTATTTGACATGTGGTAATAAAGATATTGATGGATTGGTTGATTGATGTAATTCTTGCACTTTTTGGATGCATAGTATATTGACCAATGAACTTTTGTTCACTTGTTGCTTGCAGTGTGTTGAAGAAGGAATGGATTCTTGCCAAGTACCAAAGAGAAGAGTTCACAGACCCTGACAGACAGTCAGCATACAACTGCGCCTACAAGGAGGGCATGTTGTGGAAACTGGGCAGGGACCGCAAACAGTTCCAGCTGCGCAAGTTTGTCCTGTCTCGGGCTGAGAACAAATTCTCCTACTTTGTCACTGATGAGTCTTCTAAGCAGGTATGCCTCACCTGAATTGTTTTTGCTGCTGTGTGTGGTCTATTGGTGTAGTCATTGGTACAGCAAAAACTTTTTTTTTTTTAAGCAAAGAAAAATGTGTTCAGCACCAGCTCAAAATGACAGGCAAAAAACGAGGACAAACAACAGACTGGAACAGCTGGAGAATTTTCTTCTCCATGGTCAGCTTCTTGTGCTGACTCTTATTTTGTTATCTGTTTGACCCCCGTTTTACCGCAGTACTGCCAGTAGCAATTAAAAGATCCCGGTCTTTCTGCCAAAAGTGCAGGTGGCAGGTGACAGCTAAATACACATGCACTCTGCATATGTGGCTTCACATGAAGTGACATGGCATGAAGTGATGTGACACATGGTGCATGGTCATGTGGTGCACTCGGAACAGAATGTCAAGACAGTAGCAGTTTCATGTGGCACCAGCCATGTAACCAAAAAGCACTTAAGTACACCACTTCAGTGGCTATTCAAAACACACAATAAAAAAAGTAGTCACTCATTTAGAGTTGCATGTGACGAAAGCATAGTCAGTCTGCTTGAGAGCAGAGAATAACACTGTGTGATCATCATTGTCATCATCAGCAACTATTTCATGTTTATAGTATCACGTTTTCATCAGGTACACAGCATGCAGGCCATGTAAGTTGTAAAAAAAGGAAAGATAAGAAAGGGGAAGCATAAAAAAAGAAGACAGACACTTATAATAATCACTTGTAAAGGGAAGTAACTAGGGGAGTCCAAGTTGATGCTATATAGATAGTAGGCAACTTAGCTGCAGATTACCTGGCTGGGCACATTTGGGGCATTGGCAAAGCTCTGCCCATCCCTAGTAAGCCTTATGGTTTCTGTGGACATTAAGTACCATGTTTACTTACTTAAGCTCAGGTCATCTGAAAATTATCTCCCCTACTCTAGAAAAGTGACAGTGGCTATATTTTTAGGCAGTGCAATGCTTAAACTAGCAAAGTTGCTCACATACTTCCATTATCCAGTCAACCATGACATGGGCAAAGAGTTCTTGATTCAGGTTCTGTGCTCAGTCCAACTGTTGTAGAGGCAGAAATTGAGATGGCTGTTTTTCCTTATGTGTAGTTTTTGCTCTGAACTGCCTGCCTTAGCAGCAAAACAATGTGGCTGTGAGCTAACGACATATCAATAAGTCTGTCAGATAAGCATTTCTGTATATGCAATGTTGAATTTATTACTAGTGCTTGAGATATATTATATACATAACACTCACACCTGGCATGCATGGAAATACAAGGTACATAAACTTTACCAGAGGTACAGCCTCTGAGGATGTACATCCTGAGATGTACCTCTGGTGGAGTTTATGTACCTTGTATTTACACACATGCCAGGTGAGAGTTACTGTAGGTGACTTGGGTCTGTGTTGTTGTATTTGTGTTATGTATATCGAACGCTAATTAACTCCCATGTGTGTTGATTCTGTATGAGTGCTGTATGCCTCGTTCTGTTTTGGATTTATTACTAGTGCTACAGTTTTGATACTGATGTTAACTTTGAAAACTGACAAGTGCCATATGCTGGTATAGTCATATGACTAAGGGCCAGATAGCTGCAGCTGCTCACTGATATATTGGACCCAGTTTAAGGAAGATACTGTCTTCATGGATTGGACCCAGTTTAAAGGAGATACTGTCTTCACTGACACTGTGTGAACAACTTTCAGGAGTTTTGCCTGTGGTTTCAGCAACATTGTTTCAGATGCTTTTGTTCCTGGCATCCAATGGAAGTCATTCAAATCAAAAACTACCATGTAATGCAGAGTAGAAGTTTGAGCTTGTATTTGATTTACAAAAATGTGAATAATAAAAAATGCTTGGAAAGTCATCAAATAATGACTTTATCAGTAAGAGACATACAAGTGTCCAAGAGTCTTTGAATATGATTATAACATGCTTATTTCTTTTCTTCTGATGGATTTTAAAAGATGCATTTAACGAAGTACTCTGTACTTTTCTTTCCCTCAGACTTCGTTTTGTTTGAAACAGTTGTCTGTGGTAACCACTTCTGCCTTCTTCTTTGTATCCCAGAAACCTCAGCCACCAAAAGCAGAAGCTGATCTGGATCACATGAATGCAGTGTTTGTGCCAGAGAAGATTGGCAATCCTTACGGACTTCAGATCACATTTTTCAAGAACGGGTCCACACGGAGTCTCTTTGTCTACTCAGAAAATTCTAAAGTGAGTCAAAACTATGTCACCAACAGATGATTTGTCCTGGGAACAATATAGATATCGAGCAAGACCTTGAAACTGTGTGCATGTTTCAGTGACCTTGACCAAATTTAAGGGCGCGAGATTTTTTGTTGTACTTTTTTTGCAGTCATACGTCCACAGAATGTGAGTCAGTTATGTGGGGTTCTTGTTGCCCTTCAAATCATGATGGGTCATATCACTTTGAATTGCTTAAGTTGCCATGTGTGATTGTTCGTCATAGATTTTTGTATTCTGTTTAGATTTCAGATTGATATACTTTTTTTATGACTTGTTTTTGTTTTTGAGCTGGAAGTGAAACTGAAAGTTTGTGAGGATGTGAACTTGAAAGGATCATATTGGCACTCAGTTTTCTGATACCACAGTTACCTATTTCCATTTTAATTTAAATGACCCCAGTATAGCCTCAGATTACATATATTTTGATGGGGAAAGGGGGGGGGGGGGGGGGCTCCCAAGACCCCCTGTAGTTTAAGTTTTTTTCTTTTCAAAGAAATTCTGTTGTGGTCAGTTTTCAAATTGTCTTCTGATAATGTGATCCACATGCAGCTATCAAGGGGAACTCAGTGGTATATGTGATTAAAACTTGGCAGTATCATGATTAATAATTTGTGGCATTTAAATATTTTTTGTGTGTTTGTTTTTTGTGTCACTCAGGACATAGTGGACTGGTACAACTGCATACGAGCGGCCAAGTGGGAGAGGCGGAAGATAGCATTCCCTGACAGAGATCTGCATCAGGTAAGACAGCATTTTTAATGGACACACCTGAACTATTTCTCGATTTGGTTAGCATGCAGTCATCTTCATCAGTCCTGTGGACTGCAGACCTGTACCCCTACGGTTTTGCCATAATTCCTATGGATTCAGACCTCAAATTCCGCTGTTACGCTGGTTGGGTAAAAAATTACGGTCACTGTCCAGTTTTCCCTTTCCCACATTTTAAGTTGGAGTAAAACCACAGGCCGGCACAGCATCGAACTGTCAAAGGGCCAAAACCAAGTCATGACAAGAAATCACTTCCCTTGGAATACCGACTGCGCATGCTCATTGTTAAAACTCTGCTTCTGCCACCATCTTTGAAGTGTGCTTTGGGAAGATGAGTAAATGATGTGTTGAAGATTCGGGATTGACTCCCCCCAAGAAAATTAAGGCGATCCAACTTTATCGCCCAGAGTACCATGAGAGGTGGTCATGTTTATTGCATTTGCAAAAAGGTGATTCGTTCGTTCAACATCGACTTGTGCACATGGTGGTGGAAACGATTGCAAGAGGCACGTGGAGTCCATTCGCCATAAAGATTATGAATCTTTGAAGCAATCCCAGCCGTCTTGTTTAAAGTTTCCGGAAGCAAAGCGAGGTGAAGGCCAGCAGGACATCATAGAGCTGAAGCCATGATGTGCGACTTGTTAGTCATCAAGACTTATCACAATCCATGGATCTATTGGTGTTTTTAATAAAAGTTTAAACAAAATGCTATTGCACTTGAACTTCAGGCTACTGTGCCTTCATTTGTTACAATCGTAGTCTGAGTAAAGATTAACTGTGAATACAACTGTTTAAAACATTGTGTGAGATATGAATATAAGAGTGAAAAATGGAGTGTGTGTATTACTGACAGACACCTTGGATTACTGACAACTTCTGCCCAAAGTACTGGCAAGTGAAAGGAGGGGTAAACAGGTGTGGGATTGTGCTGGGGTATGGAGAATTGTGAGCATTTAGTGACTGCTTGTGAGGAAATGAAAGAGGGGTAAACAGATGTGGGATTGTGCTGGGCATGGAGAATTGTGAGCATTTAGTGACTGCTTGTGAGGAAATGAAAGAGGGGTAAACAGATGTGGGATTGTGCTGGGCATGGAGAATTGTGAGCATTTAGTGACTGCTTGTGAGGAAATGAAAGAGGGGTAAACAGATGTGGGATTGTGCTGGGCATGGAGAATTGTGAGCATTTAGTGACTGCTTGTGAGGAAATGAAAGAGGCAGGGACAGGAGAATCCATCTATGCCAGGACAAAAATGTGTCACACTGGTTTAAGCTGAGAGGCGTTTGAAGTGCATGTGGTGTGTGTGCGTGTGTGTGTGTGTGTGTGTGTGTGTGCGTGAGAGAGAGATTGTGTGTGTGTGTGATGTGTGTGTGTGTGTGTGTGTGTGTGTGCGTGAGAGAGAGATTGTGTGTGTGTGTGTGTGTGTGTGTGTGTGTGCGTGAGAGAGAGATTGTGTGTGTGTGTGTGATGTGTGTGTGTGTGTGTGTGTGTATGCTTATAATAATCTCTACAAACAAGATTTTGTGCTTGATGAAAACTTTAATTAATGCTATTATTATAAATTATCATGTTTTAAGGGTGATGAGCGTTTGGTGGTTTGCAGCTGGCAGAGGACTTGACAAAAGACTTCCTGCTGGAAGGCTGGCTGAGCAAGATGGGGCCCAAAAATGAACCCTTTAAGAGGCGCTGGTTCACTCTGGATCGCAGGAAGCTCATGTACTTTGAAGAGCCTCTGGTAAGCTTTTTAGCGATCCCATTCTTTCTTGACCTGCATGAAAATCATGTGTGTTCATGTACCGTAATTTTCCAACTAACGGGCACAACTTTTCCCCATCTAGTTTGATGCCAGTGCCTGGCAGTGGTGGTCTGTCGTGCCTTGTATGTGAAAATGCAGCCTGCATTCCGTTTTGAAGAGTGGTGATTATTTTGAACCTCAGTCTCCATATCAGACTGCCATAAAAATTGCATACATTGGCAAACTGATGCATGATATTTTGCAGGTAGTTGACGGAGGAAGGATCCCTGAAATGGGATTTGGAACAACCCTGTAACATGGTCATGTCAGCACTTAGCAGCATTTACTTGAATGTGGAATATGACAAAAAAGAAACTGTTATGAACGTTAATAAAATCAAGAATAAAATCCACATTAGTATCAAAATATGAACAATACAAAATGTCAGCAGCCTTGATCGGAACTTCATCTTGTTATGAAGTCCTACTGGACATGAAAAACACTTAGCCAATTGTCGTCTACTGCGCTATTCATCTTTGGAAAATGATGCCACACATGCTGTTCCAATCATTTCAAACATCGCGTGAACTGCATTTATCATAGATCAGCATCTGCTGAATAAAATGATAGACTTTTCCATTGAGAACTAGTGCACTCTGAAACAAACTGTTTCCATATAGTTACTGCATTAGACTAACTACTTCATCTGCATGCATGTGTGTGTGTGTGTGTGTGTGTGTGTGTGTGTGTGTGTGTGTGTGTGTGTGTGTGTGTGAACGCATGTGTGTGTGCACATGTGTGAATGCACGTGTGTTCTGACCATTATACATGAATGCGGGTGTATGTCAGTGGAAGAAGCCAGAGCAGGTGAGAGGGGGAGAGAATGTGAGTGAGATATATACATACTTTTTTTTTAAAGTTGACATTTTTATTTGATATTTATTGTTGTTTTAAATGTACCTTCTTGAGCCCATGTGTCAAAGGAAAATTTTCATTTTTATGCTTTGTATATTGATGACTAATAAAGATTGATTTGATTTGATTTGATTTTTCCTCTCTGTCTGCAGAATGCATTCCCTAAGGGAGAAGTGTTTATTGGGCATCGGGATGCAGGCTACTCCATTATTTTAGGAGCACCAGAGGGCGACCGCAGCTCTAACAGTCACAACAACTACTGCTTTACACTTCACACGCCTGACCGCAACTTTATTCTGCGTGCTGAAACCCCAGATGATATGGAGAAATGGAATACTTCCCTCAACTATGTGTTTGATCTTCCTCTCACACCGCAGGATAGCAAGTGTGAGTGATAGTGCATCTTTGATCTTCCTGTCACATTACAGTATAGCAAGTGTGAGTGATGCTGATAGTGCATCTTTGATCTTCCTCTCACACCACAGGATAGCAAATTGTGAGTAATACCATTAGGACACTTATGGTCTTCCTTTCTCGCCATTGGATAGCAGTTGTGAGTGATGGTGATAGTGCATCTTTGATCTTCCTCTCACACCACAGGGTAGCAAGTGTGAATCATACTGATAGTACATCTTTGATCTTCCTCTCACACCACAGGGTAGCAAGTGTGAATCATACTGATAGTACATCTTTGATCTTCCTCTCACACCACAGGGTAGCAAGTGTGAATCATACTGATAGTACATCTTTGATCTTCCTCTCACACCACAGGGTAGCAAATGTGAGTGATAGTGCACCATTGATGTTCCTCTCATGCTGTGTGGTTGAACTTGCAAGTATTAATCCCACGATGGGTAGCATGGATGCTGAAATGAAGATCCCCCTGAACTGAGAATCAAGAGCTGTCAGAAGATTCTCTAGGCCAGGGTATAGCTGTCTTGCTTGAGCTGCTGACAGGAGTTTAGCTTTTCTAATATGATCTACCCTCCATGTTAATTCAACTTCTTTTTACCCTAATACTCCCCCATTGTAAAGTGATGTTTCAACAGTACACCAGACTTCCGACTCCTGATTTAGTGTATTGCACTTCATCCAGATGTGACCATGATAATTAACTGACCAGGCATTGGACACTCTATACACCTATACACTACAGAACGCCCCCCCCCCCCACCCCTCCGCCCCATTCATGCCAGTATGTAGCTACATAATAAATGTCACCAATATGCTGTATCACTGCATCTTTCAGCCCATCATTCTCTAACCTGCTGTGCTGAATGCTGTTTCCTTTGATTGCAGTGGCATCGATGTTGGTCCCCAAGAAGTCCTCCAATTCGTTCCGCATCATCCGCAGATAAATTCCCAGGACTTGAGGCCTGCGTTATTTCACTCATCTGCTTTCACCTCCATCAGGCAAAAGTGTAGTAGCCTGCAGACTTTAAGTTTCACTGGGAAGGCCAGTCCAGTCATGTGGTCAAGATCTACGCAAAACGGTTGCCCGTGAATCCTCAGCAAGGTTGTCTTGCTGCAACCATGGTGTGTTCCTGTGGGTACGCTGTAATGCTGTCTGAACCGGTGCAGACAGGTTTTGCCTCCTGCATTGGCCCAGAAATGCAGCTTCCTCTCATCACACACACACACACACACACACACACACACACACACACACACACACACACACACACACACATACATACTTGTGTTTCTGTACAACCTCGCGTCTTGATGTGCAATGCAGAGAGTGGGCTACTGATTTTGATGCTTTACAAGAATTACATTTTGTGAATATGTCCATTTTGTGTGGGTGTGTTCCTGGACCTGTACTCCTTTGGGTAACCGGGTTGGTATAGTACTACAACGCCCGCTCTAAAGCCTTACTCCTTGTGTTTGTTTCATTTCTTTACTCATTTTTCTTTTTTTCTTTCTTTTTTTAACAAAATTTGATCATGGTAAAAAAAAATCAAAAAAAAAATCACTCATGCAAAAATAGAAAGATTTCTTTTTTAATAAAACATCACAGGAAAATGATGCTATTGATCACAGTGATTTTACAGTAGGGCTTATTTCAGGTGGTACTTTAAAGGAAGAAGACAGAGAACTGTGGGACACTACTTAGAAAGTCACTTGCATAAAACTGAAAATGTCCAATTTTGTGTGAATATGTGTCTCTCTTTTTTTTCTTCTTTTTTCCCCTCCATTTTTCTGTTGGCAGTTTGTTTGGTGGTTCAGAGTCCACAGTAAAAGTGGCAGGCAGGTGCTAGCTGTTCCAGTTTTAACTGAAAGCTGCCAGTTGTTCTGTTATTTAAAAAAAAAAAAAAAGTGCTGTTCGTGTACATTGGTTGACTGGCTCTTCTTTCAAGCAAAAACAGTGTGGCCATTTACCTTTCAAATTACATCTGTCCACAAGAAGCTGTGAAGGAACTTATTCAGTAACTGTAAGTGTAAAATGATTTTCCTTTCTTTGGTTTATGAAATTGGAATACTTCCCAATGATTTATTTACTTTGAATGCTTCCATATGAAGACAATCAAAGACCTACAACCCACAAACAACCCACAAATAAGTACGCATTGATCTTGACTGGCTGCCAGCTGGTACTACTACAGTACTAGTATTAGTCATTAGCCTTTTGAAGGCTTTTCTCCTGTGACATGAATGATCACCATCTTGGGATTGTAGCTCATCTGTTATCATGCACAGATTATTATTTACTTGGGAAGCATGCCTTAGAAGACATGGCAAAGAAAGCTGAAAAGCACTTGGGTGTCTGTGGCAGTTGTGATACGTTTACATTGATATTCAGCTCCGTAAGGTTAACACGTGTGTGCTGGTGTGTGTACATTAGTGTAAATACAAAGCTGGGTCAGTGGGTACATTTTGTCTTTGACCCTGGACAAAGGGAGGGAGAGGGAGGGGGAACCCATTGATGACATTTTGTTTTTACAGTAATAAAGGATTGATTGTGAAAGTTTGATTGTGTTCAGCATTGTGACTCAGAGCAGTTCGTGCAGCTTTTTAAAGTTTGCCATGGTTGACCTGAAATCACCAAATTCATCTCAGCTGGACTAATTGGAGCATTACTGCTGGGCTAGATTCAGTTTCTGGGACTTACTACGGCACCTAACAATGACCCTCCATTTAGACATTAAGCCGGACCTCTGTGGTATACATTTGCTGTACCATTGTTGGTCCATGTTTGTTGTATACATCAGTGGTCCAAAGTGGTGAACATAGCCTGGTTTAGAGTGGGTCTGTTGGTTTCCAGGGTGTATCCTTTGGGCTGTAGACTGTCTGTAGGCAGTTGACAAGAAAAAGTGCCATGAATGTGATAAAGGCAGGAGAAATTAACACACTCCTTTTTACCTGAGTTGATTCCAAAGGTGATGCGGACAGGATAGGAGGACATCGTGCACTTTAGTGCGACTGAGTGGATGTTACTGTGTCTGCGTGCTAGGCTGACTAAAGATGCTGAAGGTGAAACTGGGCCAGTGAAGTGCAACCAAAGGTGCTGACAGTGAGCGGTACGTAGGGACCAGCGAACTACAACTGATGATACTGAGAGTGAGCGGAACGTAGGGACCAGCATACATTCCTGCTTCTACTTCAAGACCCCATCCACTTGGAGATTATTTTTATTTTTCACATTCCTGATTCCCACCACATTTATGACCCTTCTTTAGCTTGTTCTTGACCTTTTTGTTTTATGTTGGCCAGTTGAGTGTTAAACTGCTTCAAGCAAACAAAACAGTGCCAGTCGTGTCCACACCATACACACTTAACTCATTTGCAGGTGTCAGATTTTGTGGTAGGCGTTTCACTCTGTTTGGTCATGTTACTGCCAAGTCTTTGTTATTATGGATTAAAGTGATGTGTATGGTGGGCATGACGCATCAAAAGTAGGAAAATACCACGATTCACCTCTTTTCTGACGCAGAGCTTTTGGTTCAGTTTTCAATCCCAGTCCACGTGCCTGTTGTTTAAGTGAGTAAAACCATGATTTGATTTGACATAAAAATTATTGTCTTAACTGTTCATTTGACATTTTATTTATCCTCTCCTTCCCAGATTCGTGATCAATTTCCGCAGTGGTTATGGAGACAAAAATCTCTGTTGTTGTGGAGCGTCCATCAAATCATTTTAGAATGCTGGCAGTCAGACTGGTTCCAGATTCCCCCCCCCCCCCCCCACCTCCTCCCCCATCATTAAATCATTTGTAATAATGAATATCAGAATCACCTCATACTATGAGTATTAGCAATTACTTTACACTTTCCTTGTCGTCATAATTGTATTACATATGTTTTATTCCATGATGTCTCCAACACCTGTCATTACCAAGTGAGTGCATGGTATTGACACTGTGAACATCTCAGGTGGTCAGATTAAAGGGTGCATCTCCTTGTGTTGAACATTCACTTGGCAAGTTGCAAATGTGGTTCATTGACCCATGCAACCAATCGTTTTCTTTTTTTCTTGCTTTCTTTTTTTCCTTTTTTTCTTTCTTTTTTCTTCTCTCTCTCCCTTTCGCTCTCTCTCTCTCTCTCTCTCGCTCTCTGTGTGTCTCTGTCTCTCTTTCTCTCTTGCTTTATTTTTTCTTTTCTCTCTTTCTCTCCCCCCACCACCCCTTTTTTCTTCTCTCTCTCTCTCTCTCTCTCTCTCTCTCTCTCTCTCTCTCTCTCTCTCTCTCTCTCTCTCTCTCTCTCAAATTCTCTGCTGTTCAGTGGTGCCGCTTGTCTTATTCTCACTTTTATTTGAAGTCGAATGATACATGCTCAGATTTTCTTTTCCGTTTACTGCTTTGCTTGGTCCTGCCATGTTTATTCATTTGAATTAAGTTTTGATGACTTAGACTGCTGCTGTCTCCTTTACCAAGCAATGGTGTTTTGATTGCAAATTGTGTTGTCACATGTGAATAAAAAGATGACGATTTCAAAGAAACTAAACAGAAGAAAACTGGAGGGGGGAAAGAGATAATAAAAAACAGCGATCTTAAGATTGGTTGGGAAAATACACAAATAACAATACTAGAAGTCTGTCTTTTACATGCACACTTCTTCATTTACAGGGTTTGGGCTTTTTTTGTTTGTTTTCTTGTGAGTTTAGTCCAGAAAACCCTGCCTTAGCTTGGGCTCTGTCTCTTAAAATGCACCAACATCATCCAGCAAGAACACCAAGGCCACATTAAAATGTTGGCATGCTCTGCATGGTCATGATGATGAGTTGATGCTTAATGTCCTCAGATGTCATTTGACATATTAGGGACAAGTTGTGACCAATGCCGAAGCATGGTTCAATAAAATCCACATACGTAAGGTGTATGCGTGTTTAGCTGTAACCTGCCACCTGCACTTTTTGGCAGAATGACCGGGATTTTTTACGTGCTACTGTGGTAACACGGGGGTGGAACGGATACCGAAATAAGAGTCAGCACAGAAAGTCGACACTGGAGAAGAAAATTCTCCCGCCGTTCCAGCAGGGATTCGAACCCGCGACCTTTCAATCACGAGTCCGGTGCTCTAACCACTGAGCTATCCCCGACCTGCATGGTCATGTTGTTGATTGCTTTTATATAGCGCTATTCTCCGCTCTCAAGCAGACTCACTGCACTCACGTGTGATTCTGAATGAGTGATTAGCTTTCAATAGCACATCTTTGAATATCCACTGAGGTGGTGTACTTACAGCGCTGTTTGGTTGTTACATGGCTGGTGCCATGTGAAACTGCTGCTGTCTTGGCTGTCTCGGCATGTTTTATGTACACCATACAACCATGCACCATGTCACATCACTTCATGCAAGGCCACATACGTAAGGTGCATGCATGTTTAGCTGTAACCTCCCACCTGCACTTTGGGCAGAATGACCCGGATCTTTTACACGCTACTGCAGTAACACAGGGGGTGGAACGGATACCAAAATAAGTCGGCACAGAAAGTTGACCATGGAGAAAATATTCTCCCACCGCTCCAGCAGGAATTTGAACCTGCAACCTTTCAATCGCGAGTCTGGTGCTCTAACCACCAAGCTATCCCCGCTCCCCAGGTGGGGACTATCTTCAGGCATGATAAGCTCTTTCTGTAACAGCGTCCACCCGCTAGAAATGAAGATAAATCAGTGACAGTGTGTGGCTGCCCATGTGGCGGGGTAATAAAAATGGTCACACGCACAAACTCCTCAGTGAATGGAGTGTATTTGTCAGTGTGCAATTGCATACACCGGGTGACCCCCAGCGTTCAGCTGGTGAACATGCACAACAACAACAACTGCAGAAGTCCAGCAAAGGAACTTCACCACCACCAGTAGTCGGTATGTAGAATGATTAAAAACTGGCTTGTGGTTTTGGCTTAATTTTTATTTTACCAAGTTTAGTCCAGAGAACAAGCATTGCACTGTCAGTCAAGAAATGGTTTGTTTTGTATAAAGATGTGTACAGTATAAATATTTGTATTTATATGATTGATATGGTATCATTCTTCTGCATGAACTTACCATTTTCACTGATGTGAAATTTCCAATTTTGATTCAGCTGATTTTTGCGCGCGTGTTTATTAAAGAGTGCGTCTGGTCAGTAGAATGACAGCATGCGTAGTTACTTTAATGCACTATCATGCATATTATGTATAATAGCTATAGTGCATGTGAGTTGGTATACTGTGAATTGTTGGTGTATATTGAGTAAATTTGGTGCCCTTATGACTGGGCATTGTTTATAATTCATTGATTTATGAGTGTGAGTCTGCATCTTTATTTGGAGGAGTTAAAACTAAAACAGAAATAATTTTAAATTTTCTGTTCAGGTATTGTTTACATCAGCCTGTTTGCAGGCACGTTTGTGTGTGTCTGTGCATGTGTGTGTGTGTGTGTGTGTGTGTGTGTGTGTGTGTGTGTGTGTGTGTGTGTGTGTGTGTGCATGTTTAATCTATGGCTACACAGTTTTTGTCAGTTCCATTGGTTCCTTTCAGGATTGAATGAACAAAAATGTGAGTCTCAGTAACTGTCAGCATTAGTTTGATGTTACTCCAACTATGGCAACAGCAACAAAAAACAGACAAAAAACTCACTCAGTTGGACATTTTCTCACATACCAATGTTCTTCTGTCTCCTTCCATTTTGACAGTGGAGTTTTACTCTTAATTTTATGCAAGACCTTTCTAACATTGCATGATAGATCATCTGCACAGGTCTACTAGTTGCAGTGGTAATAATGTAGTTCATTTCCAAGACACTAAACCAGGGTTCCTACAGTCTTTGAAGGTCTCTGATTTAAAAAAGAAAAATTGGGGTGCCCTTTTTGAAACCTTGAAAGTTGGTAAAAAAAAGAAAAAAAAAAAGAATTCAACTGTGGTCTTTCAGAGTTTGTGAATTTGGACTCTGCCAAATAGAAAAGCCAAGGTTTGCATGCCCTTTCAGAATAACCTGCTAGATTAAGAGATAGCTTCACACTGTGGCTGTGTGTCATCTGTATGTACATTGTGATCCAGAAGTGGCAGTACTTTGACATCTGAACTGTGAAGTAGTGGGTGTATACAGTATGTATGCATGACATATGACAAATTTTAAGTCTGTATAATCTGTCAAATTTAATTTTGGAAGATGATGGTCTTGAAAGTTTGGGAAACAACTGAATTTTGGAATGAAGAGTTTGCAGGAACCCACCTGCCTAACCCATAAGTTGCAATTTCTTTCAAATCACCTGTGGCAAAACAACCACACTGAGCAGAACAAAAGTCAACATGCAGTTTTTGTTACTGTAAATTACTACTTTTACGCTTCCGTTTCAGGAGTAAATACTAAACGTGAAGAGATTTTAGTTTACCTGAATTTTTTTGGTGCAGTGGTAGAATCAAGGAGAAGTTGTTACCTTTTAGGGACAGTTTGTTTTAGCAGTTACCACCTGAATCAGTTTCTTGTTGAAGTTGCTTCCCAGAAAATAGCCTGATTTGATGAGTTTGCTCCCACGGTGACTTCATCAGATTATTCAGCAAATCTGTATTTCATGTTATGTGTTCCAGTTGAACACATGTGATAGTTTTGTTATTACTTTTGTTATAAGAGGTGTATTAGCTGACTTTATTAAAGGTCATTCATTATTACTATTAAGTCATGTATTTACTGTTGTGAAAGGTAACTGGTATTATTTTAGATTTAGATTTCAGTCAGTACAAAATGGATCAGTTTTCTGATTTGCCGGGTATAAGCTATGCCCATGTTATATGATTATGATATAAATTGGATAAGTTTGAATAATTATTATAAATTGGAACAGTTAATCAATGGTTAATCAGTCACTTAATCTCTTCTGTGTGATTACAGTCCATAGCAAAGTGAGTGCCCTTTTTAAAACTTGTACAAAATATACACATGCATGTCTTTGTCAATGCTGAACAGTTGGGTATATTGTGGGTATGACACACTGCTGTGTACAGGTGATAATCTTGTATACACTATGTACCTTATATTTATTAAGGATTATTTATGTGTTGTTATTTGTTATTTGTTTAAATGTCTTTTTATTAACATGTATGCATATAATTTATTTTCTAGATTTAGTAGATACAAAACTGTTATGCACTTAGTATGTGATTTTGGTATGATTTTTTTACATTTTAATAATGTGCATATAGCTATACCATGACATTTAGAAGAAATTTACAGAAATCTTTTTCGTTTTTCTTCTTCTTCTTGTTTTGCACAGACTTTTGTCTGCATTTCTTAAGACTACTGTAGTCACTGCTTATTTGAAATAATGACTCCAATTGTGTAGTTGTGTGTTATTTGGTTTTGTAGAGTGTACGTATTTCAGGCAAAATTCATCTGTTTGAATTTTTAGCTCATTTCTCGCTCTTCAGTGTTGAAGACTCGAACAAAATAAATGATTTCAGTCCAGTGACTCAAAGAACGTGTTTTACAGGCGTCCCACAGTTGATTTCTTCTGGTCATTCTGTTAACCTGTGTGTATCCAAATCATCTTATGGTCCATTTCACCCTGGTATAACTGTAGTGGTTGACTGGGCATAAAACACCAAGTTACTTACCATGATCCATCTGCTCAAGCCCTTTCCAGCATTTTTCGCAGAAAACCACAGTGGGAAAGACGGTGAGGTTATTAACTCATGGCATACGTATCGGATCACATGATCTGATGAGACGATATAGCAGTGAATATGTATCGGTTCCTATGATCCAGTCCAAAGCCATTTCATTAAGTAAAAGGGCAAAGAATTACGTAATTCAGGGCATCAGTTGCATGCTGAGACTATGCATTGATTGTGTTAAAGCCATGCAGGGGAAGTATCAGTTATGTAATTGAAAATGGGGAATGAGGCTGTACAACCACTATGAACTGAGGGAGAAATTGCGACTATTAAGGTAAGTGAAAACATGGAATGAGGGCTCTATAAGTTATTTAAATATATAAACTTGGGGAGAAACACCGACTATTTAGGTAAGTGAAAGCAAGCAGTGAGGACATTACATGCAATATAAATATATAAACTTGGGGAGAAATAGCGACTATTTAGGTAAGTGAAAGCAAGCAGTGAGGACATTACATGCAATATAAATATATAAACTTGGGGAGAAATAGCAACTATTTTAGGTAAGTGAAAACAAGGAGTGAGGACTCTACAAACAATAGAAACTTGGAGAGAAATGGCGACTATTTAGGTAAGTGAAAACAAGGAGTGGGAATTCTAGAAACAGTAGAAACTTGGGGAGAAATAGCAACTATTTAAGTGAAAACAAAGAGTGAAAACTCTACAAACAATATAAACTCGGAGAGAAATAGTGACTAGGTAAGTGAAAACAAAGAGTGAGAACTCTACAAACAATATAAACTTGGAGAGAAATAGTGACTATTTAGGTAAGTAAAAACAAGGAGTGAGGACTCTACAAACAATATAAACTTGGAGAGAAATAGTGACTATTTAGGTAAGTAAAAACAAGGAGTGAGGACTCTACAAACAATATAAACTTGGGGGGAAAATAGCAACTATTTAGGCAAGTGAAAACAAAGACTGAGAACTCTAGAAACAATATAAACTTGGAGGAAAATAGCAACTATTTAGGTAAATGAAAATGACTGTCTTTTTGCTGTACAACCAATATAAACTTAGGGAGAAATAGTGGCTGTTTAGGTAAGTGAAAATGATTGTGTGTTTGTTGTACAACCAAGATAAACATAGGGAGAAATAGCGACCATTTGGGTAAATGAAAATGATTGTGTTTTTGCTGTACAACCAATATAAGCTTAGGGAGAAATAGCAACCATTTAGGTAAATGAAAATGGGGAGCAAGGCTGTGCGAGCAATGTGAACTAATTTAGTCTTTGACGTACGTTTCCATGCTCATTTGTGGAGTCTTTAATGAGTTTCTTTTGTGCTACACTAGGTCAGTGTGTGTGTGTGTGTGTGTGTGTGTGTGTGTGTGTGTGTGTGTGTGTGTGTGTGTTTTGTTGAAAGCCATATTGAGACTTTGTTGAAGTCTTTTTGTTGTTGTTTTACTTTGTTTTTTGTGTGTGCGGTTTTAACTTTTATTGCAAGCCAGGTTGAGTCTTTGATGAGTCTTTTTTGTACTGTTGCAAGGCAAGTTGAGACTCGCATGAGAGGGTCTGTGTATTGTTGCAAGGCAAACTGAGACTTTCATGAGTGGGTTTGTGTATTGTTGCAAAGCAAATTGAGACTTTCATGAGAGGGTATGTGTACTGCAAGGCAAACTGAGACTTTCATGAGTGGGTTTGTGTATTGTTGCAAAGCAAATTGAGACTTTCATGAGAGGGTTTGTGTACTGCAAGGCAAATTAAGACTTTCATGAGTGGGTTTGTGTACTGCAAGGCAAATTAAGACTTTCATGAGTGGGTTTGTGTATTGTTGCAAAGCAAATTGAGACTTTCATGAGAGGGTATGTGTACTGCAAGGCAAATTAAGACTTTCATGAGTGGGTTTGTGTACTGCAAGGCAAATTGAGACTTTCATGAGTGGGTTTGTGTATTGTTGCAAGGCAAATTGAGACTGTCATGAATGCGTTTCTGTATCATTGTGAGCCATGTCAAGACTTTAATGAGTGGGTTTTATGCATCATTGCAAACTGGGACTTTGATGAGTGGGTTTCTGCATCGTTGCAAGCCAGGCTGTCTTTGATGAGTGGGTTTGTGTACTGTTGCAAGCTAAGTTGAGACTTTGATTTTGCTTGCGCACGCACTTCAAAATCCCACATTTGCTGCAAGGCAAGCTGTTTTACAAGTTTCTTTGTGAAATTGCTGCTGGAAACTTGCTGCTGGCTCAGCCTTTGGTGCATGTGTGTGTGTGTGTGTGTATGCTGGTTTGTGTGTGTGTGTGTGTGTGTGTGCGTGCATGCGTGTGCATGCGCACATACGTGCACACACACTTGCTACAAGCCAGGATGAGTGTCACATGTCTGTGTGCTGGTCTACAAGTCAAATCAAGTCTTTCAGAAGTTTCTTTTGGCACTTTTGGCAAGCCAGTTCTTTCATTTCTGTCCTACACTGTAGACAAATCTTTGATGTGCGTGTTTACGTTTGTGCAGTTGCTTCCAGCTGAGCTGATGCTTTGATAAGCTTTGTTGTCCATTTGCTGCAAGCCAGGTGTACATTTGCTGCGAGCTAGGTCAAGTCTTTGATGTGTGCTTGTGCACTGTTGCAAGCCAGTCTTAGACTGATGTGTTGTTTCTGTGTACATTTGCTGCAAGCCAGGTCAAGTCTTTGATGTGTGCTTGTGCACTGTTGCAAGCCAGTCTTAGACTGATGTGTTGTTTCTGTGTACATTTGCTGCAATCTAGGTCATGTCTTTGATGTGTGCTTGTGCACTGTTGCAAGCCAGTCTTAGGCTGGTGCGTTTCTGTGTGCTTTGGTTGCAAACTATTGCAAGCCAGTTTTGAGACATTTGTGACTGTCCATGTGTGTTAGCTGCAAGCCGAGTTGAACTGTTGCCAGCCAGTTTGAGACGTTGATGAGTTCCCATGTGCGTTTGCTGCAAGCCAAGTTGTAACTGTTGCCAGCCTGTTTGAGACGTTGATGAGTTCCCATGTGCGTTTGCTGCAAGCCAAGTTGAGTTGAACTGTTGCTGGCCAGTTTGAGATGTTGATGAGTTTCTTTGAGCATTTGCTGCGATCCAGGTTGAGCCTTTGATGCGTGTTTGTGCACCTATTTAAGCCAGTTTGAGGTTTTGATGTGTGCATTTGCCACAAGTTGAGTTTAGTGCTAGCCAAGTTGGGTCTTTGAGTGTTGTTTGTGCAGTGTTGCAAGCCAGGTTGAGTGTTTGATGCATGTGCTTGCTGTGAGTCAAATCGAGTCTTTGACATAATTTATGTGTATTTATGCTTTTGCTGCAAGCCAAGTTGAGTCTTCAGAGGAGCTTCTTCATGTGCTTTCGGAGGCGCCTGCTGCAAGTGAAGCTGAGTCTTAATGTGTTTATGTCTTTGTTACAAGCAAGTTTGAGTCAGAAAGGAGATATTTTCCCCTCAGTTGCAACATCCTCTCTCCAGCTCTGGATAAATAAACAGGAGAAGGATGGAGTATCATACTTTTTCAAGGATCCACAATATTGATTTGTACACAACTCTACTGGCTATGAATATGATAAACAGCACTGCTGAAAGATATTGATCAGGTGGAGAAGTAAATACAATTTTGTGCATTTATCTCCTTACCTCATAGGATTTTTGTCTTGTTTTTTCCCCATTGTTCTGAAAATGTAAAAAGAAAAGGGTGGGTGGGGGGAAGGTTCATTTTTAGAACAGGTTTGGTGAAGGGGGTTATGGTTTAAAGGGTAAATAATGGTGACTGCTTAGACAGAGGTATGTATAAGTTTTAGAATGTATATACTTTAGTGCAGTTTTGTGTACTCATACTGTCAAACAAAGCTGGAGCAGAATTGACAACACAGTTTATGTGCCTCATTTTTTCTGCCAAGCAGTTCTTTAGCAAGATATTACTTTTTTGTTTTTTTGGCATTATTTAAGCCAGTTCTGTGCTTGACTGAAACATCCATTTTTTGAAAAGTGACATGGAAATTGTACATAAATGTTATGAAGTTGTGCATGTTGCATGAACAGGCAAGTGTACATTTATGATCTGTTTGTTGTACAAGGAATGCTCCAAGGGTGATAGTGGTTGTGTATTATTCACAGCAGAATTTCTTTTGTTAATGGCATAAATTGCTCAGGGTTAGAAAGCTCAGCTTCTGTTTTTCAAATGATCTCCCTGCCCCCACTCCCCACAAGGCCTAAGGCAACAGAATCAAACTGAACCACACATACTGCAATTTAGAATGAAGAGTATGTGGAAGGGAAGGGATGCTTTATCAGGTGCAAGAATAGCTCATTTGGCATAGTGTCAGATTGAAAAGCCAGGCCAAGGTGCAATACTGATGCAGGTTCGAGTCCCCAGTGCGGCAGGTGATTTTTTGCCCCAGAGACAACTTCCAGTGCCGACTCTTATGGCTTATTAGCAAAGCTTTCTAATTCAGTGATACCGAATTTATGCCCTTTTCAGCAGTCTTTTTGCGCAGCTGTTATCCTTGTAAATGATACATTGTAATATTTACAATATCTTGTTTCATTTGTTCTACTGATTTGAAATTAAACAATGAGTAAAGTGTTCACAAAAATCTCACCGAGCGTCTCAGAAAGTTGAGTGACTACAATGTGTGTCTGCTGCTACGTTAGACTACTACTGGACTTCTGCCCACCCTCAACCTCCTGCAAAAAAAAAAAAAAAAATGGTGTGTGTAATCTTTTTTCACCAGTCATATTGTCCACACATTTCCACTGTCTTAGTACACTGTTTTACAGTCTCTCTCCCCACCCCCCCCCACCCCCCCCCCCCACCCGAAACAAAACAATATGGAAAATTAGATTAACATTTGTTGTATTTTTGAGTAAAATGTTTGTACATTCAAAGTGAGGAAAAGCACACACACACACACACACACACACACACACAGAAAACAACAACCTTGTGCTATAAGACTTTTGATTTGTTGATTCTTTCTTTCTGTATCAGTCATAAGAATAATCATTGTACATATGGAGCACATTACCCAACTACATCACACCTGTTGACATAAATACAGTCACCCATAACTACCACCTCTGGATACACAGTACAAGTTTAATTATAATCCCACTTGTACACAACAGGGCAGGGGCTTCATTTCACATGACGAAACTCAAGTAACCCAAGTTTTTATTTTCATGCACAGCAAGCACTGGATCAAAGGGTCTGACATTATTCTGCGCATGCAAATTCACTGAGCAACCCAAGTTTTTAGTTTCATGCACAGCAAGCACTGGACCACATGGTCTGACATTATTCTCTGCATGCAAATTCACTGAGCAACCCAAGTTTTTATTTTCATGCATGGCAAGCACTGGATCACAGGGTCTGACATTATCCTCTGCATGCAAATTCACTGAGCAACCCAAGTTTTTATTTTGATGCACAGCAAGCACTGGATCACAGGGTCTGACATAATGCTGCTGTGGTGCATTGACAGTCAAGCTGTGCACAAATTCATTATTCTGACAGTAAAACAAACGAAAGACAACAACTGACACCTGTACCAGTCCCACGCCCATCACTTGAACCATACCTAACCTTCCAGGCAGTTTGTTCCACAGCAACATGATAGAAATAATAATCACTTTTCTAGAGTGCTATACCCAGTAACAAGGGGATCGCTGCGCTTCACACAAAACACAAAAACAAAATGAGATACATTTGTTGATCAAATTGTAAACAGTTTGCGTTTTGAGCCCAGTCAACCACATAGCTAGGGCTGTCAGGGCTGAAATTGTGAACAGGATTAACCCCTTCACTGCCTCAGCCTGTAAAATTTCTGGGCTGAAAGATGCAGGGATGCGCCTGCAAACGGTATATTTTCTGCTCATATAGTGTCTAGTTTCAATGCTGTTTTGATGAAAATCCTTTTGCGTGAAAGTGCAAAAAATAAGATGGAAACAGTTAAAGGTTTCAAATTTTGCACTTTTTCTGGTCGTTTTCAAGTGACATGACAGTGAAGGGGTTAATACTAATTCCAGAAACATGAAGAAACAAAAAACTGTAACATTTATGTTCATACATTTTTTGGCAAGGGCAGAGACTTGCTGCTGCACTTTGACAAAGCCTGTGGAAGTCCTGTGGCTGACAAAATGGGCTGAATTGTCAAGGTCACTTTGTGATCATGAATGAACTTTGCTCCGATGGACGCGACAAAGGCCGTTGTGGCACTGTGCCCGACTAGGGTGGGTGAATCACCGGAAGTCAAATAAATATTGAAGTAATCAATGCCAGTGTTGCCATCAATGTCCCATCGCACAATGTAGGAAGGCTCTGACAGGAAATCTGCTGCAGTGCTGTTTGAGGAATTGTCTGTGTTGTTGTTGGAGCCGGGTGCCTTGGCGGTGTCATCCAGGCTCAAGAGCTCCAGCTTTTCCAGTCTAATATTTGTCACTCTTGGTGCTTGCAGCTTTAAGTCCTGCTCCCGAAAAACCTGAAAAGTGTAATGGTTGAGCATTTGAGTTAATTCAGCAAACTATTATTTCTCTTCTCCACATATAGTTTGGTCTCAAAAGTGAAAAAAAAGGGAAGAAAAGTGCACAGTTTTCAATAAAATACAATTCCACAGACTAAAAGTACTAACACTAGGAAAGGCTTTCAAAATATTAACTGAAAAAACAAGTCCAGGTAATTTGAAAAAACACACAAGAAAGGCAGAATTCAGTGTCCAACACTTGTTGAGTGATCGTTCATCAACCAACCAACCAAACACAGAATAAAGACTCCGCAGCTCATGAGAAAAAGAAGAAAAAACAACCAACAGTCACTGAACATCAAGCATGTCCATTATTGTACAGGGTCAGCTTGCAGCCTAAGAATGAAAAAGAGGACATAATGTATTCTAGTTTTGTCAAATTAACCCCTTCACTGCCATGGTATCACTTGAAATGGCCAATGAAAATGCTAAATTTGAGACCTTTAAGCATTTTTTTTGTATTTTTTTGTGTGTGTGTGCACTGGCATGTGAAAGGACGTCATCAAAACGTACAGCATTGAAAGCAGAAGTTATAGGACTGTAAAATATACTGTTTACAGGCACGTCTGTGCATCTTTTAGCCCGGATATTTTACAGGTTGGGACAGTGAAGGGGTTAAGCGGGGGACGTTCCAACTCATGTCCACACCTACCTGCAAATGCCCCAACAGCACAGACGTTCTCTGTGTGTCTCCATGCACATCACTGGTGCAGTTCCCCTCACTTTGGGGAGAAGAACATGGAGGACTGTCCACTGGTCGGCTGAGACTGATGGCGATGGAGATGCGTTCTTCTGTCATTCTGCTGCTGCAGCCGGGCATCAACTTTGTCATATCAACCCGGAAATACCTGCAATGACACAGGCAAATAGAATTGGTGTGAAGCCGAAAAAGTGACAGCTAATAAACAAACAAATGGTTCCTGGCTGCCAATCAGCTGAGTAACAAATGGGACAATAAGCGAGGTCCACAGCTCCTGGCCTCAATCAGCTAAGTAACCACATGAAAGACAAACAGGATGGTAAACAAGGTCCACAGAGAGGGTTCCTGGTGACAAAATCACCTGAGTAACTAAATTAAAAAAACGCAGGACAGTAAACGAGGTCTATAGAGATGGTTCCTGGCGATTGAATACCTGAGTAACTGAATGAAAAACAAGCAGGACACAAGGTCCACAGAGGAGGTTCCTGGCCTCAAAATCATCAGGGTAACTAAATGAAAAGAAAAACAAGCAGGACAGAAAACAAGGTCTACAGACCTGAGTAAATGAAAGACAAGCAGGACACAAGGTCCACACAGGGGGTTCCTGGCCTCAAAATCACCTCAGTAACTAAATGACAAACAGGACGGTAACCAAGGTCCCCAGAGGTAGTTCGATCAGGACCCCAATCACCTGAGCAACTTCAGCCAATCAGAATGAAAAGCGTCAAGACTGGCCACGTTTAGCCCAGAAACTACAGCATTGCATCACAGAGCAATTAAAATACCTGTGGATTCCAACAAAAATGTCAAAAGAAGTATTGCATTTTGTATCTCATCATGGTCTTCAAGTACCACGCTGTCTGCATGTGGAACTGGACTCAAACTGTGCACTCCATCAGTCAAAGCACAGCACATGTCAGTCAGAATGAAAGCTTGTGAGACCGTAACTTTGGGATGTGTGGCTTAGAGCTCAGCCTGGGACCCTCAGTTCCTTGTGCTTGTTCATCTTGGGCACTCTTGAGAGGCTCGGTTTCATTTATTTTATTTGTTTAAATTAACAACAACAACAAAATGAGTTCTGTATTTAAGTGGCTCAGTTGAGAATTCTTCCAATGGACGATTTACGTTGTTCCCTGCGGAAAGCCAGGTGAGAGAGCAGGATGCTACCTAGCCTAACCATGCAGTCTGTTACTGCATACCCTGTTAAGGTATGGCACTGTGTCTGCTGCTGGGTGGGACCTGTTGTTACTGCGTACCCTGTTAAGGTATGGCACTGTGTCTGCTGCTGGGTGGGACCTGTTGTTACTGCGTACCCTGTTAAGGTATGGCACTGTGTCTGCTGCTGGGTGGGACCTGTTGTTACTGCGTACCCTGTTAAGGTATGGCACTGTGTCTGCTGCTGGGTGGGACCTGTTGTTACTGCGTACCCTGTTAAGGTATGGCACTGTGTCTGCTGCTGGGTGGGACCTGTTGGCTAGATTTTTAGCATGCACTCCCCAAACCAGCATCACAGAAAATATTCTCTCCCTTGGACAGTCACCCAGTTGACTTTGGCCCAAACAACTGCACCCGAGTTGTAAATGCTAACTGACAACTCATTACTGCAATGCACAGAGAACAAAAAATTGTCACCCAACTCAGTAAGACTTATTCAGCCACACAATTTATCTTTGTACATGACAAAATTATTTTGCGTAAGATCAAACGACATCCAAATGCAAAAGCAAAGAATGTTAAAAGCAGAGGACTGTCTGATGCAAAAACAGAACTAATTTTAAATGCACAGACCAAGCCTCAGTTGCCCTTCAGACATCTGTCTTCCTTTTTATTTCAAGTCTTTTCACACAAGTGATAATTATTGTCTCTCAAGATCACACATAAATCTCACTCTGTCACTGCCCTCTACAATGGTCGCAATCTTTTTGACACATCTTTTTCATATACAGGGATCTGCCACAATTTGTTTGAGGTCTGCATGCATCTTTCCTTCACATGTTCCAAAAACTGATGGCTTCAGTTTCAGCTGGTTCATACGCAGCAGTTGGATTCCATGGTTGGAGTAATTGGAAATGCCACTGTTGAAGATGAAGCATGCGCTTATATAAAAATCAGCAAGTAAATTACGTAAATTGGTGTTTTACGCTCAGTCAACCAGTGCGGTTATATCAGGGTGATATATAAACATCAAGTGTGTCTGCTTTGAACATGAAGTAGCTCCAACATGATTCAAAAGATTTTGGCATCATTATCTGCACCAGTGACACAAGCTTTGCAAGCAGCTACAAAAGCAATGCTTAAGACAACCTGGGGTTCAGAGCTCAGGAGCTGTGTGAAAGTTGAGGTGGACGTCCTGGACAATCGTCCCTAATAAGCCTACGGTTTCTGTGGACATAAAGCAACACTCAACCAACAACCTGGGGCATTTTATTGCTACAGGTTTACTGCCGTTTGAGTACAGCACGACACATGACCGTTGAGGTTGGAGGAGGGATGATAAGAACTGAGGCTTGGACTCAAGTGTGTCTCAGAAGCTGACCTTGTTATCCAAGGTTCCTGGCCCTGGGTCTCACCGCTCCCCTGGCCCTGGGTCTCACTGCTCCCCTGGCCCTGGGTCTCACCACCTCCCTGCTTATCATGAAACCACAGGCTTGATTTCAAAGGCTCCAGCTCTTCCTCCTTCAGCGGACTCACGTACACCACCTCCTGCTCAGTCCTTGCCTTTTTCGACACAGGGCTGCTCATTTCCGAGTCTGCAGTGTCAGAGAGCAGTCTTTTTTCTGGGCTTTGTGCTGGTTTGTCTGCAGTGTCAGAGAGCAGTCCTTTCTCTGGGCTTTGTGCTGCTTTGTCTGCAGTATCAGAGAACAGTCTCTTCTCTTGGCCTTGTGCTAGACTGCTAACAGAGCCCATGACAGCTTGGCGGGTGAGAAGTCCGGAACCAAAGGTAAGTACAAGGAAGACGTCACAAGGTGTGTTGCTGTTCTCTCTGTATGTGTAGGAGCAGTACAGGGCCCCGTCCAGCCTGGCCTTGATGCTGAACAGTCTGTGGGGAAAAAAGAGATTTTTTCAGTTTATAACATGATGGTAGGAATGGTATAATTTTCCTAATAATTCAGCATTTGCTTGCCACGGTGTCAATGGAATATATGTCTTAATTTTGTCAAAGAAGGGAGGACAGCCTTTTATTCCCAACTTTCTTACAGTTGTCTAATCAGGTCTTTCTTTTTGTACTGGAAGTTTTTATTTTACATTTGTGATCATGCTTGTTCATCCCTCATCTATGAGATACAGCAGCAGAGTGAACTTGGTGAACATAGAAAGAGCTTTCAGACTGAAACACACATGAAGATCACACACACACATGCAGGCATGCATGCACACACGCAGGCAGGCATACACACCCACACCCACACCCACACCTCACACCCCAAGGGAAACAGATGTTTCAGTATTCTGAATAACTGTCATAAACTAAGAATGCCTGTCTAAATGAAAAAAAAGCATTTCAAAAAAAGATTTAAATGAAAACAGGGATTGTTGCCCAGGTAAGCAGAAGACAGGCAGGTGTAAAACTTTGACCCAGCAGTATACCTAAACAAGACAGTCTGTAGTGGCGTGGTGAGGTGAGCGGACAGCTCTATGCTACAGCTGTCCAGGTAGGCACTAGACAGGCAGGTGTAAAACTCTGACCCAGCAGTATACCTAAATGAGACAGTCTGTAGTGGCGTGGTGAGGTGAGCGGACAGCTCTATGCTACAGCCACCCAGGTAGGCACTGGACAGGCAGGTGTTGAAGGAGGGCTGGCTGGCGAGATGGCTTGGGTCCTGGAATCCGTAGACACGGGTGCGCTCTGGCTGACGCTGCTGCAGGCTCATGTTGTACCAGGGCTTGCCTGTAGCATCCTGAATACAGTGTGATCAGAATGCTCTATGATCCATCCTTTCTTTTTTGTTTTGCTTACCCCTTCCCCCCCCCCCCCCTTTTTCCCCTCCCTTCTTTGAGTGGGGCTTGTGTGTGTGTGTGTGTGTGTGTGTGTGTGTGTGTGTGTGGGTGTGTGTGTGTGTGTGCACGCCTGTATGCATGTGAGTGATTTTCATGTTTGTTTCAGTCTGAAACCTCTTTCTATGTCCACCAAGTTCACTCTGCGGCAGTATTTGATAGATGAGGGATAAATATATATATATGTGTATGTGTGTGTGTGTGTGTGTGTGTGTGTGTGTGTGTGTGTGTGTGTGTGTGAGCGTGCGTGCGTGTGAGCGTGCATGTGTGCATGCCTGTGTGTATACACCTGCATGAGTGTCACTGAAGTCTTTCCTATTTTTTTCTTTTTCCTCCTTTTTCTGGACCCTCTCCCAGACATATCTTTCATGGTTAACTGGGCATTAAAGGCAGGCCAGTTGTCTGTCTATCTGGACCATCTTTTATATTCCTCTAGCACTCTTCATTTCAATAACAAACCAATAAACCAAAAAATGATCTTGTCATTCTCTGTACCTGTCCCATGCAGAAAAAAGCATTGCCGTGACCTTGACAAAATGCAGAGGACAATGGCAGCCCTCCTCCGTCCGACAAGGGGCACAGATCATGCAGTTTGGTCCAGAACCTGCAGATCACGGAAGTGTCATCTGAAGCTGTGCCCGTTACGCAAGCCATGGAGCAGGTTTGAAAATACACGCAAGTGTAAGCTTTGATCTCAGAATTATTTTTACTTGAATCACTTATCTCAGAATTATTTTTACTTTAATCACTTATCTCAGAATTATTTTTACTTTAATCACTTATCTCAGAATTATTTTTACTTTAATCACTTATCTCAGACACTGGCACAGATGTGAACTAATCTGGACAGTAAGTTGCTGCATGGATTTGCACTGACTTAAAAAAAAAACATTTTTTAAAGTGCGTGGAAAGTTCCTTCCACTTATCATATAAATGATTCAAATCTATCTCACCTGCCAACCCCCCCCCCCCGCCCTCCCCCCCCCCCCCCCCCCCCAGCACTACTACCGCCTCTCACCCCACACATGAGGTACAACATCAAGATAAACCTCATCCTAATATAACCATAATGGTTGCCTGGGCCTAAATCACCATGGTACTTACCTCATCCTAATATAACCATAATGGTTGCCTGGGCCTAAATCACCATGGTACTTACCTCATCCTAATATAACCATAATGGTTGCCTGGGCCTAAATCACCATGGTACTTACCTCATCCTAATATAACCATAATGTTGCCTGGGCCTAAATCACCATGGTACTTACCTCATCCTAATATAACCATAATGGTTGCCTGGGCCTAAATCACCATGGTACTTACCTCATCCTAATATAACCATAATGGTTGCCTGGGCCTAAATCACCATGGTACTTACAAAAAACCCAGTTGTAAGCAAACAAAAAACAATTTACTATTCCACAAGGCCAACAGCCAATAAATAACGGTGAACAGCATTATCTCCCTTGCTCTTGCTACTATTTTTTTGAAATACTGTACGCTTTTTATCACCCAAGTGCATGATGACGCTGTTTAATAATAATAACAGTGGTCATTTATATGGCACTGCATCTCACTGACAAGGGTCAGCGCACCACATTTTACAAGATGAACAATAATGTATACACTCAAACCTCAAAAATAATATATAGTCATAATATTGTATTCCACACACACACACACACACACACACACACACACACACACACACACACACACACACACACACACATGGGCACACACACATGGGCACACACACACACACACACACACACACACACACACACACACACACACATGGGCACACACACACACACACACACACACACACACATACACATACACAAAAGGGATGTAATGAAAGGTGAGGGAGGGTAAATACCTGCAGTCATTTTCGTCAAACTCTGTCGCCCCCAGACACTCAAGGACCCAGCCTGGAGCAAATATTGCTGCCGACAGACTGCACTCTCTGGCATGATGCAGAGCCTGATGGTCGGTCAATCAATTAATCAATCAATTAGTTAGTCAATCTATCAGTCAGTCAGTCAGCAATTTACTATCAATAAATCAATGAGCCAATACGGCAATAAACCAGTCTATCAAATATATAAATATTTTCACCTCTAAATGTGTAAGCCAATAAGCCAATAAAGCAGTCAACCAAGTATATATTTTTACCTCTACTTTGTGTGAGCCAATAGGCCAAATAAACCAGTCAACCAAGTATATATTTTTACCTCTATATGCACTTTTTTGGAGGGTTGGGGCAGGGAGAGGGGCGGGGTGGGTGGGGGGGGGCAGGGGTAGGGGCTTTTTGTACTTTATTGGCATGAATGTCTGGTAGTTTTAGCTTGTGAGAGCCTGCATGTATGCACCGTATGCACGTGTTTGCGTGGTGCTGTGAACACGCAAGGTTTTGTGTGGAAGTTTTTACGGGCCACATACACATTTTCATTCATTCATTCAGTCAGTCATAATCAGTTCAATCAGTCAGAATATCCAGGGAAGCCAACTGACCAGCCAATCCACCAGCCATTCACTCAGCCAGTCTCATGAGTCTGTCAATTACAACCAATTGCTCAACCATCTCAATCAAACATGCCATTCTGGAGCAAAGAAAGCTCTCAGACAGAATCCTTGCATGCTGCAGGCCTTTGTAAGGCCAGTTCAGTTGTAAGGCCAGTTCAGTGTAAGGCCAGTTCAGTGTAAGGCCAGTTCAGTGTAAGGCCAGTTCAGTTGTAAGGCCAGTTCAGTTGTAAGGCCAATTCAGTGTAAGGCCAATTCAGTGAAGAAACCAAGCACGAGTCAGTAAGACATTCAGTCAGTCAGCTACAGTCAACTGCTTAATCATTTCAATCAGTCACACCATCTGGAGCAAATACAGACTGCAGAATTTGAAGATCAGTCTGATCAACCTATTATTCAGGCAGAATCAACACATGAGGGAGTTAATTAGCGCTAGATAGACATCACACAAATACAACAACAGAGATCAGTCACCTACAGTAACTCTCACCTGGCACGTGAGTAAATACAAGGAACATAAACTCCACCAGAGGATATATTATTATATATTTGGTGGAGTTTACGTACATTATATTTACTCCCATGCCAGGTGAGAGTTACCATAGGTGACTCAAGTCTTTGTTGTTGTGTTTGTGTGATGTCTATCAAGCGCTAATTAACTCCCTTGTGTGTTGATTCTGCATGTGTTGATTCTGCATGTGTTGATTCTGCATGTGTTGATTCTGCCTGTGCGCTCTTGCTCTCGTTTTGTTTCACATTGTATTATTCAGTCAACCAACTGATCAATCACAATTAATCAACCATCGCATCCTGGGAACAAATACTGCAGCTGACAATTTAATGCCGCAGGGCCTGAAAAGTCGTCAGTCAATCAGTCAATACATCCAGTTGATCTAACTCTTTGAATGCTACAATTTTACATTCTAATCTGCCTCCTGCCCCCCCCCCCCCCCCCCACCCCCATCCCCCCCATCCGCCTTCACTATAAAAACAACAACAACCATGTCGTATGCATGACACCTGCAGTCTAACCACACTACTGTCAAACATCACCGACCATCCAAGTCTTTTTCAAAATGTGACTGCTTGAGAAATGCCTCACTCAATAATTATGTACCTACTATAGGATTAATTTTGCACATCCCAGAATGTTGGCATTGCACAAGCACTACATTTGTAACTAAATCAAACATTTCCAGGCCATTCATTCTACTTCTTCATAACCAAAATGTGATACACGCAGAGCAGCTCTGGTATTAAGTTTATCAGACTGCGTGACATCAAAAGGCACGCAAAAGATAAAATCATTTCTTGAAGTATCACTCCATTTGATGTTAATTAAGCTTTACAAACCCACCTCTCTTGTATTGAAACCACCCCCACCTGGACAGCCTCGCCCAAAGACATCAATGCCGACAAAGACATCAAAGGGGCGATTCTTCTGCATGGCCACTTCCTTGGATGCTGCTAGTTTCTCTGGAGTCCAGCAGTAGTTCAGGAATATCCCATCACAAGCATCAAAGAACAGACTGCACAAGAAGAAGAATGTAAGCCAGAGAACATCTTTTCTGATAAATGATGAAAGGAAATGGGTTGAGCTAAACAGGTGCATGCTGTGGACCACAAGGACCTCCAGATAAAATTAACAGCAAAATAATGTGTTTTTTAAATCGCTTTTAATTACGCTCTGGATTGATTTAAGCAGCATATCAAGGTCAGACTTTCTGAGCTACTAGATCTTTTTTTAAATTTTTATTTAACTCTACCTTCTTCTTCAGCATCCCTGGATACTCTAGCCCTCCATACGTCCATATTGTATCTTCAAGTGTCAAAAGTTCACACTGCATATGTCTATCAGCAGTTATTTAAATGCAAATAATGCAATGTTTTTTAAATTTTATTAAAATGGGGAAAGAAAAAAAGAAAAGAAAAAGAAGAAGCAGTCACACATGGTACCCAGATCAACAAGCATAATTAAGCCATGCACATGAATAAGCATGTGTTTTGTAACACAGCATGATTGCTAACTCCCATCACTGGAGACACTGCCACCAACTCTTCTGCAGTAGATGAGGCAGACTACAGGGCAAACCGGCTTCGGCTGCGTGTTAATCTGGCATCCAATACTGACTGGGGGAGTCATCAGCACAGAGCCACGTACAGCACTCACTCTCAGAAGCCAAGTTAGGCACAATCGGGCATTGTAAGTGGACAGGTAACTGTGACATGCCAGATTTTGCACCTGCCCTGATATTACTCTGGATTCAAAGTCTGGTGCAGACTCTACAAAAGTCCTTGGGAGGAAAATGAGACCATAAGCTCAGGTTACCGCATGTGTATATGGAGGAAAATGAGACCAGATAAAGCTCAGGTTACTGCATGTGTATACACATGCAGAAAGATCACATATGCAGTTTAAAGATCCTGCAGTCCATGTCAGAATTCAGTGGATTACAGAAGCACCCATACAGCTAAACATGCATGCATCTTACGTACATGGTTTGCATGAAGTGCCATGGTGCATGGTTGTATGGTGTACACAGAACATGCTGAGACGGCAGCAGTTTCCTGTGGCACCAGCCATGCCAGCACTGTAAATACACCACTTGGGTGGATATTCAAAAACGCGCTATAAAAAGCTAGTCACTCATGTAGAATCACATGCAAGCGCAATGAATCTGCTTGAGAGTGGAGAATGGAGAATGGAGAGCGCTATATAAAAGCAATCAACAACAACAACCCAAATGACCCAATGTGCACTAAGAAGTGTCAGAGTCTTCAGACTGTTGAAGTTGCACTGGGCACTATACAGAAGGAGACGAAATAAATGTTGATTTCATCCTCGCAACAGTCTAACTTATCTGTCCCCTTGATTCAACACCAGTCAACAGAAGAAGAAATCAACATGATGTCAAAAGCCAGGCAAACAGTTTTTTATCCTGTGCCAGGACTGGCGTCATAAAATGCGAGTCGTTCCAACACACACCTGTTTTCCTCATGAAGCTGCAAAAAATATCTCATACGCTGATGTTACGGTCAAAAAGTGTGAGTCGTTCCAACACACACCTGTTTCAGTCATTGAGCTGCAAAAAGTATTTCATCCTGTGCCAGGATTGGTGGTCAAAAAGTATGAGTCATTCCAACACACACCTGTTTTCCTCAAGAAGCTGCAAAAAGTATTTAATCCTGTGCCAGGACTGGTGGTCAAAAAGCGTGAGTCGTTCCAACACACCTGTTTTCATCATGAAGCTGCAAAAAGTATTTCATCCTGTGCCAGGACTGGTGGTCAAAAAGCGTGAGTCATTCCAACACACCTATTTTCCTCATGAAGCTGCAAAAAGTATTTCATCCTGTGCCAGGACTGGTGGTCAAAAAGCGTGAGTCGTTCCAACACACCTGTTTTCATCATTGAGCTGGTCCTGCCACTTGAGTTCCCCCGTACGAGTGACGCTGTCGTACCACAGCACCTTGGAACCAGGCAGCTGCTGGTGGCTTTCCTCTGTCAGCAGCTGTACAAAGCCTCTCAGGGCCGCCACCTGACTTTCCTGAAACAATTTGTTCCCCAAATTTACCCAGATCTGAAGAGGAATTAATACTGTGTCAATCTGGAAGCAATTCTATTAGATGCCAGCCCATCTCATATTTAAAGGAACTAACCTAAATGACTTTAATTGAACAGAAAGAAGAGATCAATGTAATCACTTGAAATCCAGGCTTTTGCTTTAATATACTCCTGTAATTTTGTATTCAGTTTCTAAACATGGTTTCATTATGACTGACTGTGGGACCAGCTGCACACAACAATGACACCTGTCCAAGCCTACCCATGTTGCACAAACCACTTCTTTATCAACAGACCTGAGATCTGTGCTCACGTCACCTATGCAGCAAAATCAAGCTGTTAGGCCAGCTGTGATACTTGACAGTGTTTTTAACAGCTGAGACCTGCTGTCACAGATGCAAGAGGATTGTTAATTGAAAATACCAAATCCGTGTTTTTAAATGGTAGGTTCTGGTCTCTTCTACCTGCTGGAGAAAGGCTACCCTTCTTGGACAAAAGAAGCTCTTTGAATAGGCTAGTTCCTTTAAGTTTAGTAGTAGCACTTATTCAAGATTACAAGAAGGTACCAAACCCAAAACCCAAATATTAAGTGTTACCAATCACCTGTCCCCCATGCAGGCATCTCCATTTGGTCTCTTGGACTGACTTCAGTCTATGCCAGTCATATAACAATGAATGACTGCACCATTTCTTTTTTACATGCCCCATGGTGTGGTTGTTTAAAATTAAATGCCCACTTCTGCCAGTCAGATTTTAAATTTATTATTACAGCTTGTGGTTGCTAAAAAAAACACTGCAGAGATTTATTATACACATGGCAAATATAAACAACAGACAAAAAACAAAACAGCAATACACAAACAAGCCCATTATAATCTGGATCTGGACAGTAACTGGAACATATCTCTGCATTTATTTTAAT
>OY757541.1:9896333-9906333 GCA_963584105.1 Alviniconcha strummeri
AGGTGGTGTGGTGGTGGTGGTGGTGGTGGTGGGGGGGGGGGGTATTAATTATATGCAGATTTGAAGAGATGAGTTTTTAAGGCCTGCTGGAAAGAAGATGTTGGTGCTGAGTGACGAATATCATACGGTAACGAGTTCCACTGTGTCGGGCCCGTGAAATAAAAAGCTCGCTGTCTAAAGGTCTTTGTTTTTGTGAAAGGTATGCGGAAGGTTCTGGCGTCAGAAATGGAGCGAAGTTGTCTGGATGGATGGTAGACAGTCAGGAGTTCAGAAAGATAGTCTAGCACAGAGTTGCGACTTTATACTGGATTTTTGAGATTACTGGTAGCCAGTGAAGTTTCTGAAGGAGGGATCTGATGTGTTCGTTCTTGCAAGCTTTGAAGACATGTCTGGCTGCCGAATTTTGGACCTTTTGGAGTTTGTCAAGAAGACGTTTTGGAGAACCTGATAGAAGAGAATTGCAGTATTCAAATTTTGACAAAACAAAGGAACAGAGGAGGGGTTTTGTAGCATCAATAGTGAAATAGTGACGGATTTTATTAATTCTCCAAATTTCTACGTAGCCAGATCTGCAGATGTTGGTGACATGCTTCTCCATGGACAGATTGCTAGTGAGTGTTACGCCCAGATATTTTGCCTGCAAGGAAAACAGAATATCAGTGTCTTCTAGGTGAATGGAGGTTGGGTGGGGGTTTGGGAGAGAGGTTCTGTTGGAGACAATGAGCAGACACTCTGTTTTATCGTCATCCAGCTTGAGTTTGTTTGACGTCATCCATGTCTTTACATCTGAAATGCAGAGGACAGAGGTGTCTGTTTGATCTGGACGGAAGGAATCGTGCAGCTGGGTGTCATCTGCGAAAGACTGGTTAGAAATGGAGTGTCGTAGAATGAGTGTAGTCAGAGGTTTTGCAGTGTACAAAATGAATAGAATAGGTCCCAGGACAGAGCCTTGCGGAACGCCAAAGTTGAGCAAAGTTGGCTGTGAAAGTTTGTTGTTGATGGTAACAGTCTGAGTTCTATTGGAACGGTGGGTTTTGAACCAGTTGAGAGGTGCAGCAGAAGTTCCATAGAGGTGCCTATGAGTGCTACACAGTGCAGTTTTCTAACCTGTTATTTCATTTGAGCAAAACAACAGCAGCGGATATGGAAACAGTAAGAAAGAACAAAGAAAGAAAGAAAGAAAGAAAGAAAGAAAGAAAGAAAAGAAAAGAAAAAGAAAAAAGAAAAAAAAGAAGAGAAGAGAAATTGAAGATCAACGACGCCGACAACGATTTCCTTCTTCGCAGAAGGAAGAAAAAGAAAGAAGAACATGAAGAAGAAAGACAAGGAAGAAGAAACAACCATAGAGAAAAACAAGCAAGATACCCTTCAATTTTTGTGCCTAGACTGGCCTGTTATGCAATGTGACCTTCGCAGACAGATCGCACGCTTGAGTCCGTTTTTTCTCCTTTTCGTTCTTCCGATGCCTGTGACACTACACCATGACATCGTGTGTCCGTACTGATCCGAAAATCCTAAGTTCGTCTTCTTTTCTTCGTGTGCATGAAGCGTGAACAGCGTGTTTTGTTCCTTTAAAGCCGGGTTGGCGTCTAGAAATGTGCACAAGACGTGCTTTCGTGACCTATCTCTTTCAGGCCTAGGTGGTGGAGCTTACGACTGCGAGTGTGTCCATGTGCCATTTCATCATGTTCCAGCTGTATGCTGTCTAAATGTCTTCACACACGCGTTGGGCACGGATTCAGCCTGCGTGTGCATATATTGCGATACCCTATATGTGTAAATCATACTCATGCATGTATGCTCGCTATAGGGGAAGTAAGTTCTTGAAAGGATCACCAGACAGTCATTATAGTCTTGGCTAATTCCCGTCAACTTATTTATCGTTTGAATTATTATTATTATTATATCAGGCGGTGCGGTACTCTCTTTTCCTCCATAAACAAAATCGAGACATTTTTCTTCGCCGAATATTTCAGTCAACCAGCCCTGTCTTTCCCCCCATCAGTCTGTATAGTGTGTGTGTGTGTGTGTGTGTGTGTGTGTGTGTGTGTGTGTGTGTGTGTGTGTGTGTGTGTGTGTGTGTGTGTGTGTATGTGTGTGTGTGTGTGTGTGTGTGTGTGTGTGTGTGTGTGTCTGCGCGCGCATGCGTGTGTTGTGTGTATATGTGATTGCGTGCGTGCGTTTGGCGTGTGCGTGCGTGCGTGCGTGCGTGCGTGCGCGCGCGTGTGTTCGTGTGTGTGTGGAGGGTTTCGAGGTATTATTTTATTCCCGACCTTTTCAGTCATTGTTCTTTTTGCGCATGTACCATCCGCAACAGTTTGTTCGTTTCCAGGAGAAACACACACACACACACACACACACACACACACATTTTTTTTATTAACAGTGCGTTTAGATTTATAGCATTTTAAATCTGATAACAAAATTATATTAAACTGTCCTGCTGTATGAACAGGTTTTAACATTCTAACTCTGATAGCATAACAGTATCAAACTGTTTCACTACAGACGAGTTCTGCATGTTCAGCCACAGCTAAGCCTTTTGGGGTGGGGGGTCTTTTTCTTTCTTTCTTTTCTATTCCTCCTTAACTTTGGATTTAATAACCTTTTGTTAACCCAGATATTTTTTTGAATGTGTAATTGAAACTACACCCTTTGTTCATCCTGAGGTGACCCCGATCTGGTGACGGGACATTAAAATTAAAGAACGAACTAAACAAATTCGACAGCTGATGCAATCCGAAAAAGAACGAAACCAAGAACGCTTGTGCAAATCAGCACACAAGGGAGTTAACTAGCGCTCGAAAGACGCCACTGACAAACACAACAAAGACCCGAGTCGCAAAAGATGACTCTCACTTGGCATGCTAGTAAATGCAAGGTACATAAACTCCACCAGAGGTAAAGTAAACATGGTGCTTAACGTCCACAGAAACCGTACGGCTTATTAGGGACGGGGAACCTGAGGTACATCTAGTGGAGTTTATGTACCTCTGGTTGAGTTTACGTACCTTGTACTTACTCACATGCCAGGCGAGTTACCGTAAGGCTCGTTCTTAACTGGGCGAACATTTGCTTCGCGAACATAGTTCGGGTTTTCGTCGAACCTAGTTGGTTCTCAATTGGGTGGAATTTTGCTTCGCGAACCTAGCTGGGGGGTATTCGTTAACTGCGACGAAGCTATATTTGGGGTCCAAAAGTTCGCTCAACTCCGGTCTTTGCTGTTGTGTTTCTATGACGCCTTTCGAGCGCTAATTAACTCCCTTGTGGGCTGATTCTACAGGTGGTGGTTGTTACCAGCCAACTTCCGGGTCAGCATTCTGAAATTTCAGCTTCTTTTACTCTTAGCGACTACACTGGGTGACAGCTAGCTCTGTTCAGTTTGATACTATGACAGCTACACAGATAATGCGAAGAATGCCGGATTCCCTGGCTAGGTTACCCCATAGCCAGTCCAACAGGTCAGGAAGGGGTGGAAACGAAAGGAGCTGAAACCCAACACGCGTATTTACAATGCAATCGCGTGCAGTCCGCCGTTTCGTTTCTGCAAGTTTGAAATTTCTGAACGTTAGCTTTCACCCATATTTGGGGTTTACATCTTCAAACCTGTCGCAGAGGATAATTACTGGTTGGTTGAGTGTTGCTTTGCGTCAAGAGAAACCGTAGACTTATTAGGGACGGATGCCCACCCAGGATGGCCACCTCGACTTTCACACAGCTCCTGAGCTCTGCGGGGGATGTTAGGGAATAATTTTACTTCACGTCCACAGAGGCGAGGAGGTCTATTAGGGACGGGGCAGAGGATGTACCTCTGGTGAAGTTTATATACCTTGTATTTACTCGCATGCCAGGTGAGATTTACCGAAGGCGATTCAGGTCTTTGTTGTTGTGTTTGTGTGACGTCTTTCGAGCGCAAATTAGCTCCATTGTGTGCTGATTTTGTCACAAGGTCACATTTTCAAACCGTCACAGTGACATCTTCAAACCAGTCACAAAGCCACATTTCCAAACCGGTCACAAAGTCTCATTTTCAGTCTCAAAGCCACATTTTCAAACCAGTCACAGTCATATTTTAAACCAGTCACAAAGTCACATTTTCAAACCAGTCACAGTCATATTTTAAACCAGTCACAAAGCCACATTTTCAAACCAGTCACAGTCATATTTTAAACCAGTCACAAAGTCACATTTTCAAACCAGTCACAGTCATATTTTAAACCAGTCACAAAGTCACATTTTCAAACCAGTCACAAATATTTGTGTGCGCCATATTAGACAAGGAAGTGAGAGGGTTTTTCCATGCATGTACCCCCCCCACCCCCGATCCCCATTCCCTCCTTCCCTTACCCTGATATAACCATAAGGGTTGGGCATAAAACACCAAGCTCAAGTTACTTACTTACCCTCCCTCCCTCCACCTGTCCCATCCACACACACTTGCATCATATGTAATCACATGGATACACACACAGTTTAAAAAAAGAAAAAAAGAAAAGAAGTTCTGAAGCTGTCTCACTGAATATTTTATTGTGTTTAACATCATCGTCACGTTAATTCAGAATAATAAGTAATTTTATGTTGCTACTCATTTTAGAGACATTTCTGCAAATCTACACAAATCCACAAACATATTTTACATTTACATGAATAGAAAGTTACATGATTCATAACAACCCCCCACCCCAGTCCTACATACATTTATATGAATACAAATTACTGAGTCCTTGGTCATGCGTATTTCTTCATGAAACAATCACAACCACCAAACAACAACCAAACCAGATTTAGTGACATACCATCATACGCACCAGTCACATAATTTGCTTTTCACTTCCTAATTGCTTTTAGTTTCACAACAGAAGCGGAGGTGACATGACATGGGAAATGCAAACTGCATGCATGTGTTCTTTAATAGTGTTTTCTTGGCCTATACCGTAAGGGAGAGTTGAAGGATTTGAGCTGTAAGTGTAATCAGAAATGGTCACCGTTTCCTTTTGCTAAATCAAATAGAATCAGCAGAGCATTCGTTTTTAGCAGGAGCAGTGACAATCATGAAGTGGGAAATGCAAAATGAATGTTCCTTTCTTACAGGAGAGCTAGGTCACAGTCATGAAGTGGGAAATTCAGAATGAATGTTCATTTCTTACAGGGGAGGTCACAGTCATGAAGTGGGAAATGCAAAATGAATGTTCCTTTCTTACATGAGAGGTAACAGTCATGAATTGGGAATTACAAATTGTTCTTTTTGTTCAGTAGAAGGAAGTGTATGAAATGGCAAATGCAGAATGAATGTTCCTCTCTTACAGGAGAGGTGACAGTCATGAACTGGGAATCACAAAATGTTCTTTTTGTACAGTAGAAGGAAGTATATGAAGTGGGAAATACAAAATGATTTTTTTTTCTTACAGGAGAAGTGATGTGAAGTAGGTAATGCAAAGTGAATGTACTTTCCTTACAGGAGAGGTGGCAGTTATGGATTGGGAAATGGACAATGAATGTTTTCTTACGTAAAAGGTGATATGGAGTGGGAAATGCAGAATGAATGTTCTTTTCTTTCAGCAATCTTCTCTTACAGTACACCTACACTAAAATCATTAACCAAAACAAAACAAACAAACAAACAAAAACAAAAAACATGAAGAAGAGGAAGAAAATGAAAAAGAGAAAATATTCAGGTAGAAGAAAGAAAAAAAGAAAGAAAAAAAAAGAAAGAAAGATGGAAAGAAAACAAACAGAAAAATAGACCAAGCAGCCTAAAACATCAAAGAGAAAATCAGTTGTCAGTTCACATCAATAGAAAACAAGTGACAGCAACACCAAACTTATACTTCAGTATTGTCCAAAAGCTACATAAAAAGATGCCTGTACCTGTAACATTATGCCTAGAAGGCTAGATATACTTAACCCATTTGCACAGAAATGGACTGAGACAGGGGCACTGGCCTAAGGGCCTCACGCGCTGCACTGTGGTCCAATGAAAATGGCTGGTGTTGGTCCTTGACCCATCGGGCAAGGTTGGGTGGGATGTTTTTGGTTCTTTCAAGTCAACACTCACACTGTCTCAGTGATGCCCCCACCCCCGTCTGTGTGAGCAAAATACACTAACATTACAGCACAGGTTCAAAACCCACAGTCCACCTTTCGATACAAAATCACACTGACACTTTATTTTCACGATTATAGCTGCTGCCAAAGGGAGAAGAAAAGTTCAGAATTCTGAGCACGCAAGTAAAACTTCCATGGCACATCTACTAGCATACAGCAATGACACCCTGCTTGCTGTCAGATCAAAGTGCATCAGATCAGTAGCTCAGTTTAAGTAATTTCGTTCCAGCTTCCCCCTGAACGGCAGCTAGCTTCTCCCCACGCCCACCCCAACTCTCTTATCAATACGCAGTCCCCACGCCCACCCCAACTCTCTTATCAATACGCAGTCCACTGGAATTTTCCGTCAGCAGAAATCAGCCACATAAGCAAGCACAGGGCAGGTCCACAGAGTTCTGCCTGAAGAAGCACTGGGTACACAGCAATCACCAGTCAGCTGGCTCTGTGAACATCTTCTCTGAGGAGTCTGCTGCCCCTGCAATCACAAGCTCCAATTTAAAGGGGACCCCGGGTGAGAGGAAGCAGCACAAGCCCTAGCTGTCAGTAAGAATGGAACACAAATACACTCGCAGCAGGTTTTCGGGTGGCTGAGTGTGTGGTCTAGTTTGTTAAAAATCAACATTTGTAAGTCATGGAAAAACACAAATAATTATGAGTGCTGCCAGAATGTGTCTGTGACATTATGAACATGACATTTTTGGTTTTAAATATGCTTCCCATTAAGAACAATCTGTAACAACAGGGCAGATTCTTCCACAATCCAACAATGAATTCACAATTAATCTCTCTTGGCTGTGCTGGCTGTGTCAGTCAGGGAAAAGCTACGCTCACCTGCGCAACATCTCCACAGGGAAAAGTGCTGATGGTGAAGCACACGCGCACGGTAAATGCTCAGATCAAATCCAGTCAGCACCACAGTCACGGTGAAGCAGCCAGTAACCAATCTGAGGAATTGAGCTAAAAACCAGGGGCTGTTTACCTGTGTCACCTGGAGCACCATTGCCAATCTCCATCTGAGACCGGGGCACAAGCTCTGGAAGCGTGTCCTCCTCCGTGCCAGCTTGTGCTTCACAACTGCCGTGATGGAATCAGAGAACACCAGCACAGGTTAAAGGCATAAAATACTGCAAGAAGAACTGTTTTCTTCTTGTTGTTGTTTGATCTTGTTTTTTGTTGTTGTTTTTCTCGTTTTGTTGTTGTAGTTTTTGGGTGGTGGTGGTGGCTTTTTGGTTTTAAATATTCCCCCCTGTTAAGAGTAATCTGTAATAACAGGGCAGATTCTTCCACAATCCAACAATGATTTCACAATTAATCTCTCTTGGCTGTGCTGGCTGTGCCAGTCAGGTAAAAAGCAATGCTCACCTGTGCAACATTACATCGGAACAGGTGGGTCTGTTTCAGGAAGCCGATGGAGAACTAGGTAGTGCATTGGTGGGCCTGACATAGTGACAATGGATGATAGTATAAAATTGCATACACTAAATTCTATGAAAGAAATTGATCTTCTACAGAGGATTGTTTAATTTTGGGTACAAACGATTAGTTTCCCAAAAGGAACAGGCCACTAGCCTCCAGATCTTACATCCCGAAAGGAGTTCAGTGCGAAGTTTTGGCTCAAATGCAGCCAGGTTACAAAGGCCTGCTAGGCATAACATTTTCTCCACCTGAACCGACTTTGGCCATAAGAGGGCTCACAGGTAAATGTCCTCCAGATCTTACAGTCTGAAAGGGTCAGTGTGGAGTCTTGACTGGAATGCAGCCAGTTTACACAGGCCTGTTATAATGCTTGTGCCTGAATAGAGCTTGGCTATTGAACAGTTTCCTGAAAAAAGGCCACGCATGAGTATTGAAAAGAAAAGGGCAAGTGATTCACAGTATTCACTGCCACTGCTCTTCTGACACAGATAATTGATAATAAATCCAGCAAATTTAGCAATCACATAATTACCACCAGAGAGTGACAACAGCAAGAATAGAGTCATTCAAAAAACAAAAGCAAAAAAACAACAACCCCCCACCCCCCCCAAACCCAGCAACAACTCAGACTGGATATTAATTCATACTAATCATAGTTATAACATTTCTTTTAATTTTGTAAGAGCCATAAAGGTGACAAAGTTGCCTTTGAACCATTTCACCCAAATTCAACTTTTCCTCTGGATCAAATTTCACTTCTGGTTTGAAATGAATCTAGACTTATGGCATGATCTGTGAACTGAGCCCCCCTCCCCAACCCCTTCTCTTGCCGTTTTACAGATCTTCATTGACAGAGACTGAACTGTCATAGCTACACCCTGACTCCCATCAGGGTGAATGCCCCCCCCCCCCCCCCCCCCCCCCTTGTCGTTTTACAGATCTTCACTGACAGAGACTGAACTGACATAGCTACACCCTGACTCCCATCAGGGTGAATGTCCCCCCCCCCCCCCCCCCCCTTGTCGTTTTACAGATCTTCATTGACAGAGACTGAACTGACATAGCTACACCCTGACTCCCATCAGGGTGAATGTCCCCCCCCCCCCCCCCCCCCAACCCCCCCTTGTCATTTTACAGATCTTCACTGACAGAGATTGAACTGACATAACTACACCCTGACTCTCATAAGACCCATCAGGGTGAATGTCCCCCCCCCCCCCCCCCAACCCAGTAATGTAATAACATAATGCCTAACACAAAAGGATTCCTAGAAAAGAAGTGAGACATGAAACAGAAAGGACAGGGATTGAACCTGAGGCCCGAGATGAGCGTCAACCATTACATATCAAGCAGCAGCTGATAGGTAAAATGCATTTTAACCAGAAGAGGAAAGTCTTCACCCAGCTGGACACAGTCAAACACACTGACCATGAAGCCTCTACTGCCTCGTATCACAGTGATTCCTGTGACAATACAGATGCCGCACCACTCATTACTGCTGATGGACTCGCCATCAGGATCAGCAGAACAACCAGACGAAGCCTCAAAAACCACAATGTCTCCACAAAGAAACTTGCGGCATTGCAACTCACCCGCACCAAAAAACCCAACAACCGAACGAAGCATCAAAAACCATAACGTGTCTACAAAGAAACCTGCGTCATCGCAACTCACGCAGTCTCGTTGGAGCGAGGCTTTTTCCTGGCTGCCCCAGCACTCAGATCGTCGTCATCATCATCATCAGCAGCAGCTCGCTTTACACCAGCGGAGGGCAGCAGCGCTGCAGCGGAGGCTGGCGGTGGAGAAGTTCCCTTCTTGTACAAGTTGTAAGGAACCAGCTTGTAGAGGGCGTCGGCCTTGCCCAGCTCCTTCATCACTGCAATCACATCATGGGGTATCACCATCAAATTCTGCCCTTCCGCTGCCAGCCCACAATGTTTGCCCCTTCCTTGGATGTTCAGTGTTCACAGTCATGCTAATGTTTGGGGGGGGGGGGTGCGGCGGCGGCGGGGAACAAGGCCCAGCTCCTTCATCACTGCAATCACATCATGGGGTATCACCATCAGATTCTGCCCTTTCACTGCCAGCCCATAATGTTTGCACCTTCCTTGGATGTTCAGTGTTCACAGTCATGCTCATGTTGGGGGGGGGGGGGGGGAAGATGGGGGGGGAGGGAGGAAGGCAAAATGCCCAGCTATCCTTCATCACTGCAATCACATCATCACATCATGGGGTATCACCATCAAATTCTGCCCTTCCGCTGCCAGCAAGGGAAGTGACTAACTCAGCCCACAATGTTCATTCACCTCCTCCTTCGACGTTCAGAGTTGATAGTCATGCGGGTGGGGGGTACGGGGTGTAGGAAGCAAGGCCCAGCTCCTTCATCACTGCAATCACATTGCGGGGTATCACTGTCAAATTCTCCCCTGCCACTGCCAGCAAGGGAAGTGACTGATTCAGCCCACAATGTCTGCGTCTT
>OY757541.1:9911333-9918833 GCA_963584105.1 Alviniconcha strummeri
ACAACCAGCCAATCAGCAACAGCAGTAGCAGTGGCCATGAAGTGGCAACAACACCAGAAGAACAAAAACAACAAAAAACAGCAACAACAATAAAGACACATATGACTTTACAACAAAGAATGCAGAAATGAAAAAAGAAAAAGAAAAAAAAGGATGTGCACTTACAGTCACACACAATAGCTAAAAGACAAAACCAAATACATACACACACACACAAAGACAAACACACTCAAACAAACAAAAACAAAGCCAACAACAACAAAACAAAAACAACAGAAAGACAAAAGAGGAAGTAGGAAACACACAGATGACAGAGAGTGCTGTTACCGAGATGGTTTGTCAAGCTGGCAAACATACACCCTGTGACATAGGCATCGAAACCAGCTTCATGGTATTTGTCTGTAGCATCCTCATAGCGCTTGAAATCCTCATGCAGTTCTGCCAGAAAAGAAAAGTCCCAAATGACACAGGAAAAACACCTGCGACAAAGTGATGGATCTGTGCCCACATGTCCTGCTCTATGTGCAATTGTTTAAAAGCCATGTGATATTCCTTCAGAGGATCAAGATTAAAACGAAGCATGTTCTGCATCTTGCCAAAATTCAATCTTACACTCACTTTGTGAAACAAACATCACATATAATTTTATATATATATATTAGTTATTACACAGTTCAAAGGAAGTTAAAGGCAGTCGAACCTAAAACAAAACGGTCTACAAATACAAGAGCATACTTCTTATGTGACAAAAAATCCCCAACCTCATTAGTCAGTTCATTCCAACACCTCAGCCACAACAAGGCAGAAACAGGCTTGCAAGCTCATGGGAGTAATAAGCCGTCACAACAGAGTAATAAGCCGTCACAACAGTAGACCTTGTAACTGATTACCCAAAACTGTAACTGCAAGGGGTCATAGTAAGTAACTTGGCGTTTTACGCCCAGTCAACAATTATGGTTATATCAGGGCAAAAGGGGTCAAAAAGAAAGAAAGAAAGAATGAAAGACAGATTGAAAGAAAGAAAGAAAGAAAGAAAGAAAGAAAGAAAGAAAGAAAAAAAAGAAAAGAAAAAAAGAAAGAAAGAAAGATTGAAAGAAAGAAAGAAAAAAGAAAGAAAGAAAGAAAGCACGAAAGAAAGAAAGAAAAAAAGAAAGAAAAAAAAGAAAGAAAGGCTGAGAAGGAGGAGAAGAAAGAGCTGACTATCAGAGCAAAGCTTGGCAATGTACATACCAACCTTGGCCGGCTTGAATGGCTCTTTCTCCAGGGTCTGCTGCAGAGCTGCCAGAGTGGTGCTGGGAATGTGCTCCTGCAACAGCATTGACATCACTACGCAAGTAAGTAAACACGGCGCTTAACGTCCACAGAAACCGTAAGGCTCATTCGGGACGGTGAGAAGAGGGGGAAGGGGGTAGGGAGGTGATGATGATGAAGTGATGCTTAATGTCCTCAGACGTCAGTTGACATATCAGGGACGCTGTCCATTATTATAAGTTATGACCAATGCCGAAGCGTGGTTCAATAATTCTTTACGTCCACGGAAACCAGAAGGTTGGTTAGGACGGACAGCTCAGGACGGGGTATGAAGGTGGGGGCAGAGGGAGATTAATTACTTACTGCTATGCTGTCACCACCAGAATGACTTCTGCATTAAGGTGGGAAGCGTAGAGAGCCATTTTAATGTTTCACAATTGTGAGGGACAGAGTCACAAGACAGTGTCCACAGACCACAACTTTTGAAGAGAAAGGACAGCTGAAGTGGATTCGAACCGAAGTCCCTTTGCTTACCAGCCTAACTCCTTACTGCTACTGCTAGGCCAGACTGGTTCACTGTCTCACTAAGCTGCTGAAGTGTTGCTTTACGTCCACATAAACCATAGGCTTATTAGGGACGGGAACCCAGGATGGCCACGTCGGCTTTCACACAGCTCCTGACCTCACTAAGCATCAGCTACGTGGAACATATAGAGTCTCTGACAAAGCTCCAAGAGTGGTGTTGGGAATATGCTCCTGCTCCTACAACAATGCTGACATCACTAAGCATCAGCTGTGTGGAACATTTACAGTCTATGACAGAGGGCGCTAGCATAGTCACAGTATTGAAAAGAAGCACAATTTTATTTTAAATACACATTTCAGTTTGTATGCATGGCAGTGGGTTCAAATTAACACCAGTCCAGCACGGACTTCACAAGCACAAAAAGGCAAGCGTCAGGGGGGAGAGAACAGTTTGTGGAAAATAATAAATACAGTCCAAAGAGTGTGACTTCATTACTTACCCTGAAAGGGTGTGTGCTTGCCATCAGCTTTGTGTCCACCAGTCTATAGAACAAAACCAAACCATTCCATGAGTGCTGTATCTTTATCTCCCACAAAATTCCCTTAGCACAAACCATTCCATGAGTGCTGTATCTTTATCTCCCACAAAATTCCCTTAGTACAAACCATTCCATGAGTGCTGGATCTTTATCTCCCACAAAATTCCCTTAGTACAAACCATTCCATGAGTGCTGGATCTTTATCTCCCACAAAATTCCCTTAGTACAAACCATTCCATGAGTGCTGGATCTTTATCTCCCACAAAATTCCCTTAGTACAAACCATTCCATGAGTGCTGGATCTTTATCTCCCACAAAATTCCCTTAGCACAAAGCAGCCAGGGCCTTGAAAATCGACAATAAATTGTTTCTTCTGAACAAACTTAACATTAAAGGTAAATATGCAGATAGGATCATTTTTTTTTTGCATCATCTTCCCACAAAATTCCCTTAGCACAAACCATTCCATGAGTGCTGTATCTTTAAATTCCCTTAGTACAAACCATTCCATGAGTGCTGTATCTTTATCTCCCACAAAATTCCCTTAGCACAAAGCAGCCAGGGCCTTGAAAATCAACAATAAATTGTTTCTTCTGAACAAACTTAACATTCAAGGTAAATATGCAGATAGGATCTTCTTTTTTTGGCATCATCTTGTCTCAGGCAGAACTGTTTTTCTCTCTTTCTCTCCATTTCCACTTCTATTACATCACGTCAAGTTCAAAACAATATGTAAGCAACAATGAGTAGAGTACTGAGCATGAATAAGATCAAATAAAAATAAAACAAGATTAAAAAATGAGTCCCGCTCCATTTCACACACACTATAAACACAGGCAAAGACAGGAGCTGAAATACCTTGACTAACTACACAATTAATCAACCAGCATAAACAGATGGTCTCAAGGAGACCTTCAAAGACTTTGTGTGTTCATTATACAACCAGAGTAGATAAGACAGAGTAAAATCAGATTTTTAAAAAGAGAAGTTTTTCCAGAGCCTACATGGAAATTTGGCTGTGATGTAATTGCAACAAATAAAAACACATCAATAATTCAAGCACCATACAATTACGCACACACAGTGACAGAATACACTGTGGAACTCCTGGTGGACGATGAACAAGCCCCTTGGGTGACCAACCCTCTTTCAAGACCATGGTTTTTATTGAAATGTTTTTTATCAAATGTCCATGCAAATACCAATGGCCACTGACGACCAAATCTCTGAAGCCAATTTATCTCAATTTCTATGATGGTTTTCAAGCTAACTATTACAAACCTTGGCAAGCAAGACCTGACCATGGACTTGAACTCTTCCAGATCCTTCAAAAAAGACAGAAATGAAAATTATTTAATGACTTAAATGGGAAATAATACAAGATATGTACAATGCATAGCAGAAAAAGAAAAAGCTAAAACAAACCCAAACTGTTTTGTGTACCTATCCCTGTAGATTCCAGGGCTGCCACAAAATTCTGACTACTTCAGCAATTACTAAATATTACGTTAAACAATCACAAGCATTTTCAGTAATGACAAAACTTTAAAGCTAACCAATCATTTCAGCATTATGCTGCAGTCATTCAATGTATATATACTGACATAGTTGATCTGAGAAAGACAAACAAGAAGAAGAAGAAAAGAAAAAAAAGTCCATTCACTGGATGTTGCCATCAAGCACAGTCTAAAAGATCTCACCTTCATAAATGATTTACCTTGGCCGACTGGATGAAAATTCAACATAACCCACAGACAGACATAAATATTTATATGATTTTTCAAGTGAGTGGAAAAAGACTGGCAAAGAGCATGGAACTACAAGATATGAAGTTGATAGAAGGCACTGCTGCAGATGCTATGAAATGAAGTTGATAGAGAACATGATAGCTGGTGTTATGAACTGAAGCCGACATAGTCACTAAGTCAGCGCATGAAAGCATACCTCTGGTACGGGGTAGCAGAACTGGTGCAACATGTGCATCACATCCAGCAACATGTTGTGACCCACCACCAGTTTGCCCTGCGACAACACACACACATAACTGGTTCAGCAACAACAACAACAACACACACACATAACTGGTTCAGCAACAACAACAACAACACACTCACATAACTGGTTCAGCAACAACAACAACAACACACACATAACTGGTTCAGCAACAACAACACACACACATAACGGGTTCAGCAACAACAACAACAACACACTCACATAACTGGTTCAGCAACAACAACAACAACACACACATAACTGGTTCAGCAACAACAACACACACACATAACGGGTTCAGCAACAACAACAACACACACACAACTGGTTCAGCAACAACAACAACAACACACACACAACTAGTCCAACAACAACTGGTTTAACAGCACCACACACACACACACACACACACACACACACACACACACACACACATACAAAAAAAAACTATAAAAAAAACTGATTCAACAACACATCATACTAGATCAACAACACAACTTGTTCAACAAGACAACTGGTTCAGTGACATCCACCAGAACTAATCCAGAAACAACACACAAGACAAATGGTTCCAGAGCACCACTAGAATTAATCACAAACAACACCCAACAGAACTGGTTCAACAGCATCATTAGAACTAATAAAAACACACACAACAACAACAAAAACACACCATGCAACAGAACTGGCTCAACAGCACCGCTAGAGCTAATCCAAAAACACACAAAGGAACTGGCTCATCAACAATGCTAACCACATTCTAATCCTGAGTGATAAAGGGGGAAAAAAAAAAAAAAAAAGACGCACAAAAAAAGAAGAAGATCATTTGCTCATATATTGTCATTACCACAGGCGCATGCTATCACACCACTACATTAGGATGACATGGATTAGTCATCTCCCTCACACAGAGTGTACTTACAGATTTTGCCATGAGCCTGATCACTTTGGAAAAACCAACCGCTTCCTCCAGCTCCATCTGAAATTGAAAATACAGTTTTGACATCAACAACCTCTTTCGAGACAAGACACATTTATGTCTTTGAGTTTGAGTACATGTCCATGACATCCACTACCACAAATGTTTTTAAATTGTGCACACATGTACTGCTGAGTTTCAAGTACAGCTAGTTAGTTAGCAAGTTAGTAACTGGATTTTAATGTCCTGTCAACCACACAGGGTCAACTCAGGACAATCAAACTCTGTCCATAAGCAAACTCTCAATGGAAATGTTTTTGAACAGTTTTTGGAAAAAAGTGAGGGCACCAGTCCATAAGCGAAACAATGACAGGACAGAAAGTGCAAGAGGGCTTGGCAGAAGACAAAAAAAAAAAAAAAAAGAGATAGGAAAGGGTCATCAAATAACAGCCCTGAAATTCCAAACAGGGGGGTTGGTGGTCCCCCACCAACCCCCTGTTTTGGAATTTCTGGGGGGGGGGGCGAGGGGGCGGGGGTGGGGGGGGGGTGGGGGTGGGGGGGGCATCAGACATGCCCTGCCTCCTTTCAGGGGTCAAGTACAGCTGATATTGCAATAAACAGAAGTCAATAAATGTTCATGTACATATATATATATGCAAAAATCATTTACATGGCACATAGAAGCAAACCCTGGAGGCACATCCTCATGGCGGTTCTTACTGGAAAGGACATTATTTTGTCAAATATTGCCATGGGTCAACAAAGGAAGCTAATGATAGCTTTTGGGCACAAATTTTGCAATAAACCTCCTTCCAGGCCTAACCAATTAAAAAAATTAAAAAAATCTTTTTTCATCTTTCATCCTGGGTTTTTGTCATGTTGATACTGATGTATGCATTTATAGTACTTGTGCTTTTTTGACTGTCAAGTGGATCTTGATGTTGATAATGTACAGCACTGTGAGCTCGTAATTTTGTTTTTACTGGGTACATCGCTATATCAGAGTGATTATTATTCAAGATTACTTTATTACCTCATCAGAGAAATTAAAACGTGGCTGAACATTAACCACACCGCAGTACACAATAACTCACATTGTCTGTTTCAAAACTCAAACCCTGTTTCAGATTATCACCACGCTGGGGCTGCTGATGGGTGCTTACAATCTCCAAGTTCTGCTTGTCCTTTTCCTTCTTCTTCAGCTCCTCGTCGCTGGCCACCTTGGTCACCACCATGTAACGCTCCTTCTTCTCCCCGGTCTTCGTCTCCAGATGCACTGAAGAGAACCTGCAATCAACACAGTCGCAGGCCGGTTGAAGCCGGTTCAGGTGTTGCTTTACGTCCACAGAAATGGCAGGTTTATTAGGGACGGGAGCCTAGGACGGCCACCTCGACTTGCACACAGCTCCTGCAGACAGGCTGGGTGCAGCTCTGACTTTTTAATCGTATATTAATACCAGGCGGGTCGGGCGTAGCTCTCTATAATCATATAATATTAGGCAGGTTGGGTGAAGCTCTGATTTTTTTAATCGTATAATAATAACAAGCAGGTTGGATGGAGCTCTCTATAATCAGATATCAGGCAGATTGGGTGAAGCTCTGACTTTAGAATCATATAATATCAGGCAGGTCGGGTGAAGCTCTGACTTTATAATCCTATCATATCAGGCAGGTTGGGTGAAGCTCTCACTTTATAATCATATAATAATATCAGGCGGGTTGGGTGAAGCTCTCACTTTATAGTCATGTAATAATATTGGTGAAGCTCTGACTTTATAATCATAATATCAGGCAGGTTTGGTGAAGCTCTTACTTCATAATCATATTATAATATCAGGCAGGTTGGGTAAAGCTCTCACTTTATAACCATGTAATATCTGGCAGGTTGGGTGAAGCTCTAACTTTATAATCATATAATACCAGGCAGGTTGGGTGAAGCTCTGACTTTATAATCACATAATAATATCAGGCAGGTTAGGTGAAGCTCTCACTTTATTATCATGTAATTCTATCACTGTATCAGGCTGGTAGGGTGAAGCTCTGACTTTATAATCATAAATTATCAGGCAGGTTGGGTGAAGCTCTTACTTCATAATCATATAATAATATCAGGCAGGTTGGGTGAAGCTCTTACTTCATAATCATATAATAATATCAGGCAGGTTGGGTGAAGCTCTTACTTCATAATCATGTATCAGGCAGGTTGGGTGAAACTTTGACTTTATAATCATATAATATCAGGCAGGTTGGGTGAAACTCTCACTTTATAAT
>OY757541.1:9923833-9946333 GCA_963584105.1 Alviniconcha strummeri
GTGTGTGTGTGTGTGTGTGTGTGTGTGTGTGTGTGTGTACACAAAACACACCCTCTCACACAACTGCTTGAACCCCATGCACTTACTATCTACAAAAAGTCCAGATCTGTAATGACATGCTTGCACTCACACACAACATATAGTTATAATTTATATACTATGCAAGCACCCAAATACACACACACACACACACACACACACACACACACACACACACACACACACACACACACACACACACACAGTGACACACTACTATTTTTATATTATATATTATATATAGTTTCAACTCTCACCTCACGGAGTTTGGCGTATCTCTCCTGTGGGGTGTCAAATGCACAAGTGTGACTATATCCATGTTTTTCGAGTCCTGAAAAAGAGAGAGAGAAAAAAAATCACAAAATAAAATGTTTATAAAACACTACTACTTACTACCACTGAAATTAAAACAGCATCACCAGTTTTCATTTTGTTCGCTAATAAAGTTCCATGTGTGCATCATAGCCAGTTAAGTCATACGTTCCATAAAGTAAAATGATTTAACATGCTTTCATCAATTGTGGATAAAATGTACTTATGTTGTACAAAGGAAAGAGGTCATAACTAGTAGCAGCACTGAAACTAGCGACAGTAAACAAAAATCTGCTGCTGCCCTTGATGAAGAAAATACTGCAATTATTAAATTTAAAGTTTAAACCAAGTTTACTGACATCTTTCAAAAACAGCTGTGACAAGTTCATACTGACACTGACAATGGAAGAAAAATTTGAACGAAACAGTATACTAAAAATTACTACTGTCTTTGTATTCAAAGGTTAACCTTTTAAAAGTTAACTGTAGTGTGTCTGAGACTATTACCCCCCCCCCCCCCCCCCCCCCACCCCACCCCAAACAGTACTTCCTCAGTCATTCTAACTGGGACAGAATCTAAGGAGAAGTGTCAAACTGCCACTTGCCAGTCACTACTTGAGTGTACTTCCTGATAGATTTCAGTTTTTTTCTTCATATTATAGTTATTACCTGTGAATTCACCATCAATGGACAAGAAAGTTGCCTGTTCAACAGCTTCTGTGATCTCATCAAGCTTCTCTGTGAAATCTGAAATAAAATACATTTTTTAAAAGTACCCTCTGCCAGCAGCCATGTTTGATTACAGTATTAGACTACTGTCAACTTAATATTACTATCTAAATTTTAGTATGTATAGCTTTGACTGTGGGAAAGGTTAATTTAAACATAGTGAGAGGTAAGGCACAGTGCAGAGGGAGGTGGGGAGGGAGGAGCTGGGGGTGTGGGGGTGTGTGGGGGTGAGGGTGTGTGTGTGGGGGTGTGTGGGGGTGTGTGGGGGGGAGCAAATGGGCCGGGGTGGGGGTGGGGGTGGAAGATACCAGTGATATGTTGGTCAGCGAGGAGGTGCCAGGCCAGATGCTGGGAGGGGGGTGGGGGGTGGGGGGTGGGGGCAGAGGACAGATGGAGGTAGTGGAGAGGAGGGGGGCAGGGTATGGGCCAAACTCCAAGCACTGGTTTACCACATCCTTCCTTCAACCACTGCCGTATTTAGTTACGCATAGCATAGGGTCCAGAAAACTGTTAGCTAACGAGCAGTTTTTTTGTTGGTGCTCAAAGTAATTGTAGTAAGTTTGTTACAAACAACTCAAATAAAACAAGGCATGTCATTTATAGCCGCCAACAAAGTTTACAACAATGCAAATAAAACCACAATTGTTTGAACTGAGACGGAACTCTTTTTCTTACCAGGGATGGATGTGTCTCATGTTTACGTGCGTGCTTTGGCACTAGGTTGCTTCTACAGTCATATTAGTACCCAAACCTTTCAGACGGCGCTGACCACATCAGTGGACAGCTGCGCAGAGATAAAGAGTGCCCCTTCTGTGTTGAGATTGTAATACTGAATGCCATGTGCCTATGGCCATGCTGATGATGTATGAATAAATTAAGAAGGTTTGAGGCCTTTGCCGTTTCCCCACTATGGAGTCTGGACATTTCTTGATGTGTGCTGTATTACTGAGTGAAATACTTTCACTACACGCCGCGAGTAACATCCAAACATGGTGTCAGAAGTGAAAGTGACTGTCAGCTGTTTGTAAGTGCTGTTTTCCTCTCCAAACATGCCGTCATTCAAGCCTCCTCAGCAGTTTAACTTTCGGGAGCCCCAGGGCTGGCCCGAATGGAGATCACAGTTCCAGCATTTCTGGACAGCTAGTGAACTAACTGAGATCACAGTTCCAGCATTTCTGGACAGCTAGTGAACTAACTGACAAAAGTGGAGAGGTGCAGGTCAGCAGTTTGATCTACAGTATGGGGGCAGAAAAGATTTTCTCTCAGTTTGGATTAGCTGATGCAGAGGCAAACGACTTTCATACAGTAATACTGATACAGTGATAGGCAGGTTCAATGATTACTTTGAACCAAAAAGAAATGTTATTCATGAAAGAACTAAGTTCCACAAAAGAAATCAGAAAGAAGGGGAAAATGCTGGAGAATACGTAAGACATTTGCATGAGCTGTCAGTGCATGCAGACTTTGCAGACCGAGAAAGTACAATTCGTGATAGATTTGTCTTAAGCCTGCCAGATATCAGTTATTTTGTGTTCAGTGTTGTGCCATGAGAGCACATTTGTGTAGTTTTCCATTGTGCCACGAGAGCACAAATGTGTAGTTTTCCATTGCATCACGAGAGCACATTTGTGTAGTTTAGCTGTCCCTTGAGAGCACACTTGTGTAGATTAGACTGTGCTTTGAGCACAGTTTTATGTGTGTGTAGTTTTGAGTGTGTCTACTGCATCTTAGAATGTGTTTATATATCATTCATGTAGAGCTGATTGTGCCCTGAGCACACCAGTGTTTATAGAGTGCCATGAGTGCACTAGTGTTTATCCTGTGTGTCTAGTACAGTAGTAGTTTCCTACATGATTCATACCACTCCGGATTTCACATCAAGACTTTCTTTGGAATATACCAATGCCGGCTAATCATCTTGTGTTGGTGAGTTGCGACAAATTCTGGATTAAATTCATCGCCAGTTTGGTGAGTACATCAAGTTAAACTTTGGGTTTAAGACCAGGAAGAAACTCCATCCTGAAATGAAATTGCATCGACATGGTATATACTGTGCTAATGGAAAGATACAGTCCTGATTCGTGTTCATTACCATCATGTGCCACACTGACCAACCAACATTTTGTTATTATCAAAGAGGCTATGCAGAACTGTGCTATATATACTGAGATGAAAGTAAACATGAGTGTGGCCAACTAAAACATACACTGAAACTGGTGAATCATGTAGATTATAATCGTTTAATATGCATGTTAAAACTTAAAAGTTTGTTAGTTAACTAGATCGTTAACTGCAAAAAGGGGGAGATGTGTTGAGATTGTAATACTGAATGCCATGTGCCTATGGCTGTGCTGATGATGTAGGAATAAACTAAGAAGGCTTGAGGCCTTTGCCATTTCCCCACTATGGAGTCTGGACATTTCGTGATGTATGACTGAGTGAACTACTTTCACTACATTCGGCGAGTAACATCCAAATACCTTCAGCGGAATAACTAAATCTGGCAGAGTTTGGAGTAGAGTGCCGGAAAGTGATGCTTGGAGTGTGGGTATGGGCATGGAGGCTGGAAGGAAGTGGGGGGGGGGGGGGGGGGTCAGATGGTAGAATGTGAGAGTAAATGTGGTATTTTGGTCTGTCACTTTGTGCATGTCTTGCTAAGCGGCAAGTGTGATGAAAAAAAGTACCCACCGTCCACCCCCAGTCACCTGCCCTGTTCTTACATTTTACCATCTGCTGCTTCACATTTGTCACACTAGCACAGTAGCAGCCTTTTGTATACCCACTAACCCAGTGTGAAAGATTTTCTTGATCACTGATGTCACGATAATTATATATCACCTTGTGCAAGTGGGGGTTACCCTTTTGTGTGTTTATAATGTGATATCCATTTCTTGGACTAACAACATACTGTTGAAATATATTTCTTTATGTTGGCATCCAGTGACGCAGTGTTGGCATCCTGATGACTGATGAGTGTTCAACTGTAGAGTATAAAAAGCACCTCCTTTGGATTCTTCTTCTTAACATTGAGGGCCCACAATCAAATCGCTGACCCTTATGGCGCCTAGTCACTAGGCATATTACTGGCCCAAACTATGATGTGACAGTTTGACGCACATGTCCGTGTGGATTCGTGAAGTCCTGAGGAAGGTTTCTCCGAAAGGGTCTGTGAACGGGAGGAACAGAGTGAAGATATTTGTGTGTTTCACTGTTTGTGTGTGTAGCTGAGCGGAGTGCCTGGTCGGAGAGGTTGGTGGTTGTGCTGGTGGTGGTGGTGGGGGTGGGGGGTTTACTGTAGAGGAAACGGAAGTTTAAAATAGGTATAGATTATAATGATAACTGATAATGTGATAATAACAGTAACACAAACCAGTTTCAGAGCCGCCTTGACAAATGGTTCACACAAGGGGTTAAAATAATCACCAATTTCTTACCCTGATGACCGCAAGCCTTGTGGCTACACAAGGTAAATTCAGGCGAAGGAACAGCTAGATTCTGAATAATTTTGATTAAAAATGAAACCAAAAGTAAGAACACAATTAACCACCACGTGTCATGGCATTCACCATGACCGTACGCTACTCGTTTAGGCGTATTATTAAAGATAGTACCTTAAACTTGTATAAATTTTTGCAATGTGAAGCGATCGACGCAGAAATAATGCTTTTATCGTAAATTTAATCTCACTTACTGCGCTTTGTGATCTCCATACTTGCCGCGTAAGACCGCAACTGACTTTGAAAAATATTGCGAAACAAAAAGTAAATCAACAGGAATATTACAAAACTTTTTCGCGTAGATTTATATTTTATCAAATTCTATAGTTTATTCGTTGATACAAATGCGTTTATGGCGGTATTCTATCAACATTTGAATTTAAATGTTTTGCACTATTGTGAAAGGGACACGACTCTTTATCAAATGGTGTTGATCTAAGCGACGGATTAACACCGTGTAACCAGTCACCTTTGGCTTCCTCGCAAATGAACGTTCTTTCAGGCAGAGAACAAGTGTTTCAGCGTTCGTGACTCAAGTTGGGTAAATGAACATGATTAAGTTACAAAAAAGCGTAAATGTATGTGTTAAATTAAGTCAGAATTGGACATTGTTCATCGGTTTACAGGTGAACGAAAACGAACACTTGTACAGTATAATTCATTAGTTGCCACATTTTTGGTAAACAGGGAAGTCTTGCCAACTTGTGTGGTGTGTGAGTGACCTTTTGGTTTCGGTTTTATTTTGACCAGTTTCTTTTCGGTAGACTTAAAGAAAAACGCTTTTTTTCTTCTTCTTTTTTTTCTTTTCTTACCCTAACTTGTTTGTTGTACATGTATCGTAAAATACTTCCAGAATGTGGAAAAACTTTAAAAGTAAAACTAGTGAAACTGAAACTGCTGAAAGTGTTTGTTTTTTGTTGTTGTTTTTGTTCATCATGAAAATGGTGGTAATGATTATTTTTTAATAGTAACACATTAAATCAACAGAATGATGGAGGTTGCCCAGCAGCAGCAGCAACAGCTGGATGAGGAGTTTGTGTGTCCTGTTTGCCTCAACATTCTGCTGGAGCCTACCACCATCAACTGTGGACACAATGTTTGTCGCGGTTGCCTGGCAGGCTGGTACCTGTCCGGCGTCCCCAGGAGAGACGAGTGCCCAACCTGTCGGCAGAAGTGGGAGGGGTACCCACAGGTGAACAAGACACTCAGGTCAGGTTCCATAATTTGCGATGTTTGTTAAAAAAGAAAAGAAAAAAAGAGAAAAAAAAAAGGGCTGGACAATCTCCCCCCAAAACAAACAAACAAAAAACAAGAACAAAAAAACAAACAAAAACAAAAACTTCCCAAACACACAAAAACAAAAACAAAATCAACAATAAACCACAAAAAGCAACCACCAACAAAATAACAACTAAACATGTATGTCTCTTCCTTGTCTTAATCTTCTTGCTAAGTGCATGTAGTTGTACTAGCTAACTCAGTAGCTGCCACTGTAGCATTGAAGCCCAGTTGTTTGAGCACAATCCAGTGAGTTAGTGCTGGCTGGCAGGTTAAAAAAAAAAAAGGTGGAGGGAAGTCAAGGAAGAAAGTGAGGAAAAAATGAAATGAAAAAGGACAGGGACACTATGGGGAGGAAATGAGAGTAAAAGAGGAGAGAAAGAAGTAAAGCAAGAAGGGGGAAGGGGGGGAGGGGGCAGAAAAAACGTGGTGGAAGTGGGGAGAAAAACATGAGGTGGGGCTGGGGAGGTGGCTGAGTTGAGGTTTGTAAGGGGAGGAAAAAAAGGGGGTGAGGGGGGGGGGGGTCAGAAAAAATGGGGTGGAAGTGGGGAGAAAAACATGAGGTGGGGCTGGGGAGGTGGCTGAGTTGAGGTTTGTAAGGGGAGGAAAACAGGGGGGGGGGGGGGGTCAGAAGAAACGTGGTGGAAGTGGGGAGAAAAACATGAGGTGGGGCTGGAGAGGTGGCTGAGTTGAGGTTTGTAAGGGGAGGAAAAAAAGGGGGCGGGGGGTGGGGGGGGGGGGGAAGCAAGTAACTAACTTGGTGTTTTATGCTCAGTCAACCTTTACAGTTATATCAGGGTGATACTGAGAGGGGAACGGGGTAGAAAAAACAAGAAACAAAAGAACAAAAAGACAGCAAGGGAGCGTTACTGAGACTTCACTTCAACCTTGGCACAGCTTTCAAATGGCTGTAATTCTAAAGCATACACATGGACGATGAAGCAATTTCTGTTCCAGAACTGTGATTAAACGCCTTGAGCCCCAGACACTAGCGGAGCACTGGGAGGAGGTGCTGCAGAACAGCGAGTACCTGGATAACCTGGAGAAATTTGAGAAGGAGGTGAAGCAAAAGACGACCAGGGCCATGCAAGCCAAGCAGAATACCCCCTTCTTCGCTGGTGTGGCTGTGGCTGTTTTTGCTTCTATTGTAGGTTTGATTCCTTTTGCTTTGGGCTTAAATTTTATATGTGTGTGTGATCTGCAGCAGAATGAGGCCTAAAATGTATGTTGTTCTCCAATCATGATACTGTTCATGGTAATGACAACAATGGGCTCTTTCATAACATAATTAGCAATAACTACAAAATAGTTATGAAGTACATAAGCAAGTGCTGTTGAAATGTTTCCTGTGCACGTCTGCATATTAATATTACGATGAGATCATTTTTATAGTGTGTGTGTGTGTGTGTGTGTGTGTGTGTGTGTGTGTGTGTGTGTGTGTGTGTGTGTGTGTGTTCTCTTAATGCTGTCAGTCAAAATCAAACTGTTTCCCAGCACATGAATTGCACTTTGTAGGTATCACCCTGATATAACCACACTGGTTGACAGGGTGTAAAACACCAGCTTACTTACTAGCACTTTGTAGGTTTAATTGTTGGCTTGTTTCTCAGTAAGTGAGTTTGTTTTTCATGACTATGCTTGTTTGCTTGTTTCTTTTCTTTCATTGTAATGGGCTATGTACTCCAAGTCCAGGTGGAGAAATAGCCCCTCAAAGACAATGGCTGTTATTATTATTATCGGTATGATTATGGGTCCTCACAGCATTTTGAAAAATTTGCTCACTGCCAGTTGAGCACTTGTCCAAGTGATATTACTATAGTAATAGTGATATTCTCGTGATGCAACACTTACACAGCATTGCTGAGGCTGGTTTGGTCACAACCAGAGTTGGTATTAATTTTGTTTGTTTGTTTGTTACGGGTAAGATAATATAAAGAAAAGTGTTTTGTACTATCACAGGAAATCAGAATCTGTGTTAAGCTGATAGTCTAGAACTGTTAAGATATAAAGGATCCCCTCTTTAGTCTTGCAATAAGCCTTGAGTATGTAAACATGTAACTCTTCATGTTTTGCTGGTACTTATTTTTAGCTTGGCTTCCATTCCACCTCAGCCCTCTAAACCTATTCTCAAAGTTTTGACCAGTGTTTTGGTTTAGGTTTTTGTTTGTTTGTTAATGATAAAAGTAGTCTCAAAGTTTTGACCAGTTTTGTTGTTGTTTTTTTTGGTTTGTTTTGGTTTGTTAGTGATAAAACTTCTCTGAGTTTTGACCAGTGGTTTTGTTGTTGTGTTGTTTTGGTTTGTCAGTGATAAAAGTACTCCAAGTTTTGACAATTTTTTTTTAAACATTTTTTTGCAAGTGATGAAACTGCTCTCAAAGTTTTGACCAGTGTATTTTTTGCAAGTGATAAAACTACTCAGAATGTTTGATCTGTGTTTTTTTGTTTTGTTTTTTTGCAAATGGCTACTTTCAAAGATTTAACTGATGTGTGTGTGTGTGTGTTTGTCTCGTCAGGTGATCTACTTTTTTGTGTACTGGGGCAGCAGCGCAGACAATGCCAAGAGGAGAGCAGAAAGACCGGTGGCCATGTGGGCGACAGAAGATGTGGTGCAATGGCTCGAGTCCATGGGCTGGGCACATAACTACAGTGTCAGTGCTAAGCAGCATGGAGTGGGTGAGTGAGCAAGAAGGGGGGGGGGGGGGGGGGGGGGGGAGAATATTTTTGGATTAAGGTTGAAATATATTAACTTGCAAGAATTAAAAAAAAACAAAAAAAAACAAGAAAAGAAAACCCCTGAAAACAATTCATGGATGAGTGAGCTCTGCATTACTATAGCACTTGCTGAATCGACGAACATAATCTGCTTTGGTCCTCATGCATCTGGTGCTTGTACCATTGGTGTCAATCCCTCAGAGACGTTGCCAGAGTTCAGGGTAGTTTGGGCTTGTATTTTAGAGATTAGCATGGCCGTACCAGGAAAACATCGTAAGCTTTCCCTGGTCCTGGCAGGAAGCTAATGTTGGCATTCAGAGTGTTTACCTACTGTGTGTCGCTCAGATGGGCCGATGTTGCTGTACCAGGAGATGAACGACTTGATGAAGCTGCTTGATGTGATGGACATCTCTCACCGCAGTGCCCTGCAAGTAGCCATTGGCACGCTGCAGGAGAAAGGGGTCAGGATGCCGCAGACTCTCTGGGAATACAAGGTGGGTTTGCCATTGTTGATGTTGGGGGTGGTGGTGGTGGTGGGTTTGTCGTTGTTGTTGTTGTTGCAGTGTTCCCCTGAACACTGTTGGGGTCACCCGGTATATGCAAATGCTCACTGACAAATGCGTTCCATAGGGTGAGAAGATCAGGCAGGACCATTAATTTTTATGTATTTTAGTACCCTGTCACATGGGCAGCCTCACACCATTGTTGGAGGATACATCTCCAGCTTTGAAGGGAGGGTGCAGATGTGCAAGGCAATTGTTAAGAGACCGTCCCCATGCAAACATTCAGTGTGTAATACGTCATTGTAGCCTTGGTGCTCTTTCTGGTGTCAGTGTGCTGTGAGACAGCCCAAGGCCCACATCGGGTTTCAAATGGTTGGCTTCTGTAGCCAAGTTCCTTTGCGTGCTGGACTGCATCTTGTTTGTCATTGGTGCAGACAGCTCTTTCTGGTGTCAGCGTGTTGTGACACAGCCCAGGTCAAGATGGGTCTCAAACCATTGGCTTCTGTAGTAAGTTCCCTTGCGTGCTGGACTGCATCTTGTTTGTCACTGGCACAGACGGCAGTGAGCTGGCACTCTTTTCGCTGACCTGAGATGGCTCAGGTCCTGGGGTTGAATGACAGAGGAGGAGGATTGCAAGTTGAATTTGAAGCACCAGTAATATTGCCTGTGTAGTCCTATAGTGCTCAGTGAGAGTGTATAGTGTGGGAAATTGTCTTATTTCCCCAGTCAAAGGGACTGTATAGTGTGGGAGATAGTCTTATTTCCCCAGTCAAAGGGAGTTATAGTGTGGGAGATTGTCTTATTTCTCCAGTCAAAGGGAGTTATAGTGTGGGAGATAGTCTTATTTCCCCAGTCATGGGAGATAGTCTTATTTCCCCAGTCAAAAGAACTATATAGTGAGAGTGTAGAGTGTGGGAGATTGTCTTATTTCCCCAGTCAAAGGGAGTTATAGTGTGGGAGATTGTCTTATTTCTCCAGTCAAAGACACTGTATAATGTGAGAGATTGTCTTATTCCCCCAGACAAAGGGAGCATATAGTGAGAGACTGTCTTCTTACTCCCCCAGTCAAAGGTTATAAGGGTGCTGTCTGGTTCAGGAAGACAGAGCTGTGCCTTGAAGAAGCATATATATATATACTGAATGGGGCATTTTAACTTAGAATTAAAAAAAAAGAAGAAGAGAGAGATGTGTATTCTTTTTTTAAAAATAAACAAACATCTGTGTTTGTGTGTGTATGTGCGTGTGTGTGTTTGTGTGTGTGTATGCATGTGTGTGTGTGTGCATGCGCTTGTGAATGTGTGTTTGTGTGGGTGCATGCATGTGTTTGTGTGCGTGCATGTGTGTGTGTGCATGCATGCGTGCACTTGTGTGTGTTTGTATGTGTGTGTGTGGGTGCAGGCACTGTACCCAGGTCGCAGTTTGTACCTGTCCTATGCCCTGAAGGACTTTCCTCGCTGTGCCATGGTCTACCTGTACCTGTTCTACTATGAAGACAGTTTCCTTCCCTTCATACACGCCACCTTGCCCAGGGAGTGGGACGAGGAGCTATGGCCAAGTCAGCAGAAGGTAAGAGACAAAGACTGCTTCCTTTGTGCTTGGATCGATTGGGCACCTGTGGTCAGTGTTGTGCAGCCTGTTTTGGGCTGCAGATGACTTTGTGGTAACAGTACAGCATTCTGTGTTTGGGACAGAGCAAATGAGCCCTTCAGTGTCATTTCGTGATTTTTGAAGGTGCCTGGTGTTTGTGTGTTTTCAGACTGTAGACCTGATTTTGGTGGTGGTGGTGGGGAATTGTGTGCATATATGTACTTGTACACTTGTGTATTGAATATTTGAAATATGCATGAGTGAACAGAGGGTACTGGGTACACGCGCACACACACAAACAAACAAACCAACAAACACACAATAACAATGACAACAACAACAAATGCTCATCAGTTGAGGGATGCAAAGAGAGCTGATATTATTTTTCTTTTCATCGCTTATACCACATCTTTACTGCAGTCATCATATAGGCAACCATCTTGAGTATGTTCAGAATATATAAAGAAATTGTATGCACATGTGTGCAAAACATCAAAATCCATAATAAAAAGTGTGTGTGTGTGTGTGTGTGGATGTGTGTGCGTCTGTGTGTGTGTGTGTGTGTGTGAAATCAGACACCTTGTCTCACCATGGACAGTGCACATTGTTAATGTTTATTGTTATTCATGTGTACTGACTGAATACCATCATTCTGAACAAAGTTCAGTAGTCAGCACTCTTTCTCTTACCAGGCTCTAGTTATCTGGAACCAGTTCCCTGTTTCTGTCCATCATTCTACCTCTGTCAGTTCTTTCAAATCTTCCTTGAAAATCTTTCTCTTCTGAAGAAACTTTTTCGTCAGTCCCATTGCGCTGATAATTGATATACAACTCTGTGTGTGTGTGTGCGTGTGTGTGTGTGTGTGTGTGTGTGTGTGTGTGTGTGTGTATGTATGTGTTCATGTTGTATGTACTGAATTTTGAACAAATGTGCATTCCAAGAATGTGTAAAATGTGTAAGTGCTTAGGACCTATGCGGGTTAGTCGCTCTAAGTATCAATTATTATTAAAGAAGGCGTTGTGTGTGCAGCTTCCTCAGCCCGGCTTGTCGCAGTGGCTGATGTTCTGGTTCCTGATGATGGTCTTCCCCTACGGCATGCTGGGCTTGTTTGCCTGGTCGCTGCGCTCAGCTCACACCATCACCCACCTGGTTGTCATGGCCACCTGCCTCTTCCAGACCTTGTTTGAGCTCAGCTTCCTGTCCTCCTGCGTTATGCAGGGCAGGTGGAGGTGTGTTGTTGTTGTTGTTGTTGTTGTTATGGCACCAGATCTGTCCTGTTTCTGGGGCATCTTCTTCTAGTTGATGTGGGCAAGGAGTGTGGTTGCTGGTCACTTTTCTTTCAAGTTTGAAATTTGCTTCTTTTTTTCTCTTTTCTTTTTGTCCCCTACTTTTATTTTTGTCTCTAGATTTTTTGGATTTTTTTTTTTTTCTCCATTAGTTTCAACCTTTTTTTGTTTTAGTTTTTTCTCTTTATTTGTTATTGCCTTTTTTGCTTTTCTTTTTTTAATTTTGTTTCTTTTGACTCATTCTGACTGTGTGTGGTGGTATAGTAATGGGAGATAAGCCTACTGTTAACCCTGGATGTTGGCAGAAGCTAAGTTTTCCCCCTTGGTATTACTGACACAGGAGATGATTGTTGCTGTAAAATTAATGAATCTGTGTCACTAAGTTTTAATGCCTGCTTTGGAGCATGTCAGCTGGAAGTGATTTGCTGACTGCTTATGAAGTGTGTGTGTGTGGTGAGTCGGGGGGGGGAGGGGGGTGGGGAGTAGAATAAAGGGTGGGCGGGGGAATATCCCCACCCCCAAAGTTAAGTGTGTGTATGTTGTATAAGTATTACTGAATGTTAAAAAAATCTAGAGGCTGGATTTAGACATAGAACTTTGAATGTAACAGTTTCATGGATACATCTCTTTGTTAGCTTTCTAGAAGGTCTGTCCATCAGTTCAAAATGCTGCTTACAGTTTAAGCTTAAGTTAGTAGATGTTTTAGGGAAGCATTCCGTTTTATATATTCTATTGGTAGGTGTAGATTTTGTTGTTGTTTTGTTTTTCAAACTTAAATTGTAAATTCCCATTTCAGAATTTACATTGGAAAGTTGAGAAGCTGCGAGATTCGTGCACTAAGCAGCATTTCAGAAATCTTCTCATTCGTGAACTACTGGTGAAATCTTTTTTTTAAATATATATATATATATAAGAAAAACAACGCTAGGATGTTTTAAGTACTCCATTCAGTGGGTAGCATGTCAGTGGTTGATGTGATCTGGTCATTGCCTGTTACAGAGAGTGGAAGAAGTACGTGGAAGGTCAAGTCAAACAGATAATGTCCATGGTGATCTATGTCTGCCTCTGGCCCATCACTCCATCCTTCATCTGCTCCATCTTCTTCTACGTCTGCCTCTACGTCTCACCAATTCAACTGGGAAAGAAATTCTACAACACTGTTCTTGGACAACGGCACTGATGAAGCAAGATCAGGGTGCTTGTGACTTGGCCTTTGGTGCAGAATGTGCTTTTTTTGGTTTAGACACACTGGCAGATTTGACTACAGTTTAACAGAGTGCAGGCAGAGATCAGGGGTTTGTCTGTGGTCATTCCGGAGATGGGACTGTTTTGATTGAAGTCCATGATAAGGAGCTCATTTGCATGATCATTTTAGAAGAGGGATGACCTCTCATCAGGCTGGGCTTTCGTGTCTCTACAGAGGCTCCACAATATTTCACATAATCTGTCAGTGCTCCCAGGCGCAGTAACTTACTTTGGATTGGTATCTTTGCTAGCCACCTTCCCTCCTGCCAAGGTAGCCCTTCTCCATTTCACGATGGACTCTGTGATGCCCTTGGTTTTACTTACTGGAGACAGTGAAGAAGGTTGGATCTGCTTTACCCAGTGCTGCTTCAGGGGCTGGTGATTCAGTGACGGCTCAGAGAATTCACTGAGATGCTGTACATATTTTGTCAGGTAATAACCCAAACTCCAAGCAGTTGTTTACATCATCCTTCCTACAACCGCTGCCATAATAATTGATTGCACCATAGGTCTTGAAAAACTGTCAGCTAACATGTGTTCAGATGGCAGTACATTTGTAACAGACAACTCAGATTTTGTCGGACATTTCTTTTAGAACCAATCACATTGTTTACGTAAACGCAAATAAAACCAGCATCACCTGCATCGAGACAGAACTCATTTTTTAACCAGGGCTAACACGCCTCATGTTGAAGTGCACGCCTGGACACTATGTTGCTTCCTGTCTCATCAGTACCCAAACCTTCAGGGGGCACTGACAGCATTGGTGGACAGCTGCGCTGAGATAAAGTGTACCCTTTCAGTGGTGTAACCAGTTCGGGCAGAGTTTGGAGGAAGGTGCTGAAAAACAATGTTGGGAGGGTGGTGAGGACCCTCAGAGCTGTCAGTACCACAAGTCCTGATGCTGATGGTGAGTCAGGCAGACAACCAGTCAGGTTTACGGATGGTGTATTAATATTCACTGCCTGTAGTTATAGTCCCCAGACTGCATCAGACCAATTTGGATGGTAACTCGGGACTAAGATCAGCCGAGCACTTTGGATCGGTCATTGTTTTGTTTGGACTAAATTCAACATTTGATTTGGTGAATCCTACTTGTGCTTTTAGTGGGCTTGGTCACATTTTACTATATTACTATTTTTAGTGTCCTTGGTCACAGCATTTTAATCATGATCAATTTTACTCTGGAGTTGTACAGGGAATCAGAGGAATGCAAACGAGAATATAAACCTCAGTTAAAAACAGGAGCAGAAGTATCTAAGATGTGGTGGTGGCTTGTAGGATTAGCATTTAATGGTGAAGGTTTTTTGTTTTGTTTTTGTTTTAATAAAACACTACAGTGTCAAATCATAGACAACTGTTTGCAAAGGAAGATTATAGTGATACGCCACATGCCACATGCTGATGTCGGCACTATTCAGTAATAGTATCATGATTTATATGTGATCCCAGCTGTTGTAGCACATACAGATTCAAGGCATGTCTGTATTTCTTGAATAATCAGTCCTCTACAATGGTGACGAATCGGTGACCAAAGAATGTTTTTATTTTTATAAATGCTGTGATTTTCTGTGCATGTGTTACTTGTGTGTGTGGCTGTGATTGAGCAGGTAAATTAACATTCTGACTTGTTCTATTATATACTTGATTGTGTTGTATTTCAGTAGACTTTTAAAATGTTATCACTTCCGATCCACTTCCATTTTTAGACTGAAGAGAAAGGTTAATTAAAGATAATTTACATTGTGTTTGTGGCTTTTTTTAATTTATTTTAATCTGATGTATGTGAAATAACTGGTTCTGTTTGGATAATCCATTTTGTTGTTGCTAGATAAATCTTTTTTTTTCAAAGTTGGGCTAGTTTTGTTTCATTCTTTCTCATCCCCCCCCCCACACACACACTGATTATACTCTGTTGGATGATAAAACTACCATTAGATGATGAGTTGAAGTTCAGTTTAGCCAGTGACATTGTTGCATTACTTGCTCTGCATAATGATTCTGTTTTGCGCTTCCTTTGAATAGGATCAACTTTTGTTGGATGCACAATGTTTATTTGCTTGAGCTAATCTCTGAGGATCTCTCGGTGTTAGATGAAACAGTAGAACACGGAATCATTTTCCCACACCTGCAGTGGTCCGGCTGCAGCCGGCAGCTCACTTAGTTGGAGCAGCCTACTTAATTACCACTGATGTTTAAGGGAGAGGGTTCAATCCTTATAGGGATCTAGAGTGGTCAGTTTTTACCTGTAATATGCAGTGTAGGTTTTCAGGCTGGCTGCAAGTTTGTGTTTGTTTTGTTGTTGTTTGTTTGTTTTGTTGTTGTTTTTTGTTTATTTTGATTTTTGTGTTTGTGTGTTGTTGTGTTTTTTTTTTTGTGTTTTTTTTTTTGGGGGGGGGGGTAAGGGGGCTTCTGTGTGTACTCTAGTTTGCTGTCCCCTCTCTTAGGTAAAGGTCCATTGACCTGTGTGTTCAAACATTTCAAAAGTCTTACCATTACATGAGGATAACCATACTTTGGCAGGGCTGGCTTTCAGTGCTGGCATGGGGCTCATTTAGGGATGATACGTGTGCAGTATGCATTGTTGTTTGTTGCATACATGTGCATTGCTGCAAGTCTGCACAAGTGCTGTGTTATACCTGCCATTTGGGCAGATGTGCTTTGACTTAAGGATATTAGTCTAGTCTTTTTTTCTTTTTTTCTGAAGTATTTTATTGTCCCTTGTGGGAAATTCAGGTTGGCTTACCTGAGTAAGGTACAACAGCCACAAGAGCAGTGCTACCCATTCCTGCCTGTGCATGCATTTTCGTGTGTGTCCAAACAGTGGTATGGTGGCCAGTGTTTGGGATTTTTAACATGTGCACAGATATTAATGCATTTGATTGCATGTGAAGGCTGTTCAGACACCGTAAGAGTCTGTGCCGAAAAGTGATGCTGGGAGAAAAATCCCTTGCTGTATCGGGACTCAAACCCAGTGTTGTGCCTTGGCTTTTCAGTTGGATGCTCTACCAACTGAGCTATTTCAGCTTACGTCTTTATCGTCACTCTGGCTGAAAAAAATCCTGACATGAATGGAAACTTCTTTCGAGTGGAAATAGGTAAATGACTGGTGTTGAGAAAGAATTTAGTCATTTATTTATTTTATTTCTGATGCAGACATGTACTGTCAGAATGTTGAATCATTCTTCAGTTTAAGCAGATCATTCTTTCTGTTGTTGTTTTTCTGTACCCATGTCCTGTCTTCTTTTGGTGAGTGTGTTTTCCTTGCTCTTCACCACTTAAAATCAAACATTTTGCTTTAGTCCCAACATGCTTGCCTTTGTGGGTCTATTGTCTCAGTGGTCTGGTGCATCCCTGACCCCACCCCACATGGCAATAAAGAAATGGAAGCTTCACCAGCTTTATGAATTGCTTGCAATACAAGTTGCATGCCTGTGTATATTTACATGCATGTGCAAATTCATTCCATCATCATTCAGTTATTGGTTTTCCAATTTCCATGCAAATGATTATGTCCACATTTTGATCTGTCTGCCATTTTTGATGCGTAGAATAATAATGCGATCTTTCAGATCGCAAATGGGTAAGAGCTTATTGGTTTTCCAATTTCCATGCAAACGATTATGTCTGCATTTCAATCTCTCTGCCATTTTTGATGTGTAGAATAATAATGCAGTCTTTCAAATGGCAAATGGGTAAGAGCTTAAAAAAAGGAGGGGTGGGTGGGGTGGGTGGGAGGTAATCACATGATTGATGTAGGCATATTTATTCATAATGTTTTTTCCACATCTCAGTGCTTGTGTGCTGCCATGCTTTGGTTGAGTGAGTTTCGCAGTGTTGTACTGAGTTGTTTACACTTTCTTGCTTGACTATATTTGGACAGATGTATCACTCAGCCAAACTGGAAGACTCGATCATTAAACCCATTGTTCAAGGCAGTTATTTATTCAGTGTCACAGGTCAGAAACCTTGTGAATGTGGGCACTGTTTCAGCAGACATCAGTATTATTCATTTGTGAAACTGTTTTTGTTTGTTTCTGCTTTGTCACTTTGTCAATGGGTTGTGTGTAGTTAGAATTAGATACACATGCATTTAATTATGCTAATGTTATCCCAGTAAAGATGCCAGATCCAATCCAGATCAGCTTGGAAGCATTAACCAAAAGTGGGCTGGATGATTCTTGCACACTGGCTTGCTTCTGGACCAAATCTGTTTGGCCAAAACCTGACGACAGAACTAAATCAGATCTGGGCTGGTTTTGCACAATATGACCCAGAACGTCTATGGAAGCATGCAACCAAATCTGAAAGTCAGAAACTGGTAGCGGGTTGGGTGCATCCTGCCAAAAACCAGGCTCAATGATTTCTGCACACCAGCTTGCTACCAGACCAGATACGTTTGGCCAAACCCTGACCAGGCCATCCAGATCGAATCCGGGTCGGTTTTGCAAAGTATGATCCATGCCTTTGTTGGAAAAAATGGAACTGTATCAGATGCGGGAAGTTGGATTGATCCATATATGATCCGGCCTGATTCTGGCAGCACGCTGGCTGTAATAACCATAAGTGGTTGTAACTAAAATGCATCTGGATCGGATCTGGCATGTCTGCTGGGGAGATTGTGACTTGATTTTTTAAATATTTTTTTGCGTATAGCCTATGTATGTGTGTCTAGTATTTGTTGGACCAGGTGTGTTCAAACAAATTACACTTTTATACCAGCAGCTTACTTTGTGATTTAGGGCTCTCTCTTTTTATCTTTTTTTCTTGGGTTTTTGTTTTTGTTTTTGACACTGCTGTTTTTTGCCTTCGTTTTTTATTGCCAAACTCTCAGGAGTTCTCAGGCTGCAAGACTTTGTCTTCGACTTGAATAGTGCAAAATTGAGAAGATGAATACTTAAATGATACATTATTTTCTTGATGTTTTCTTAACCTATGTGTCATGTGCAAATTGTATGTTTGTGTGTGTGTGTGCTGTTTCATATTTCTGTCTGTAGATAGAGAATCTTTAAAAATAAATAAATAATCTGAAGTGCATATTTGATTAATAAAATGAATCCCCCCCACCCCTCAGACAAAATAGTAGTGTGTATATGTATGTGTCAGTATATGAGTGACTGTTTCTGTTGCAATATTTATGTGTATGTATGTGTCAACATATGTGTGACTGTTTCTGTTGCAATATGTGTATGTGTCAACATGAGTGTTTCTGTTGAAATATTTGTGTGTATGTGTGTGTCAGCATATGTTTGTGTTGCAATATGTGTGTCAGCAATATGAGTGTTTCTGTTGCAATATGTGTGTGTATGTGTCAGCATATGTGTGACTGTTTCTGTTGCAATATTTGTGTGTATGTGTGTGTCAGCATATGTTTGTGTTGCAGTATGTGTGTGTCAGCATATGTTTGTGTTGCAGTATGTGTGTGTCAACATATGAGAGTTTCTGTTGCAATATTTGTGTCTTTCTTTCAGAGTGTTTTACAGCCAGGAACCATAAGGCTTATTAGGGATGGGGGGAGGGGGGGGGGGGATTGGGTAGAGCTGATTTGCTCTCCAAGCCCTCTGATGCTTAAAGATCAAAGAGGCCACCGCCAGAACAACAATGCTAAGGATGTGGGGACCCCACTAACTGCTGCTGTTTATCTTCTATTTCTAGTATTGCATCACACCCAGTGCTTGAAGGTATATGGATTTTCGCCATACAAGTACCATTCTGATTGATTGAATTTTAGCACAGCACTTTGGCTCATTCACCACAAAAACTATGGCTCACATAGCATATACCAAAATCGACGACTCACTTAATTAGCACAGCACCATGGTGAAATACGGTGAACTAAACTGGGATCAGCAAGGGTCAAGGTCAGCCGGGACGTCACGACCGGCAGCGGATCACTGTGGAGCCGAGCGGAGTGTGATGACCTGACGGCTACCCTGGGCTCGCCGAGACAATTGACTGATCACTTCCGTGCCGCCCGATTGATCCAGCGAAAGACGTTACGGCGTCTAACTATACTGGGTGAGCGTGCAAACTATACTGCTTCCTCAAAGGCTGGAGGTTGTTCTAGCTTGGGCGGCACTATTTTGTCTTTTCTATCCGGTGGTAAGGTGTTTCGTTATTTAAACCGTCACGGCGCTTTGCGTTGCGTCAAGTCCAGTCGAGTCAAGAATCTGAGAAACCCCAAGGAGTGTACGATAGAGTGACAGTGTCACGTACCATTCGATCTATTTCTTCGTGTGTGTGTGTGTGTGCGCGCGCGCGCGCGCGCGCGTGTGTGTGTGAGAGAGAGAGCGAGAGTGTGTGTGTGTAAGAGAGAAAGAGAGAGAGAGAGAGAGTGTGTGTGTGTGTGTGTGTGTGTGTGTGTGTGTGAGAGAGAGAGAGAGAGTGTGTGTGTGTGTGTGTGTGTGTGTGTGTGTGTGAGAGAGAGAGAGAGAGAGAGAGAGAGTGTGTGTGTGTGTGAGAGAGAGAGAGAGAGAGTGTGTGTGTGTGTGTGCTTGCGTGTGTCAGTGTGTGTGTGTTGTACCGGCTCCACAGTAGAATACTGCAGACTCGCTGAAACGTAGCTCGACCCGCTCTGCTGAGAACCCAGCGCTATCCAAATGATTTTTCTCGCCATTATGACATGAATGTACCGTACCTATATAGCTGATTGCTGGTAACTTCAGTGTAATCATGTTCTCGCTATGCCGCCAGGCGACAGCTATTTGCCGTCGGCGATTCAGGTTTTTATTTGCTGTGCGTCTTGGTACGAGCAGTGTGGTGTACGTCGGTCTGCTGATCGAGCGCTTAATTGTCCCCGAGGTAACCCTGTGCGCCTTACAGGACACTTAAATCCAATTACTAACTAACTCCGTTGAGCGCATTTGTAACAAAGGCAGGGAGGGAGTTGGGGAAGGGAGTGGGGGGGGGGGGGGGGTAGATGCGGAGAGTGGGAGAGTAAGTGCGGTTGGGGGGGGGGGGAGGGGGAGTAGGGAAAGGGAGCTGGGGAGTAGGTGCGGGGAGGAGTTGGGAAAGGGAGGGGGGGAGGAGTTGGGAAAGGGAGTGGGGGGAGTTGGGAAAGGGTGTTGGGAAAGGGAGTGGGGGGAGTTGGGAAAGGGAGTGGGGGGAGTTGGGAAAGGGAGTCGGGAGGGGGGGAGGAGTTGGGAAAGGGAGGGGGGAGTTGGGAAAGGGAGGGGGGAGGAGTTGGGAAAGGGAGGGGGAGGGGGGGAGGAGTTGGAAAAGGGAGTGGGGAGGGGGGGAGGAGTTGGAAAAGGGAGTGGGGAGGGGGGAGTTGGGAAAGGGAGTGGAGGGGGGGGAGTTGGGAAAGGGAGGGGGGAGGAGCTGGGAAAGGGAGTGGGGAGGGGGAGGAGGAGTTGGGAAAGGGAGTGTGGGGGGGGGATGCGAGGAGTGGGAGAGTAAGTTGGGGGGGGGAGGGAGGGAGAGTACAGAAAGGTTGTGGGGGGGGGGGGGGGGGAGTAGATGCGGGGAGTGGGAGAGTAAGTGCGGCGGGAGGGATGGGGGTGGGGTGAGTAGGGAGTGGGGGAGGAGTTGGGCAGTAGTAGGAGCGGGAAAGGGGGGTGTGGGAGTAAGTGCGGGATGGGAGTGGGGGGTAGGTACAGTAAGGGGTGTGGTGGTGGGGGAGGGGGATAGGCACCGTAAGGGAATGTGTGGGATGGTAGGTGCAGTAAGGGAGTGGGGGGTAGGTACAGTACAGGGTGTGGTGGTGGTCGGCGGGGGGGGGGAGGCACAGTAAGGGAATGTGTGGGAGGGTAAGTGCAGTTAGCGAGTGGGGGGTAGGTGCAGTAAGGAAGGGGGGGGGGGGAGGGTCAGGAAGTATGTGTGGGAAGGGAGTTTGGAAAAGGGGTGAGATGCAGGGAGGGAGTGGGGGCAGGGGCGAGAAGGGTGTGGGGCAGCAGGTGTGGGACAGAATAATTTATGTGTCTCGAACGCATGACATTGGCAGGTTTTGCAAAAAGAGTCAGAATATTACAACCGATTTGTTTTATCAAAACAAGTTAGGCCTACACTTGAGATTAAAAATAATATAAAAAAAATTAATGTAAAAAATAAATAAAAATGGGACGGTGTAGATTATGTATGATCTACTTCCAGATAAGTAAAAAGTTCCAGTTACAATTTTTATTTGCAATAAAGAGAAGGAAAAGAAGATGGACACGGCTGCATGGACATCCTTTTTAGGGTGAATAAGTACATATTTTTTGACGAAATCGCGAAGTTTCCCTTTCCAAAAAAAAATACTGTGTTTAGCCGTATGTGTCTCTTTGTTGAATAAAGAAGAAGAAAAAGGTTGACAAGTACATTCCGAGTACATGGTTGAATGAAGAATAAAGTATGGATATTAGATTCCATGATGTGATAACCAACCGTTTGAAAGCAAATTACGCGGTGCAATGCCCACGAACGATCAGTCGATGATGTAAGCAATGGAAAATATTAACATTCAGTAACATTACGTCAAGGTCTTTCCGTGAAAATCTAAGGAAGAATAAAAATATTGACGCAAATTCAATCAGTGAAACTAGGTTTCTGTACTTCCCGGATGTACCCGATCTAGACATACGACGTGTATACAATTTGGGGCTCTTAAATCTGCTTATACCATCTTGGGCACTCCCTTGTCTGACCTGGAGTTTTTCCACTGAACTAAACTATCTCTGACAGCCAGGAATGTTTTTATGCTTTTGCGAAATGCTCTCTCTCTCTCTCTCTCTCTCTCTCTCTCTCTCTCTCTCTCTCTCTCTCTCTCTCTCTCTCTCTCTCTCTCTCTGTCTCCCTGTCTCTGTCTCTTGCTGCCTGTCTGTCTCTCTCTGTCTGCCTGTGTCTCTGTCTGTCTGTCTCTGTCTGTCTGTCTGTCTGTCTGTCTCTCTACCTGCATACACTTGCGTATGTATGCACCCGAAGTGTGTGCGTGCATTATGCGTGAGCGCGCGCCTGTAGCGTGTTCGTGTGTACGTGTATGTGTATGGTTGCATGCGCGCGTGCGCGCGCGCGCGCGCGTGTGTGTGTGTGTATGTGTGTGTGAGTGTGTGTGTGTGAGTGTGTGTGTGTGTGTGTGTGTGTGTGTGTGTGTGTGAGTGTGTGTGTGTGTGTGTGTGTGTGTGTGTGTGTGTGTGTGAGTGTGAGTGAGTGTGTGTGTGTGTGTGTGTGTGTGTGTGTGTGTGTGTGTGTGTGTGTGTGTGTGTGTGTTCAAAAAGATGGCATCAGCTCCTCTATTTATTTTCCGGACCTCGCAAATGGGCGTGTGATTGCCTTAAAGTTTCACCGGGCTCTGGCTTTTCACCGGATTACGCGGGCATTTGCTTTCCTTTTAGG
>OY757541.1:9948106-9978106 GCA_963584105.1 Alviniconcha strummeri
TAATCGATTTCCCTGTGGCTATACACGCAAGACCACTAAGGAAAAAGAAAAGAAGAAACATAGCCTCTACTCGAGGGAGGTTGAGGGTGGGGGAAGGGGGGTGGGGGTGGGGGGAGGTTGATCCGGATTCAGGTCCAAATCCCAGCACGGATATCCGTTCCGTGATTTCCCTTCTTGGCGAAATGGTTCCACTCTGCTCGGAAAATAACAGTCTGTACTGCGAACCTCAGGTAACGTGACACCAGCCTGCACGCAGCTTACTAACATTTGACCAGATGTACCTTTCTAGAGGATGCACCTCTGGTGGACTATATGTCGACCTTGTATTTACTTGTATAGATGGGCGCTCTGGAAATCCTCTTTATTTATTATTTATTTATTTACTCGCATGCCAGATGAGAATTACCGTTGACGATTCGGTTCTTAGTTGTTGCGTTCATGTCACGTCTTTTTAGCAATAGCTACTTAACTCATTTTCTTTGTTGATTCTTAGCAGCTGGCCAGTTTTACAAGCGGGACATACCTGTAATCCAGGCTTTTTTCTTTTTTCTTTTTTAATGAAAATTAAGCTCTAGATCCTTATCGTCGTGCGCACTTGGATTGAACCTGGGTGCAGATAATTATAGCTACGTACAATAGGGACCCAGCGCATGTGTCTGAATACGTGAAGCACATTATGCGCATGGCAATGGTTCACCAAGTACCATGCTACAATGTAGAGGCTGTTATTCTGCCAACAGCAGGGACAACCCCCCCCCCCCCTCCATCTCCCCCCACCCCCCACCCCACCCCCGCTTTGACGGTTTGTTTGTTTTTTTACATTGCGGGCAAGGTTTTAATAGGTCGGTTGTTATTCTGATATTGCTGTTAGTTGTGGCTGCTTTTTGTTGTTCTTATTGTTGTTTTGACCAATCGAAATTTTGGTATTCATTGTTGTCATGGTTCATTAGGGAATAGTTAGAAGTGCGTCCTGTTTACCCCCGGGTCCCTTGCAGAGGAATTGATGCGTGATCGATAGACGTTGGATGAACACAACAACACTGACATGAATTGCCTGCGGTAACTCTCACTAACTGGCATGCAAGTAAACGCAAGCTACATAAACTCCACCATAGGTACATCCTCAAAGGTTCCTCTCTTCTCGCAGGGTTTCTTATTTGCAGCAGTTTCTGTGCTTGCCTTAAATATCTCATTACACACGTGCACATTCTTCACTGAAGCCAGAGACACTTCGGGGTAGAACTGGGTGCAGCCCATCTGCTTGATAACCACGGTTCCCTTGGATTAATCAGCTCACATTGGGTCATGCTGGGGAAACAGCTCGTGACTTCCCTAATAGAATCTCGGTGAGATGGCCAATAGTATTGACCAGCGTAGCTGTTAGTACCATTCGCCTTTCCCTTGCCAAGTATTACTGCCTTCAAGCGCACTGGACATGCAAATAGCTTTGCTGCCTGGGGACTATTAACATTTGTGACCGGAGTGTTCGCTGGAGAAATCCCGTTTCCGAATTGCGTAATTATGCCACTGTTTGTAACTGCCTGTTACGCGTCACGTTGGGGAAGCAAATATGCGCAGATAATATATGATTATTATGATTGCTGAAAGGTGACTGAGAGAGAGAGGTGGGGGAGGAAGAGGGGGAGGTTAATTTCTACCAAGCATTATCAGGGCGACGTTTTCCGGCTGCCGTGGGATCTTTAACATGCCCACCCTTGCAGCCTGAGTTGCTCGTCTCATCAAATTGACCTACTTATACCGTTAGTCCAATTGATGAGGCGAACATCCCAGATCCAGTGAGCTGCAAAGGTGGACATGTTAAAGATCCCACGGAAGCCAGCAAATCCCGAAATCAAGGAGAAAGGGAGGAGGGGAGACGCTACAGTTTAATGACGGATTGAACCCCACATCCTCTCCATAGTTTTGCCTGTATCAGAATTAGCTGACCACGCCACTTTCGCGACAGTTTCGCAACGTGTTTCTTTTTAGTCTAGAGTAAGAGCGGGACTTTACGGTGACAGTAAGAATGGCTGTCTGACGGACTAGCCGTGTAGAATAACTGAATAGATCGTTACAGTTTAGTTTAGAAGAAAGGTCGTCGAATATACGCATGTAGTTTGACGTTTGATATTTTCACGTTTCAGCGAACATAATGATTGCAACCTGACATCTGCCTGTCTGTCTGTCTGTTTCTCTCTCTCTCTCTCTCTCTCTCTCTCTCTCTCTCTCTCTCTCTCTCTCTCTCTCTCTCTCTCTCTCTCTCTCTCTCTCTCTCTCTCCCCCTACTCCTCCCTCCCCCCTCCCACTCTATCTCATCATCCTCTTCCCCTGACTATGACGCTTCCGAATACAGCGCATATATCTCTGTCTCTGTCATTCGCTCTGTATGTGTGTGTGTGTGTGTGTGTGTGTGTGTGTGTGTGTGTGTGTGTGTGTGTGTGTGTGTGTGTGTGTGTGTGTGTGTGTGTGTGTGTGTGTGTGTGTGTGTGTGTGTGTGTGTGTGTGTGTGTGTGTGTGTGTGTGTGTGTGTGTGTGTGTGTGTGTGTGTGTGTGTGTGTAGTTCTTGGCTGTGTCTTATTGTATCTTCTGTGTGTGTGAGGGATGCCATCGACATTGTGCTCGTGTTGCATGCCAGATCGCGCGTATGGTTTGTCCAGCGATCCCCACCCCCACCCCCCCGCCCCCAAAAGCAAAAACACCCCCCCCCACCCCCAGAACCAACAACAAACAACCCCCCAAAACAACAACAACTACAAAACAAAACAAAAGCAACAACAACAACAACAAAAAACAAACACGCACACACACAAAAAAACAACAACAACCCCACACCCAACAACAACAAACATAGAACAAACCAACAAACAACAACGACTCCAAACAAAACAAACCCAAAGAAAAGAAAGAAACAAGCAAAAACAACCCCCAAGAAATAAATAAACAAACAACAAGAACAATGAAAAAAGAAAAAAATATAAAAAAGAGAGAAGAAGAAGAAGGGGAAAAAAAAAAGGGAGACGAAGAAAGAAAAAAAAAAGAGAGAGAGAGAGAAAAAAGAGAGAGAGAGAAGAAGAAGAAGAAGAAGAAGAAGAAGAAGAAGAAGAAGAAGAAGAAGAAGAAGAAGAAGAAGAAGAAGAAGAATACCCCCCTCCTCCCGTCCAAATACACAACAACTCCAAAACAAAACAAGCAAACAAACAACTAGAACAAAATCCAACAACAAACAACAACCAAGAAAACCCCACAAAAACAGATACACAGAGAAAAGAAACTAAATCATATTATTTTACAAGAACAGGGAGTCTAAGGAATAAAGAAGTCTTGAAACAGGTTTTGTTTTGTCCTTGGTATGTCTGTATGAGAGAAGCCAGGGTTACTTTTGTTTTGTCCTTGGCATGCCGGTATGAGAGAAGCCAGGGTTACTTTTGTTTTGTCCTTGGCATGCCGGTATGAGAGAAGCCAGGGTTACTTTTGTTTTGTCCTTGGCATGCCGGTATGAGAGAAGCCAGGGTTACTTTTGTTTTGTCCTTGGCATGCCTGTATGAGAGAAGCCAGGGTTACTTTTGTTTTGTCCTTGGCATGCCGGTATGAGAGAAGCCAGGGTTACTTTTGTTTTGTCCTTGGCATGCCGGTATGAGAGAAGCCAGGGTTACTTTTGTTTTGTCCTTGGCATGCCGGTATGAGAGAAGCCAGGGTTACTTTTGTTTTGTCCTTGGCATGCCGGTATGAGAGAAGCTAGGGTTACTTTTGTTTTGAACACGCCGGTGTACTGACAAGTGTCAGTATGATTTGTCCTGTCCTGAACATGAAGACATGCTACTGTCCTGAACATGAAGACATACTACTGTCTTAAACATGAAGAAATGCTACTGTCTTGAATATGAAGGCATACTACTGTCCTGAACATGAAGACATACTACTGTCTTGAACATGAAGACATACTACTGTCTTGAACATGAAGACATACTCAGAGCAGTCGGTATTATTTTTGTCCTGGCCATGCCGACGTTCTGATTGAAGTTGGGTGTTATTTTCGGGCCAGGGCATTTAGGCACGCTTACGAGAGTTATTATTACTTTTGTCCAGGGCATGCAAACACAGTGACAGAAGGCGTAATTATTTTTTTCGTGGACATTGAGGTGTAGGAGTTAATGCTAGAGATCGACTTGTCTTGGACATCGAGGCATGAACTAGTACTATATTTGTCTGACGGATTTAGGTGTTATTTGTGTTCGTGGACACCCCTTCATGCAGACAAGAATCAGCGTTATTAAAAAAAAAAAAAAAAAAAAAAAGTAATCCTGGACTTGTTGAGGTATTGACTGGTTTAGGATTAATTTGTGTCCCTGGACACGCCTGCGTACAGACAAGAACCGGTGTTATTAAATTAAAAAAGAAAAGAAAAAAGAAAAAAAGAAAAAAAGAAGAAGAAAAGAATCCTGGACATGCTGAGGTACTGATAGGTTTATGTGTTATTTTTGTCCATGGCGCACTCACAAGACAAGACTGACAAGAACCGATGTGTACATATATATATATATCCTGGACACGTTGAAATGGTGACGGATTTACGTGTTATTTACGTCCATGGACACGCCTGGGCACTGACAAGACTCAGTGTCATTTCTGTTCTGGACACGCTCAGTGGCTGGGTTTACTCACAGGAATCGGAGCTATAGTTTCATGGCAGATGCACACTGCCAAAGACTCATGGTCTAGGCTTAAAGCGGTCTCTCGGGCCTTGAGGCTAGGAAGGTTGCTATTTTTTTGTGTTCTCGGTTAATTTTTTAGGTTCGGAATTGACGGATATGTCTACGGAAGTGTGTCACTGACATGTGACAACCAAAGGAGTCGGGTGGTTTCTTTACATTTCATGGTTTTCATGTCGCGTCGACACAGTTTTCGATGACCTACAAGAGCAGAATATCGGAGTGAACACTTGTATGATCCTTCTGTAAAACTATGGACCGAACGAATAACAATTTTCATTCAGTTTACATTGTACGCTTCACACAAACACGACATTAACACAGACATTAACACAGACAGAGACACAGACAGACAGACAGACAGACACGTACATGCGCGCGTGCAAATAGAAAACACACAAACCCAGACACAAACATACCAACCGATCGATTCACCTGGACACAGACACAGATACAGGGGCACAAACAGACAGACACAGACAGACACAGACAGACACAGACAGACACAGACAGACAGACAGACAGACAGACAGACAGACAGACAGACAGACAGACAGACAGACAGACAGACAGACAGACAGACAGACGGACAGACCGTGCACATTACCAGACAGGCATGGCGGAGTGCTACGAATGCGTACAAGATAATCTAAACTTCTTACAGATGTCCAGCGGAATGCATGTTCAGTTCTGAGTGAGATTAAGACACTCGCCACTTTAAACAGGAAACAATTTCAAATTGCAGTGATAACCACACAATTCAAAGTTCTAACAGTAACTACGGAAACATGTAACACCGAAACGCTGCAAAAGGCTGTAATATCAGACATAGAATTCCCGTCATATTCGAGTTGCCATTGGATCAGTCGAAACTCGTGATAAAAATACAGCTTCAACACAATTCCTCATTTACCTGTTCATACCGACATTAAAACTCTGGCTGATTAGTCGGATACATGGAAGCATAACTTTCAGACAGTTACAAGCATAAGTGCACAATTAATCTTAACACGATGCTGGAAAAGAAAAAAGAAACGGATATAAATCACATGGATATATAAAATTCTTAAGTGCCAATATATTATTAGCATATGATGTACATTTACATGGCAAGAGACAGTCTCTCGCAGCAGATGTTAAACCTTGACAGCGGCATTGGAAAGGGAGAAGACAAAAACTGAACCCCTATGAAAGAACTTCATCCATACACTGACAGGGCTTAACTTTTCTCTCTCCTTTATTAGTGCTTCCAGACGTTTTCATTCCTGCAGTCATCATACTTTCTTGTGAATTTCGTCCACCGCTTTCGAAGGTTTTCTCGTGTTATAAAATATGTTTTTGGATTGTATTCGTATCTTAGACTGCTAGTTGACACAGACGGACGAATCAAGTCAGTTAATTAGCTGTCCATCTCCACTGTTGTCCGTATCTTTTGAAATTTTTTTTCCACGTAAAGTCTTCGTCTTCCTCTTTTTTTTTTTCTTCTTCTTTTTTCTTTTCTTTTTCCAGAGAATAAAATATTCGTTATTTTCATGTTTTCTCCTCGGGACTGAGAGAAAGCACATGACTGTGAACACTCGAACTTTTAACGAGAACGTTTTCCGAAGGACGTTTCGTCAGTCTAGTTCCTTTCTTCTTCTTCTTTCATGGTGCTTTACGTCCATAGAAACCATGTGGCTTATTAGGGACGGGCGGTCTAGTTCCGAGGGCTTTGGCGTGATGTAGTCCACTAGGATCTTATCAGATACCGCAACGACTTCCTACTGACGACTTTTCTGTACCCCACGAAAATGGTGTAGCCTATGTATGTAGACGTGGCAAAAGATTCCGCCCCTGAGATGATGTTTAAGCTGACGGATGAGTATCACAAAGGCTGAAGTACCGGATGGAGAATCTACTTCTTGTAGCCCCGGAAGCCCCTCTCTACGTGGTTGTCGTAGATACAGACCAGCTGTCTGGTACCGTCCCCACAGTTGCAGGCGGAGCAAGCCATCGACGTTATTCTCGGTTGCATCATCTGCACAAAAGATGTCAAAGAGCTTCAGCAATGGTTAATAACGTCATTCTCATCTGCGTCATCTTTATAAACCACGATAATAATAGCAATAATAACGAAAAAATCCAAGCTATCTCAGACAACTGTAATGACGTTGTTCTCAACTGTGTCATCTGTACAAACAACGGAAAAAAGCAACAACAAAACCCCCAACTGGCTCTAACAATTGTAATGACGTCGTCATTCTCAACTGCGTCATCTGTACAAACCCCGGAAAACGACAAGATCAAGCAATTAATTGCAACGGCGCCATTGTCGCCTGCGTCATCTGTGTAATACATCGTCCTGTACTGTCCGCTATGCTACTGCTGTTGTAGTAATAATAATAACTGTTGCTATTGTAACAACAACAGCACCAGCAATAATAATAATAATGGAAAAAATAGAGTACTTTTTATGTATTATTTCTCCATATTGGAGCACATAGCCCATTAAGCCTACAAAGCAAAGAACCAAAACACAGTCAACACACACACACACACACACACACACACACACACACACACACACACACACACACACACACACACACACACACACACACACATACATCACACACACACACACACACACACACACACACACACACACACACACACACACACACACACACACACACACACACACACACACACCCAACACAAACACAGAGTCGTATAATTATCAGGGCAATGGGACTGAAGAAAAGGGCTTTGAAAAGGGAAAGGTTTTCAAGGAAGATTTGAAAGAACCGACAGAGGTAGAATGACGGACAGAAACAGGGAGTTGGTTCCAGATAACTGGAGTGGTAATAACTAAATAAGATAAAGAGCACACCAAGAGTCCACCACACCCCCAACCCCCCAACCCCAGTGGCAGGGTCTTGCAACACTCACGTTGGTGTAGTGGTTACACTGCTCGCGATCGTAGGGTGTCCTGCAGCCCTTGTCCATCTGTATATTGGTGTTATGCCCCTCCTTCTTCCACCCGTACACCACCTCGTACACGGGCATGTGCTGCAACAGTTCCACAACGAATATGCAGTTCTCTCTCCTTTCGCTCGCCGTCACAGCCTCTCTCTCCGTGTCTTCGTAATGACTAGACTTTAGAACGGATCTTTTGTAATCAGTGTCGCTAGCCTCTTTTTCAGTGTCCTTCTCGTGTCGTGTGGTGTCGTGTGTGTGTGTGTGTGTGTGTGTGTGTGTGTGTGTGTGTGTGTGTGTGTGTGTGTGTGTGTGTGTGTGTGTGTGTGTGTGTGTGTGTGTGTGTGTGTGTGTGTGTGTGTGTGTGTGTGTGTGTGTGTGTGTGTGTGTGTGGTTGTGTGTGTGTGTGTGTGTGTGTCCATCCAAACGGCCAGTGTATAAGCCAACATGGCAGCCAGCGACCAACTTGCCATCGAACCAACGAACCAATCACACCAGCTAAGTCCAAAAGAAACACTGAACAGGTGACCGATACACAGGGGAAAAAAAGAGAGAATCTTTTGCTGCACTTCACGCTGAAGCCTACTCAGGTCAGGCCACCGAACTGTTATTTTCCACACAGGATTGATGATGAGCTTCAAAAGAGATCAACAACGAACAAAGGAGCCAACAAAATAATGAGTTTTAACTTTTCAACAATGTACTGTACTCCCTTTGAGGTTTCGAGTGGTCAAAGGGAAGAAAAAAGAAATTGCCTCCATTGAGGCAATGAAGGATTTCTCTCCCTTGGGTTACCAGACAAATGTGCATGTCTATAAATTGCCTGATTTAATCAAATGGTTTGTCGTTCGTATAGAAAGTAGTAGTAGCTGTAGTAGTAGCAGCAGCAGCAACAACAATTATTCCAGGTACTGGTTTTCTATCTTTTTTTTGGTCCTTTTTCTTTTAATCTGCTTGATTTTGCATCGAATTTAGAGGGATGACCATTTCCCGAATCGTTTCACTAAAGTCGAACTACGTTGGACTATTCGCAGAACAACAACAACAACAACAACAACAACAACAACAACAACAACAACAACAACAACAACAACAACACACACACACACACACACACACACACACACACACACACACACACACACACACACACACACACACACACTGACCCCCCCCCCCCCCCCCAACGCCTTACCACTAGGCCAAGCCGGCTGACCCTCCCAGTACAACGTCTAAGAATTAAGCGAACTTCAACTTACGTCGGCACACCTGTAGAAATTGGTGTAGGAATGTGGAGGGCCAGGGTAGTCTACCTGGCAGTTGACGATCCAGTCCGTCCACTGCTTCAGCTTGGCGTCCCATTGCTGCGCATGGACAAGACGCAGTGAATTAAGCCCCAGTCCACCACTACTATGCAGGTCTATGCAGGTCCCACTACTGTGCATGGACAAGACGCGGTTAATTAAGCCCCAGTCCATCAATACTACACAGACAAGGCATACTAGGTATGCGGCGTTTTACCACCGTGTTTATTAGGACAGACAGACGGATAACTGGATTTTAACGACCTACAGTCTTTGGCCTTCAAAGGGCGAATCGCCACACACAGAGAAATGAAGAAGAACTACAACAGTACAATAACAATAATAATAATAATAATAATAATAAGAGGAAGAAGAAGAAGAAGAAGAAGAAGAAGAAGAAGAAGAAGAAGAAGACGACGACGACGTCGAAGAAGAAGAAAAAGAAGAAGAAGAAGAAGAAGAAGAAGAAGAAGAAGAAGAAGAAGAAGAAGAAGAAGAAGAAGAAGAAGAAGAAGAAGAAGAAGAAGAAGAAGAAGAAGACAAAGAGGAGGAGGAGGAGGAGGAGGAGGAGGTGGAAGAGCAGAAGAAGGAAGAGGATGAGGAGGCGACGGAAGAAGAAGAAGAAGAAGAAGAAGAAGAAGAAGAAGAAGAAGAAGAAGAAGAAGAAGAAGAAGAAGAAGAAGAAGAAGAAGAAGAAGACACGGCTTGACAAAGGGAGAGACAGAGACAGGACAGACAGCGGAGGCAGCACAGGAAGGGAGATCTTGGCCTGGGCAGGAGGTTCATTTCGGACAGAGCATTCAAAAGGACTCACAACTTTCGGGCAGCCTTCCTGCTCACGGTACATGTTCTGGATCTGCATCAGGAAATGGGCTTCCGTGTCCGTCAGTGCATCTGAAAAACAGGTACATACATTCACGTGTTGAGATATGTCATCCTTCGTCCTGCAAGACAAGTCCAGCAGCCCTGGCACATCCTATGTAATCAAATTAGACTCGCCACAATATTCCCACCAGGGATGCCGACAGGGGTTAAACCCATCAGAAATTTAATGTGGACCTTTCAGAACTTTGCTCCACGCAAGCATGCACAAAGGGTAAAATTTCAAGAAGGAGGTCATCATTTGGCAGCTAGCCTGCTGACAGAATGGGCTGTCGTGGTACAGTGGGTGACTTACCTGCTGACAGAATGGGCTGTCGTGGTACGGTGGGTGACTTACCTGCTGACAGAATGGGCTGTCGTGGTACAGTGGGTGACTTACCTGCTGACAGAATGGGCTGTCGTGGTACAGTGGGTGACTTACATGCTGACAGAAGGGGCTGTCGTGGTACGGTGGATGACTTACCTGCTGACAGAATGGGCTGTCGTGGTACAGTGGGTGACGGCGCCAGCTCAATGCCGGTCTCGGGCTTACGGACAGGCTCAGGCCTGGTCACAATACCAGCTGCACAACATGGACACCATCACTGTACAATGTGTGTCATGTCAACTGAATCATCGTCAGTCGTCATACTCTAATTCTCTACCCTGCTAACACAGTTTTAGAAGCAACGAAATATATAAATAGAACACCACCTGCAGAACAATAATAACACACACACACACACACACACACACACACACACACACACACACACACACACACACACACACACACACACACCACACACACACACACACACACACACACACACACACACACACACACACACACACACACACACACACACACACGCCACCACCACCACCACCACCAGCCCTAACAACAACAACGACAACATCAAACCAAAATAAAATGAATTCAGTAAAGCAAAGCAAAAAAATCCCTTCAGACTGACTTCCTTCGACACAGAGGCTGTTCGAGCAGACGGTGCCTGCCGGACACTCAGCGCAGGCGCCACCTGTCCGGTACGGGTAGGTGCCGATCAGCTTCCCTCTGCAACATCCACGAGGACCGCGCTTTAGTTACGGCAACGCGGGAGCTCGAAGACGGCTAGTAACTTTGTAGTTGTGTCCCTTGTTATATGTACGACGTCGGTCGAACACTATTACCCCCCTTTGTTTCTTGATTCCACACTTGTAAGCGCTCTAGGCATAGATTCCATGGCTCCAGGTCTTCTAAAGCTATTTCACATTATAATAATGTTATTATTTATACATGAACACTGTGTGTCATGCGAAGTGAATAATCTCCAATCGCCATGCTCCTGTTTTTCTTTACGCTATTAGTTTTAGAAGCAAAGAAAAAGATGGACAGGAAGAAAGAAAGAAGAAAGCAGCCAACAGCAATAGACGTCAGTGTCAATGCTCACGGAAGACGAGAGTGTTTCCTTCGCGACAGGAGTCTTCGCATAATACATGAAGTTATTTTTGAACAGTGCGAAATACACTGTCAAGCGAAAAACAGAAATGCATTCAGAATGTCGGCTTCCTACCCAATAACCATCTTTCAGGAGAAATCCAAACTACATCAAGTACGTATATATGTATGCATGCTGTAGACGCTTATTGTGTGACAGAAATGTGCGATTTTACACATCCACAGAAAGATGATTGATTTTTGTACATCCAGTCAATAATCGACACTTGGCCCCATGACATGTGGATCAGAATGAATGGTTGGAACGGTTCTAACTAAATCATTTACCCCTTCTCTCTTCCTTGACAGACAGACAGACAGACAGACACGCGCAGACAGACAGACACAAATACACACACACACACACACACACGTGCACACACACACACACACACAAACACACACACACACACACACACACACACACACACACACACATACACACACACACACACACACACACACACACACACACACACACACACACACACACACACACACGTGTACACACACACACACACACACACACACACACACACACACACACACACACACACACACACACACACACACACACACACACACACGTGTACACACCCAGACACAAACATACACACCCCCAGACACACCCACACACCCACACACACCCCACAGTAACGTATTGTGTGATGTAGGCCTATCCATAGGATTTGTACTCCAAACGGTCGTTAACCCGTGTTCCCCACACCACCAAACCAGCGCGGTCTTTAGAGCTTCACAGCTACAGATAATGTCATACCTGGGAGCATAGAAGCACAGGAAGAGAGTGGAGTGCTTCTCCAGACCGCTTCCCACCTTCAGACTTGAGCACTTGTTCATAGCACAACCTACGCGATACGTTGAGGAGTAGATCATCTGTAGGACAACAAGACAAAACCACTCATAAGGGACACCCAGCAGACTTCCACACGTGTTTACAAGCGAGGCAGAATACAAAAGACTGCATTATGCTAATGTTACGACGGAACGACCCGATTTACATACGCTCGGGCCTAGCTGATGTAGAACTGGTGTCAACAGACAGGAACCAGGAACGGTAACAAGCTGTTTTATTCCCCTATACATGCTTTGGCTGTGGCTTCAAACTTTAAATAACAGCTCGTGCAGTCTCAGCCGACAGCAACGACAGTCTAAACCGTGTATAATATCACTACCACTGCCACATGAATAATGGAGATGATTATCAATTCACAAAGAAAAAGAGATCTTAGTCCTGAGTGTATATTTTGACCTTTACATGCTAGGCATGTCATACAGGGTTTATCCACCTTTCAAGGAAGAGTGGAATACTGTCATGTCCTCAGCTCACAACCAAACTGTTGAGTACACCTGTACTTTTGCTGTAGGCTACCAGATGAAGATCTACCGGTACATAGGAATAAGCCACGCCACCATCTGTATCACACTGAAGCCCTGCCTGCACGTAGGAGCAAGAGATTACAATAGTCTGTATCACACTGAAGTCATACCAGTACACAGCAGCAGTTAAGCAATTAAGCGGTGCCACGCTGATGTCTTACCTGTACACAGGAGCAAGAGATCACCACAGTCTGTATCACACTGAAGTCCTGCCTGAACATAGAAGCATTTAAGCGATATCACACTGAAGTCTTACCTGTATGTAGGGGCAAGAGATTACCACTAACATTATCACACTGAAGTCCTACCTGTAGGTAGGAGCAAGAGATTACCACAGTCTGTATCAGTATCACACTGAACCTCTACCTGTATCTAGGAGTAATTAAGCGATGCCACTCTGATGTCCTACCTGTACATAGCAGCAAGAGATGACCACAGTCGTTTATCACACTAAAGCTCTACCTGTGCATAGGAGTAATTAAGCAATGCACACTGAAGTCCCACCTGTACGTAGGAGCAAGAGATCACCACAGTCTGTATCACACTGAAGTCCTGCCTGAACATAGAAACAATTAAGCGATATCACACTGAAGTCTTACCCGTAAGCAGGGGCAAGATATTGCCACCGTCTGTATCACACTGAAGTCCTACCTGTACACAGGAGCAAGAGATCACCACAGTATGTATCAGTATCACACTGAAACCCTACCTGTGCAAAGGAACAATTAAGCGATGCCACACTGAAGTCCTACCTGTACACAGGAGCAAGCGATGCCACAGCCTGTATCACACCGAAGTCCTACCTGTATACAGAAGCAAGCGATGCCACAGCCTGTATCACACCGAAGTCCTACCTGTATACAGGACCAAGCGATGCCACAGCCTGTATCACACCGAAGCCCTACCTGTACATAGGCGCAAGCGATGCCACAGTCCTTGCCATAGCGGAAGTACTGCTGTTCTCTCGACCAGCTCTGCAGCCCCTTCCTGACATTGGAGCGGATGGAGTGCCAGGAGTGCACGTACTTCCTCTGGTAGAACAGGTTGGACCCACAGTCGTACATGTACTTGGGGGGCCGCTCGTACCGGCAGTACTTGGACCACTTCTCGGCCTCCCGGGCCAGCTCATCGTCCCACATCTGGCGAGACAGCGATTACATACATGTACTAGTTCAGTCAGGCAGTCGGGGATTTGCACTCAAAGACTTGAAGACGGCAAGCAAATCGTGATATGAAAATCATTTCTATCTATCTATCTATCTATCTATCTATCTATCTATCTATCTATCTATCTATCTATCTATCTACGACGATCAGTTGGCATCACACGTCTGATAAGAGTGGGAACGCCCAGGGTGTAGTTTTTTCTTCTTCTTTTTTTCTTTTTTTAAATCTGTCTCTCATTGATCCAATATGCAGAGTATGACAACGTGACCTTGGTGGATTCTAATCTGTCTCTCAGTTGACCCCACATGCATCGGGTGAAATGTGAGCTTGGTGGATTTTATCTGCTTCTCAGACGACAACACATGCACGGTGTGATGACTGTGACTTGCTGGATTGAAAAAAATCTATCTTGTATACTGGCATGCGACTTGTACGCGCTCTAGGCCTTCTAAAGTTATTTCACATAATAACAATGCTACGATGATGAAGAAGAAGAAGAAGAAGAAGAAGAAGAAGAAGAAGAAGAAGAAGAAGAAGAAGAAGAAGAAGAAAAAGAAGAAGAAGAAGAAGAAGAAGAAGTTGTTTATTTCTTGGCAACCCCGTTTTTGTTTTATTTTTCACCCGCCAGCAACTTAATACTCAGGATCTGCACAGGTCGAGCAGAAGGCGTCATAATATTGTGGTACTGCTTGCACATAGCCGAGTCGTGTAAATGACTGAATCTACTTTCGGTACAATACTGAACCACAAGGGATGGTCACAATCTATGTTGCTTAAATTGCCCGGCTTTTTTGCTGTTGAGTTGCGTTTGTCGCAACAAAGAGCCAGATCAGTCAGAAGTATCATTTGTTCAGTTCGTCAAAACTGTGCTGGAGCAATAAACCTGTATATCCTTCTTTGGGACTTTTTAATTCTTCATCATAAGCATGCCTATCAACAGACAGACAGACAGGCGGGAGATGGACAGAAGCAAGAGGTCTTACACAGACAACAAGCAAAGTCATTGTGCACAAACAGACAGACAGACATCCAGGCTAGCCAGCCAACCAGCCAGTTAGCAAGACAGACAGACAGGCAAACAGACAGACAGACAGGCAACCAGACAGGCCAGCCAGCCAGCCAGCCAGCCAGGCCAACCAGGCAGCCAGCCAGCAGACAGATAATCAGGCAAAAGGCAGACAGCAGGAGCTCAATGTCGTTTTCTGACTTGTGCCAAAAGCGCGCTATCGTGTAATCTCTGTCTGCCAGACAGTCCAAAAATAAACTGAATACGAGCACGAAAGAAGAACTGAACCCCAAAAGTTCAAATCTTATACGAAAGAAACAAACTTTTACATACGCTACAGGTCTTCACGTAACAAGTGATTCAATATAAAACAAACAACCCCCCAAAAACAACAACAACAAACAAACAAAAAAACAAAACAAAAAACAACAACAGCAACAACAACAACAACAACAACAACAACAACACACACACACACACACACACACACACACACACACACACACACACACACACACACACACACACACACACACACATACACACACACACACTAACACACACACACACACACACACACACACACACACACACACACACACACACACACACACACACACACACACACACAAAACCACACGCACCAAAACAACTACAATAACAAAGAAACAAACCCAACAACCAAAAAAACTAAACGGCTCGTAGTAGGACGAAAATTCTTGAATTTCTTTCTCTCGTAAATTTGAGGAGACTCTGCTTGAATAGGTCTTGGACTACATCAGTAGTTACGTAGGCCTGGCTGACAGAGAAAATTATTTTTACAGGGAATCTGCATTGCCTGTAGAGTCGAGAGGCACTAGAAACGTGATAATTGTTTTCCTACTCTCAACACCTTCTGTTTCCGCTTTAGTACTTTCTGGTAGAGGCCGCTAGAGACGTGTCGGGAAGGTGGCACACCACAAGTGTGTGTGTAGGAGGCGAACGGTCGCAGCAGCATGTAGGAGGAAGAGAGAGAGAGAGAGAGAGAGAGAGAGAGAGAGAGAGAGAGAGAGAGAGAGAGAGAGAGAGAGAGAGAGAGAGAGAGAGAGAGAGAGAGAGAGAGAGAGAGAGAGAGAGAGAGAGAGAGAGAGAGAGAGAGAGAGAGAGAGAGAGAGAGAGAGAGAGAACGTCACTGTGTACTGAGTTTCTGCGCGTAATAAAAAAACGGGGGTCGTAAAAGGTCTATGACCGACAAACATGTGGCATAGTGAACCAATTAATACGCAGTCGTCAGACATTGTGCATGAGGGGGTTCATTCTGAACTGAAATGCCTCTGAAATGCCCTCACCTGTGGCTCATACAGCGAATAGAAATGTATGTAGTCGTGACCTGGAATTGCAAGAAGGGTTTTGTTTTGGGCGTTATATTTAAAAGAACACAGAATGACACTGCTCCAAAACATTGCATGCATCTTAAAAAAAGACGTAGTAAACATTTTTCTTCTGGCCTCCTACGTATAAGCTAGCTGACGCCATAAGCTTCCTCTTTTTTAATTCTTTTGTTTTAAGCAGCTTACTGATATTACTTGCAATTACGCTGAAGGACCGGGCAAACATAAAAGAAATAGACAGTTCCCGGTTGTCAATCTCCCAGGGAGCTTCAGCCAGTCAGAAAGCCGCGAATGGTATTTCACACGAAAGGTCTGAAGAAGTGGCGCCATGGCCCCACTGAGAAACAAAACAAAACAAACAAAAAAAACCATGAGCGACTGTTGAATTCCGATGAAAAACTTCAATGTAAGTCATGGCGACGTTTACTGATGGCAAAATATATCAGCTGCTGGGAAATGAAGCAAATTATTAATTTAAACTCTGGACTCAAAACAAACTAAAATCATCGTATGTTCTACAAACCAACAGAGTACCACGTGGTGGTCAGATCGAAAGCTTGTGGGATAGTGACGATGGGAGGCGGGCTTAGAGCTCAGCTCGGAACCCTCCACAGAATGCGTGTATACTTTCAACTTGTAATAGCGTGAAAGTCACTGCGCATGTGCCACGACTACACGTCACCTCACATGAACGTGAAGCCAGGCTTTTCCAGTGCTTATTTCCGGTCGCTTTACGCCATTTTGTCCCCATCCCAGCCTTTTAATTGTGCACACCGCTAAGATGTGTTGAAAAGAAAACACCAACGAAGTGTACGTTGTACCAAATAGGACAGGAAGCTGATGTTAAATAGAGTCTATACTTAGAACAGAAACGTCTGGTACGACGGAAAAGCTGAACTATGAGCGCCTAACTGCTAAGACTGTTATATATGTTTGTCGTCGTGAACTCGGTGACCGTATTAGATGGAAGGAAGAAGAAGGAGGAGGAGGAGGAGGAGGAGGAGAAGAGAGAGAGAGAGAGAGAGAGAGAGAGAGAGAGAGAGAGAGAGAGAGAGAGAGAGAGAGAGAGAGAGAGAGAGAGAGAGAGAGAGAGAGACAGAGAGAGACAGAGAGAGACAGAGAGAGAGAGAGAGTTTCACACTTTGAGGGTTTATTGTTTGCGCACACTAATCCACAACAATGGAGTTGAGCTGAGTAATTCAAAACCATTTTGAGCACTTACGAACAGACACAAATTATACCAGAACAAAATACACAGGCAATAACCTTATAAATAAACGAGGGTCTCTGTCTGTCTGTGTCAACGCCATGATTTGGCGCTCGACCCATTTCCCCCTCTTGCGATTGTGGTTAAACGTACCAGCGAACTGACAAAGAGTACGGCATTTAACGTAGCCTGCATGCACATAGATAACTCTGTTTTTGACCAGTACTTACATAATCAGATTCAAGGGTCAATAGCTCTACTTCACAGTGTGCAGCTGGACACGCTGTTGTGCACTGTGCACAGTAGTCTGCAGCCCCCCCTCCTCCCACCTCACCTCTGCCCCCGCCTCCAGCGAGCACGTGCTGCGAGTAACAGCCAGTTGAGAAACAATAATGCAACTTAATCTACCACACAATCGGTGCACAAGAGCCGCTTGAAAGTTCTTGACTCTCCCTTCAAGTGTTTCCCCCTAGCAATGATGCAGATGCAAGTGGTGCGGCGCCCTCGTCCGCTGGAGCGACAAGGCCGTGTGGTAGTTGGCTTTCTGCAGGAGTTAGGCCCTGCTTCTGGGGCTGGAAAAACAGTTTGATTACACTGTCACTCATTCCCAGGGGCAAATGGTCCACACGGTCGGCAAAAGCTGTCGCATAGTCTTCTTGTCGGTATTATATTCAGCATTCTTCTTGCTGTTTTCGTGCGCGCATTCTTCACAGTCTCGGCAGTAGTGGTGGTTGAGGAATGTTCGCCTGTCCTTTAAGATAAAGCTCTTTGGACGACTGACGCTTTATTACTACTCCTAATTATACAGGACTTTCACTACAGATGATGACTACAAGATTTCTACTACTAGAGATAAATAAAGGCCTTTCGGTACAGATGACATAGACAGACGTTTGCCTCCGGTGACACAGAAAAGCTATTTGCTTCCGGTGACACAGACGTTCTGCTTCCGGTAACACAGACAGACCTTGCGTTTCCGGTGACACAGACGTTCTGCTTCCGGTAACACAGACAGACCTTGTGTTTCCGGTGACACAGACATTCTGCTTCCGCTGACGCAGACCTTGTGTTTCCGGTGACACAAACTTTTAGCTTCCGGTGACACAGACAGACCTTGTGTTTCCGGTGACACAGACGTTCTGCTTTCGGTGACACAGACAGACCTTGTGTTTCCGCTGACACGAACAGACCTTGTGCTTCCGGTGACACAGACATACTTTCTGCTACCGGTGACAAACACAGGACTTCTGATACAAACCACAAATGCAAAATTGCAGTCGAGTGACATCCAAGCACTTCTAACGTCACGACAAAGCCAAAGACGTTGTGGACGACACTTTCTGGCCGTAGACACGACATTCCTCTGACTCGTACTGCTGACGAGTGGTTAGCCGTGGCACCGTACGAATACAGAAGGGATCGCAAAAGTGGGATTAAAGTGGACCAAGCACTTCGAGGAAATTGATAATATTCCACATTAGGGGAGTTCCAGCGACATCGGATATTAATTAATAATTTGATGCTGTCTTTGCTGAGATATATTTAGTGGTATTGAGAACTCCCGTGACATTGGATATTAATTAATAATTTGATGTTGTCTTTGCTGAGCTATTTTTGAAAACTTCTGTGACATTGGTATTAATTACTAATTTGATGCTGTCTTTGCTGAGATATTTTGAGTGGTACTGGGAATGACTAAGCAGGCTTAACTCTTACAACGGAGCGGCACAGGATCACCAGTTTCGTTTGCAATGCTATGCAATGCAATACGCCCTCCGTACATTCTTATGGGTTCATGACAAGGATAGAATTACTTGACTCGGGCCCCAAGTTAATCGGACTGAACTCCAGGTCGGAAGCTGCAGTCACACTGACTAAACTCTAGGTAGAATTACATGTAAGTCTCTAGGGAGGCAGTCTCAACTGCATTGATTGAATTCCAGGTACAAATCCACAAAATCCAAACACACAAACGATTAAAATAAACGTAAATTTTAATGGAGACAATACGCATTGTGGGCAAATTTTCGGGATACTCTCTTTTCTTCATAGCAGCAAAACGACAGCTAAATTAAACGCCGATAGATGAAAACACTATACTTATTCCACCACTGCTTCTTCACTTCAGTTACCGTTTAAATCTAGTTACATGTGTAAAATAAAGCACCAAACCGTAACCGGACAAGTATACTGCTTCATTTATCGTCGTTTAACTGTCGAATTATTGCTTTGAAAAAGGGGTTTACCTTGAAAATTTGCCTCCTTTTTATTTTATTTTACTGTTTCATTAAAATTAGCGTTCTTTTTTAATCGTTGGTGTACTTGGATCATGTATTAGAATACTGGCGGTCAACCTTGTTTCGGACTTTTTTGTTGTTGAATTCCAGGCAGTTAAGTCTCGGCTACGATGACAACACTAGCTTGGATGTCTGGGCCACACTGACTAAACACTAGGCAGGAAGTTTCAGCTGCATGAGTAAACTCTGCTGCGTAAAGAATAAACCACAACAATGATGATAAAAACTAATGATAAGAAATAAAAGAGCTGTAGTAGACCTCCGGCCACCTGTGACACCTGACGGCGTCCTGTACATCCGACACCGCTAATCGTCACTCACTCGAAATTCGTTTTCTAAAATCGAATCATCGGTATTCTTTAATACAAAAATCTGTTAATTTGAAATTGATGTTTTGATTTCTTACTCCACCTTTTAGGTGAAACGTGTTATTAGCGGGCCAGTTCCTTTAAACGGGAGGTCAACAGAATCACTCACGGTTAAAGACGACCTTGCTCTGAACGACCGTAAAGTAAATGGAGACGAGCTGTCAGAAAACACACGGAAAGCAAGCTGTTAAGATGTTATGATGCCACTGAAGAAGGGACGAGATTCACCAACGTGTGTAAGAAAGTGTGGCGTAGTTCTGCTCCACACGTCACCTACTGCCTGGAATATTATGTAGGGTTGACAATAGTAAAGAATAAAGCAAAAAGGGTACCACACAGGCCTCATGCGACAAGCATCGTGTAGTCTGCGCGAGCGCGTGTGGTGTATATATATATATATGTGTGTGTGTGTGTGTGTGTGTGTGTGTGTGTGTGTGTGTGTGTGTGTGTGTGTGTGTGTGTGTGTGTGTGTGTGTGTGTGTGTGTGTGTGTGTGTGTGTGTGTGTGTGCATTCGCGAGAATGTGTGCTCGTATATGCGTCTGGTGGGCACGTGTTTGTGTCTGTGATGTGGTGTCTGGTGTGTGAGTGTGAGTGTGCGTGTGCGTGTGTGTGTGTGTGTGTGTGTGTGTGTGTGTGGGGGGGGGGGGGGGGTATGTGTGTGTGTGTGTGTGTTGGATGTGCGCGTGCGTGTGCGTCTGTCTGTGTGTGCGTGTGCTTTACAGTTAAGCTACACACGCCCAAGCTTACTGTGTGACACGGATTTGTGTCGCTGCAGCCTACCAAGATTTGTCACTCTGTCAGCCCCCCCCCCCCCCCCCCCATCCCTGTCCCCCTCCCCGGGTCACGATACAAACATCTCCCCACTGACATCAGACCAACGATCCAGAGGTCAATGTCTTTGAATGACTCTCCGTTTTCACGTTTCCGATTTTTCTTGTGTAGATTTGCGCTGTCATGTGCAGTATAGTACTTTGTTCAGTTTGTCGACCATAGTGACTACTAGCTCTACCGGCAAGACAGTTGTCACATTCTAAAGCCCCATACTTTAAAACACAAACACATTCGTTGTTGCACTAGCAAACTACAGAAACTGGGTCACTTAATCTGCACTCTAACCACGAAATGAGAAGAATGAATGAGTGGAAATTTATAAACGGCGCATAAAAACAACCCTCCACATATAGCCTTGCGTGTTCACAGCGCCAGATACACACAGTGCTTACATGCAGGCTCTTACAAGCTAAAACTACTAAAAGACATTTATACCAATAAAGTACAAACAGCCCTATACCCACCCACACTCTCGAGAAAAAGCAGCTATTTATTGTAATTAAATGTAAATGTAAAAAAGAAAAGAAAAAGAAAAAGAAGTTGAATAGGATATATGGGTTAGAAGCATCGAAGACTGAGATAACGGCACCTCTGGTGGATGATGTCAGTGGACGAGAGGAATTAGATGAACTTGGATGGGGTACAATGACAATGGCAATGAAAAATGAACTTGAACGGTATAAGGGCTGGAAACATCGAAGGATGAGATGATGGCGCATCAGGCGGATGATTTCACTGGAAATGAGGAATAAGACAGACTTGAATGGGGGACGACGATAGTGGCCATGAGGAATGAAGTTGGGTGGGAATATATATGGGCTGGAAATATCAAAGGCTGAGATAATGGCAGATCACGGGGAAGATTTCAATGATAATGAGAAATAAAAAATTGAATAGGACAGATATTAAAACCTGGTCTCAGACCTCGTTAACTCTGTTATCCTTCTATGGTCGAAAAGAAAAAGAAAAAAGAAGAAAAAGAGAAAGAAAAAAAGAAAAGAAAAAATACATGATTTGTTTCGGTTTAATTTCGTAACATTGCGAAGACTGAAAATGTAACAATCTTCAGTTTTCGCTGTTAGTGACAACAGCATTTAAGAAGGATCTGTGAGACAGAATTAAGAAGGAGGGGACTTTAAAAGACTGATATTTAGGGTTTTTCCGAACAGTCATGTACATACAAATTATGACAGGAAGCGGTTCACAGAAGAACAGTTGCATATATTATCAGGCAGTAAATAGGTTGCGATGATAGAAACTCCTTTTACCTTAGTTTCATTACAGAGTTTGCTGTGAATAAGTAAAATGCTCAGCAGAAAGAACCCTCAACAAGAACATGGCACATGACAGGCGGGGAAACACTAAAGGCTATTTTCTCTTTGGATTGTTGAGTTACTAGCTTCTTTCCTGACAGTCCCTGTTTCGTGCTGCCAACAGTAAACTCTGTGTTTGTAAACGAATAAGCCATTTACAGCCCGAAACCACAATTTCTGGCTCAGGGGGTAGACGAGAGTGTATTCTGTTCAACATTAAATCAAAACTGCAAAGAACAGTCGTGTACTGGTAGTATGTCAGCGAGCTTTTCACCACTAAACAGACACTGGCTTTGTTTCAATGGTGCTATACACGTTTTCAACATTGCGTCGGGATTTTCCCCGTTGAGGGAGAACAGAAACAAGTCTAGAATAATTGGGATACTCTAATACGACAATAACATTGTTGTTATAACACGGGTAGCGTATATCTGCTCAAATCTTCACAGCAAGGATCCCAAAGATGACCCAGAATTCGGGAACAAGCGGTATAGGATTTCGACAGCTATCGTTATTTTTGAAGGGCCCAGTTTGTGGCAGGCACAGTCACTTGCTTGAATAACATCCCTTGACATGTATTTGCTCATGGTCGCATGACTAGCATCGACCTTATGGCCTTCCAAGTGTTTCAAAGATAAAGAGCATTCGTCAGTGGAGGACAATTCAACTCCGACAGTTGGAACAGCCAGTTAAATTAGCTCTCATGGCAGCCCACACAGTCGTCACACGTTCTAATGCAGCACCACACAGTCATGACAACCACACACACGTTCCAATGCCCACAAAACACAGCCATCACAAAAGGCACATACCTTTCAACGCCTACACAACAAAACTATCACAACCACACACACATTCAAAAGCCCATACAACACATCCACCACAACCACACACACGTTCCAATGCCCACAGAGCCATATCACAACCACACACACGTTGAAATGTCCACACAACACATCCATCACAACCACACACACGTTCCATTGCCCACAGACCCATATTTTATCACAACCACACACACGTTGAAATGCCCACACAACACATCCATCACAACCACACACGTTCCATTGCCCACATAGCCACATTACAACGTCAAATTAACGTTGAAATGCCCACACACCACATCCATCACAACCACACACACGTTCCATTGCCCACAGAGCCATATCATAACGACACACATAGAGTTAACCACAACCTTACACTCGTTCCACTGTCCACACAGGCATCACAACCACACAGTCATTTCAGTCCCACAGAGCACTTAGAATTTTGCACTCCACAGTACATGCGAGTCTGTCAGAGAGATGAAGAGAACGCCATCACAACACTGACAGCAGCGGGCATGGATGCCAGTGGCCTGAAGAAGACAGCGGAACTTTAATCAGAGACAGCTAGCATGCGTGCAGGGGGGAAGGGGGGGGGGGGGGGTAGGAGGAGGAGGGGGAGGAAGGGGGAGGGGAGTAATGAATGGGTAAATCGTCTTAATACACATATATAGTTTAACAATGTACTTTAATTATCAGTTAACAAATGGTTCCTGAAAAGTGGCATATAAACTCGACGGAAGAGCTGCGGCTATTCCATAGAAAATCTATAGGCTATAGTCTCACGCCTGTACCGCTGGCTACATGTATGTCTGCTTCGAGCATCATAACCAGAGCTCAGGAGCTGTATGAAAGTCGACGTGGCCGTCCCTAATAGTCCGTACGGTCTCCGTGGACGTAAAGCAACACTGAACTGAACTTAGGGCAGGTAGAACTCAGGAGCTGTGTGAATGTCGAAGTGGCCGTCCCGGACTCCCCGTCCCTAACAAGCCTTATGGTTCTGTGGACGTAAAGCAACACTGAACTTAAATTTCAGCAGAGCTCAGGAGCTGTGTGTAAGTCGAGGTGGACATCCTGGGCTCCCCGTCCCTTCATAGTCTCTGTGGACGTAAAGCAACATTGAAAGAACGACGAAAGCTTCCACATAGCTGACCACATTTCAGTCCTTGTTGTTGTTGATCGCTTTGATATAGCGCCATCCTCCGTTCTGGAGCTGTCTCAGTACGCTCGTATGTGATTCCACACGAGTGACTAGCTTTTTACAGCGCATTTTTCTTTCTTTCTTTCTTTCTTTCTTTCTTTCTTTCTTTCTTTCTTTCTTTCTTTCTTTCTTTCTTTCTTTCTTTCTTCTTCTTCTTCTTCTTCTTCTTCTTCTTCTTCTTCTTCTTCTTCTTCTTCTTCTTCTTCTTCTTCTTCTTCTTCTTCTTCATAAATATCAACCGGTGTGGTGTACTTACAGAGCTGGCATGGCTGGTGCTACATGAAACTGCTGACACACCGAGACGGCAGCAGTTTAACCATGTGCTTATCCGGCTCCTACCGTCATAATTATGTGCATGCAAGCGCCTATGGAGGCCCGATGATTGCGGTCATCCCAGCTGCTTCGGCCATCGTTGACGGCGTGCGACGTACGACCTAACGGCGTAGCGACGGTCAGTGACAGCTGTCTTTGTGGGCAGGCCGGACCGGTGGTTCACATGTCATCTGCTTTCGTGGTACGGGAAAACAGGCGGTGGCCCGGGAGGTTGGTGGCCGCGACACGGATGACATGACAGCTGACTGGGCGACACGGTCACTGATGGCCGCTTCATTTCAAACCCTCCTCTTCTTTTTTTTTTTTGGTGTGTGTGTGTGTGTGTGTGTGGTGTGGTCTTACCCCACCTTTGCGCTTCCCTCCCTTAAACGAACTGCAGCATATAATTATCCTACCCCCTCTACCCCTTTTTGACGTCCCTTTTTCGCTTTCTGCGGTTTTGGCTGAGCGGTAAGGCATGAGGCTGGTGTGCGGACGACATCGGTTCCGATTCTCCGCTTCGGCTCTTTTTTTCTCTTCAGAAATTTTTGGTTTATGGACACTGTCTGGTGACTTAATAATAATAGTAATAATGGAAATTTCCGAATAATCGTCCCGTCACAATGAATGAAACATTAAAAACACTGTCGTCGCTACCCATTTTAATAAAAAAAAAATTGGTGGCTACGGTCGCCTCGGGGATACTCTCCCCTCCCCCCACCTCAGGGGACCTCCCCTACCTCCCTCCACACTACCCTCCCATCCCCATGGGCCCCTAGAACCTGTCCGGAGACACCACGGCGTTAAACAAGTCTAACGAACGATTCCCTCTTGAACGAACTACGGATGGAAGATCCGAACAAATATAAGGTTCAAAAGAACGCTGTTTATTAGGACAAAACACAACATACGAATTTTCGTGGTAATCCCCTTTATCAAGCTACAAAACGAAACTTAAGCAACGGTTAAACGGTCAAAAAACGACGAAAAATGAGATGGAGAGCTAATCCACGTATCATTGTTTGGTTGAGCTAAGCTGTCTCCCTTGAACGAACTACTGATGGGATTTGACAGTGGTCACCTTTCTTTTCCGCAGACTGCATATTATTTAGGTTAAAGTTTAGACTATTGCACATTATCTTAGGTTTGAATTACCATGATTTCTGTATGGTTATCGCCCTGATATGACCGTACTGGCTGACTGGACGTAAAAAAGCCAATTACTTACTCTGTATGGGTCCAAAGTGCATAAACATCCACTCGTTCACTGTGAAGGACGATTTTAAACTACACCGTGATCTTGCTTCAGGGTTAAATTAATACAAAAAGCATCCCCACCTTTTCTTCAACTCACATCCCGCGGTAGGGTACCGTGGACGTGGAAAGTCAGGTCCCCTCTGAAGAGAATGCAGACACGTGGTAGGGTTACTTCTCTCATGTCGGATTATAGCCTTTCATGCTTCATACACTGCCAGGAGCTCTGTGTTTCTTTGGTCTTGGCGTGGTCCAGCTCAGGTGCCGTTGACAGGACGTTGAATACACTTACTTACAGCGTTTCCTATTTTTGCCTTCTTGGGTACATTCTACTTCATTTTCCCCCTGCTCCTCTTTCAAAATCATGCGACGTGTGATATGACCAGTTTATGAGACTTTTATTTGTTAATGACCTGTGTTTCTGCTTGATATGACCTGGACGGCCTCCCGTTATGACAGTCGTGATTCTGGCAGTCGTGATTCAGGCAGTCGTGATTAAGGCAGTCGTGATTCGGATACTCGTGATTCTGGCTGTCGTGATTCGGACAGTAATGATTTGGGCTGCTGTGATTTGGGCAGTCGTGATTCGGACAGTGGTGATTTGGGCAGTCGTGATTCGGCAGTCACGATTCGGCAGTCGTGATTCGAGCAGTCGTGATGCTGCGTCATGACTCTATCAATTAACTCCTTGCCCACTCTCCCCCCCCCCCCAACCCGCTTCCCCCCCCCCCAACACACATCAAATAAGTAGGACAGGCTGATGTTTGGCGAAGCAGCAGGTGAAAAACACAGCAGTATGTAGAATACAGTCTCAGTTTGTACAATTATTGCTGAGACGGCAATCAAGATTGAGAGAAGGATTAAATCTATACTGCTTCAATCTGGGTCACTGACACGCGCTGAACCAGATGATAACTTCCCTCTTGACATGTTGTGCCTATCCAACGTTGAATGCCAAACCTGACGTGGACACTATAATTAGGCTAAACCCTGGCCGCTTGTTCACACTATCAGACGAAGACAACAGAGTACACACTCACAGTGGGTTCATAAAAGTCGCTGCTTTTATTATGCTGACTGATCGAGAAACAGCAGCGTGTAGAAACGAGTGGACTAATTAATGGAGGGGGTTGAGGGCAAGATGGGTTGGGGGAGGGGTGGGGGTGGGGGTGTGGGAGGCATAATTTACGCTACCTTTAATGGTTATCGTGGAATATAAGGCTGTTATTTAGATTTACATTCACAAGCAGAGACAGGTTCCAGTTTACCTCTGGAGAATAACAATACGCAGACACAGACAGACAGACAGACAGACAGACAGACAGACAGACAGACAGACAGACAGACAGACAGACAGACAGACAGACAGACACACACACACACACACACACACACACACACACACACACACACACACACACACACACACACACACACACACACACACACACACACACACACACACACACACACACTTCTTTTTAAGGTGAACGATTTGTGTGCATGGAACCCCCCCCCAACCCCCCCCCTTCTTTTCTTTTTTTAAAGTGAATCCCTTTTTCAGAGAAATGATGTATTCTATCAAAAGGTCAGGTAAAAAGAAAGTAGACGGACACATACGCATACCAGAGACCAACAACAGCCCCCTTCACACACAGTTCCCGCCCCCACCCCCTACCCCACCCCCTTAAAAAGAAGAAGAAAAGAAAAAAGAAAAAAAGATAAGAAGAATCCCTATGAAAAAAGTGAAATTTTGATGGACAAGAATGATACTTACACGACCATAAATTGAAACCTACACGACCACAGTAATAAACACGGACACAGCGACACACCAGTCCTAATCCGTCTCATCCGTCATCTTCTGGACACTGTCCGTCAAAAGGTCTGGGCCGAACAGGAGCCGCGACCGACAGTAAAATAGAAGTATGTGCACCGTGACCTCCCAGGGGTGGAAAGCGTGGATCTGTCAATGTCAGCCGAACTTATCAGCATTTGCATTTAGGTGTAGAGGACTTCTTTCGCCAATGCTAAACGTTCGTGGAATTCCTGCCACAAAGACAAGAAACTCCGTTGTCGGATCGGGGTTAGCGAAGCTCCTTCCGAGTGTACGCCATGTCACGTTATCCATCACAGCAACCTCCACGATGATGCACGCACAAGCCGACATCTTTCGATTGGATGTCAAGGTGACAGAATCGCTGGTAAAGATGCTGGTGTATTTTGTTGACCAGGCAACACACGGATATCGATGTTAATTTTTTCCCCGATAACAGAAAAAGAAGGTACAAGATAGACCTTTATTTATTGCGGCAGAGTGGATAGTGGAGAGCTGCCTTTCATGGTACAGTTACGTCAAGTTAATTGTAATATTACTCTGTATCATGTAGCATAGTCTTCGATGAGCTTTTCATTCGGTGGGATGTTGGAACCGTCACCGGGTTCTACATGTAGTCATCACCGGGCAATGCCTTTGACGGGATGCCATCATGTACATCAGGCAGTAAGTCTGTACTTAATACCGTCTTGGATGTGATGTCAGCATACACATCAGGTGGCAAAGACTTAACTTAGTATTGCCTTTAATGGGATGCCATCATCTGCATCAAGTAGAAAGTCTGTACTTAATACTGTCTTTGATGTGATGTCATCATATATATCAGGTGGCAAAGTCTTAACTTAGTATTGCCTTTGATGGGATGTCATCATCTGCATCAAGTAGTAAGTCTGTACTTAATACTGTCTTTGATGTGATGTCATCATACACGTCAGATGGTAACGTTTTTACTTAGTATTCTCTTTGATCAGATGTCTCCAAGTACATCAGATACGCTGTACTGTCTTTGATGAGATTCCACAATGTAAACCAGGTAGTACAGTCTTTGATAAGACATCATGTACACCATTAGTAGAGTCTTCATTGGATGTTAGCTGCCCATGATTGAACGTCAGAATCCCAATCATGCAGCGCTGTCGCCACTGGGCATACTCCCTAATGGGACGAATATAACGTGCACAAGGTGGTAGAGTCGTCAATCGCTGTGAGCACTCAGACCATTGAATTTGTGTCGTCTACAGTGGATCATTTGCTTAAATTATTCAGTCTCAGAATTTAAGTCATATATAGTGGACCCTTTTTTGGAGTTATTAAATCTCGTAATTCAGGATTTCAGTCGTGTATGGTGGACCGTCCCCTTGGGTTATACAGTCTATGGTGGACCGTCCCCTTGGGTTATACAGTCTAAGAATTTTAACTCGTATAAAGTGGATCTTTCCATAGAGTTTTAGTTTTCAGTCCCAAAATTTCAGTCTTCTACATGGGATCCTTGCGTCATTCAGTCTCAGAGGATCTTTTAGTTATTCAGTCTCAAACCTTCAGACTTCTACATGGGATCCTTGAATGTCAGTCGTTTACAGAGGACCGTCAGTTTTAGTTATTCAGTCCCAGAATTTCAGTTGCCCACAGAGGACCGTTCTCTTGCGTTACTGTACGTGCCTAAGAATTCCAGTTGTTTACAGTGGATCACCACCTTGAGTTATTACTCTTTCGCTTCGAGACAATAATTCAAACTTCCTGTCTGAAACAGAACGAGGCCCAGAGCGCTCGTGCAGAACCACCCCACAAGGGAGTTAATCAGCGCTCGAAAGACGTCGCACAAACACAACAACAAAGACCCGAGTCGCCTACAGTAACTCTCACCTGGCAAGCGAGTAAATACACAGTACATAAACTCCACCAGAGTTTGTGAGGATGTACCTCTGGTCTGTGTTTATATACTTTGTATTTACTTGCATGCCAGGTGAGAATGACCGTATGAAATGTACCTCTGGTGGAGTTTATGTACCTTGTATTTACGCGCATGCCAGGTGAGTTACCGCTGGCGACATGGCTTGTTGTTGTTGTGTTTGTGTCTGTGGCGTCTTTCGAGCTCTAATGAACTCCCTTGTGTGTTGATTCAAATTTCCTGTGTTTATGGAAGGCGAATAAAAATCCTGATTCTTGTTTCAGCGGGGGCATGGATGGAACTCCGGCTGATCGGCGGGTCACGCGCACTACTCACGCAGGTTTCACTAACCGCTGCAGCAAAGGATCTTTTTTCCAGACTAAGCTTTCAGTG
>OY757541.1:9985806-10000776 GCA_963584105.1 Alviniconcha strummeri
CGCCTGGACTGACCGTCACAGACTCACACACCATGATCGTGGTCATCGCGTACAGTGGATACCTCATACTCCTCCTAGTCGGCCACCTAGCCGCAGGCGTCCGTTCACAAGGCAAGGAGTCCGCGCCACAGTCAAAACTTATCACTGAACTAGTTCTTGGCAGTCTTGTGAGCCGGTTTGGCCTAGCCGTAAGGAGTTAGGCTGGTTTGGCCTAGCCGTAAGGAAGTTAGGCTGGTTTGGCCTAGCCGTAAGGAAGTTAGGCTGGTTTGGCTAGCCGTAAGGAAGTTAGGCCGGTTTGGCCTAGCCGTAAGGAAGTTAGGCTGGTTTGGCCTGGCCGTAAGGAAGTTAGGCTGGTTTGGCCTAGCCGTAAGGAAGTTAGGCTGGTTTGGCCTACCGCTTCGGCTGTACTTTCTCTTCGAGAGGGTTGTGGTTTGTGGACACTGTCTTGTGACTTTGTCCCATCACTTCCTACTGAAACATTAACTTGAAATGGCTGTCATCAGCGATGCCCATCGTAATGCAGGAGCCATTCTGGTCAGTGGTGACAGTTTACTGTAGCAATAGGTATGAATCTCCCCCGCTCTTCCGCCCCCACCTCAACTATACCCCCGTCCCACCTTCTCCCCGTCCCTAATAAGCCTTATGGTTTCTGCGGACGTTAACTTGGCACCATGTTTAATTACTTTGGCAGTCTACAAATAATGAAAATGTGGAGCTGTCACTTTTGACAATTCATTGGGCTATTCCGCGACTTGATGTGCCGTCAGTGTCTCAGTACCAGTGTAAGTGCGCGCGCGTATGTGTGTGTTTGGTATTCCCGACTCTCTCTCTCTCTCTCTCCCTCTCTCTCTCTCTCTCTCTCTCTCTCTCTCTCTCTCTCTCTCTCTCTCTCCTCTCTCTCTCTCTCTCTCTCATTCTTTTAGCCTGTTTTGTTATTGTTTTGATTTGTTTTTTCTCTTCTTTTTTTCTCTTCTTTTTTCACTTTTTTTTATTTATTTATTTTTATTTTATTTTTTTATTTTTTGTTGTTGTTACTATTGTTGTTATTTCTGCTTTTTTTTTCGTTAATACTTACAACATTAGCACTAGTAAATGCTTTCTTGTAGTTGTTACCATCTTGTCACAGACTGCCGTTATCACTGACCATCACTATGACTCAGTTTTGTACCGAAGCTAACAACTACTGAATACCAAAAGCCTACATAGGCCAGAAAGACTCTTAGAAGCGAATTTCATATCATAGCCCGTCTGCTTGCAGAGCACTCAAAGGACAAAACACTCACAAGAGAAACGGTCAGCAGCATTCACGATCGCCAATTCGCCGGCGGACCGACAGACCGTGACAACGTCGACAAAAGCAGCACGAGGCGTTCCCATCTTTCGATCGACGTCACCGCATCACCCCAAACAACAATTCCCAAAATGGCTTCCTGGCTGAAGAACAAAAGCCCCACAGCAAAGTCAAGCGAACGTGGCAGAAGACCGCAGGAAAAAATTAACCACCTCGCCAACAAAATAGTTGCTCTCGGATCTCCGACATCTGAAGGTAGACAACTTGTCTCCGTGGTGAAGACCCCGAGCCGTGTGAAAACTGGAGTTGCCGTCCTTCTTCTAGCCGTCCTCGTGGCCTTGGTGGCTCTCGCGCATTTCAAAGTGTGTGCGGAACTTCAACGATTGTGGAACAAGAGTGGGTTGAGAGACCGCTTTGGGCTTGGACGATACGCAGAGAAGCTGAAGGTCGGGTGCGCTGCTGCGGCTATCGTATGCGGCAGAAGGCGGTTGGGCGTAGTCGAAGAAGAGGAAGCCGACCAATGTCCGGCCGGTGGCACGGTCAAGATGGCGTGACAAACAGACCTCTTCTAGTCTCGCGGGACAGCATGACGTCTGTGACGATCACATCTACAACGATTCTGACTGAGACTCCACTGCACTGAGTGAGAGTGGAAATTAACTGAGGTGTAATCTGTGGTTTTGTCATTCGTCTGTTTCAAAGTTTAGTCTGATCAAGTGACAGAATGTGCATTTTCTTTACTTCGTCTGCTGATTATCATAGTGACATTGAATGAACTGATACTGATTTCGTCAACGGCGTCTTCTGTTGTTGTTGTTGTTGTTTGTTTGTTGTTGTTGTTGTTGTTTGTTTTGTATTGTGTAAGTTGTTTTCGCGCATTCGTGCCGTGTCAGTGTCATGTAGAGTGTGAGTCAGTGTCATAGTGTGTGTGTGACTGAGAGAGAGAGGGACAAGAAAACTGAGTCACCAAATAAAGCCGGCAGAGCGGTAAAACATTCCGTGTTTAAAATTTTCTTTCTAAAAGCAAACTGAAAGCCGAAACACTAATGAGTAAGTATGTAACTTAGTGGTGTTTTACGCCCAATCAACCAGTGCAAACACTAATGAGAACACGAAGAAGCCTAAAATGCAAGAGGCGGAATAAGACCATATTAAGAAACAAATGCCGAACAAAAGCAGAATTGCAACACTGCTAAAACGAACAATTCCTGAGAAGATGCCATGCAAACTGTTAAAAACAGGACGACAAACTAGAAAAGACGACGAGAAAAAAAAGGTGTTAATAAAAGCCAAATCGGAACGGTGAAAAAATGAAACTACCAACAGAAAGAAAACACGCGAAGAAGAAGAAGAAGAAGACCAGAAACACAAACGAAATGCACTACAAACAAGAAATACTACCAACAAAGACTGACGAATTAAGCACGCCCCATGCCAATTTCGATCTTTATATGGGGACTTTCTCTTACGTGCATCAACCTGGCCTCTATATGTAGGGAAATTCTTGACGAAAAAACGAACAAAAATACCGCGCAAAACAAAAACTCTCAAAATCAATCAACCTTACATTGACTGAGTAATGCTGTTCTCCAGCCGAGAAGGACGTCCCATCATTGGCTCCATCTCACAGCATGGCCTCCAGCACTGAGAACTTGAAGTGCAAAAACAAATACTGACAGTCATCAAAAAGGGTACCTGTTCCACTACTCTTTCAGTAGCTACACATTTTTAAAAAATCATTCAATCAGTGTGAGGCGGACTTGTTCTTACATGTTGGCACATGTAAGAACAAGTCCTCACACTGCCGGCAAATTCTTTATTTGGGCGAGCAGTACAAAATATGAACAAAAAATCACAGAAAGAACAGCTTAGTCAGTAGAAGCGGAAGGCATAAGAGAAAGCCAGAAAATGAAGCCGGAATTCGGAAGACAGAGGAGCCCAGCAAAGAGGAGAAGAGAACAGAATCGCAATGCAAAAAAAAAACTTGGCAGGTGAAGGCCTAACATCAAAAGCAGCAAGAAAGGGAGAAAGGAGCCCTGAAAGTGAAATCACTGCCCCTGGCGCGACTGAGTGTCACTGACAAATGGCGTCTTTGTAAAGCAGGTAACTGAAATTGCCAACAGAAAGAAAATATGCTAAGAAGAAGAAGAAGAGAAGAACAAAGGAAAGGAAACTCATTACAAACGAGAAATCCTACACACAAACAAAAACAGAACACATCAGTGTCAGTTCCGCTCTCTATATGGGGAGCAGTCGTGTGTGTGTGTGTTTTTGGGGGGCATGCCGCCTCACCGTGGCCTCTTTATGTTGGGGCTAAATTTTGACCACCCTTAAAAAAATATTTAAAAATAAAATAAAATTAGCTGGTAAAAAATACCTAGCACAACAAAAACTCTAAAAATAAAGAAACTTAAAAGTAATGCTGCTCTCTAGTGGAGAAGGACGCGGTACCGCTCTCACTGGCTCCAACTCGGTCAGTCACAGCATGGCCTCCAGCAGCCGGAACAAATACACACATGAAATAGGTACCCGTTTCATCATCATTTCAATAATCAAGCAACTAGACATAAAAATAAAAGACATTATTCCATCAGTGTGACGACTTGTTCTTCCACACCTGCACTGAGCTTGACTCTGTGGGTGTTCCCGGCGGCGCCGGTGGTCGGGTCAGTAGCCGCGGGTGCCGAGAGCTGGAAACCTCCTCCTTCCCGAGGCTCTCTGCCTGACCCGGTTACTCCGACTCTTTTATTTACGTGGCGAGCTTGGCAGCAACGTGTAGCCTACATGTTAAAGTGTCGTCGTCCATGTTGGTATCGCCATAATGACATTACAACATTGTCAATTAATTATTTAATTATTTAATCAGTGGTTAATTAATTAATCAGTTGATTAATTAATTAATCAGTTTCTTCATTGTTGTTGTTGTGCCCGGTGGTGGTGTGGTGGTGGTGTGTGTGTCTTTGCCGTGTGTGCCAGTGTGTGTGTGTGTGTGTGTGTGTGTGTGTGTGTGTGTGTGTGTGTGTGTGTGTGTGTGTGTGTGTGAGAGAGAGAGAGAGACTCTGTGTGTCAGTGTGTGTGTGTGTGTGTGTCTCTGTGTGTCTCTGTGTGTCTGTGTCTGTGTGTGTTTCCATACACTAAACGCCGGCCGCTTTTCAGTCAAGTAACTCGGTCAAACTGCACTGAGTTATTTGCGGCCCGGTCTGCCAGCTAACCGGCCAGCCTACATTGAAACGCCTTACCGCTAGGCGAAGCCGGCTCATACCCAGAAGCAACTAATTTTAGTGCACACTCTCTGATAGTGTCCGCCTGCAGCCCCCATGCAATCGCGTGTAGCAACGTCTGAACTCACATTAAAAATTGGCACTGCCTTCTTTCGAACGCGAATGACTGGGCGGTAACCGTAGTTTCATTGTAACATCCTGTTTTATTAGAGTGGTTTCCCTTCCAAATATAGCCTGTGCAACTGGACCCAGTTAGGCCTACTGCTGTCTGCATCAAAGAAGACAGGGCTAAGAACGAAAATTAGAGCAATAAATGAGCAAATGAAAGTACTTAGCTTTTCTTTCTCCTGCAGACGTAGATAAAATGACATGATTGTCATATATTTTTCAACTGGAAACCCGCACGTGGTGTTTACCGCGTACAAACCAAAACCATCTGTGGCTAAAACTGCACTACGCTGCAAGAAACCACTGTCACTAGTATCAGTCGAATCGATTTCGTGAACTTTGGACCGTGAAACTGCACTTTTTCCAAAGTGTTAAAGACGGGCTAGCCTGAGTTTGGAAGCAACAAATGTCAGTGATGGGCAGAAAAATCAGCAAAGTGCCTAAGGCTGCTGGTTTTGTGAAACATGGTTTTGAACATGTCCAAGACGTCTTCAGGTAGATAGCCTAGTTTCTACTATAAAGTTTCGGTGACATTTTGTACAGTGGTTGGCTTTGGACAGGTTGCAGCAAAGTCTGTATTGTTAATAAGTGATACAGACAGAGTTTTTGGTTGGAGTAAGTGCATAGTCCTGTTGAAAACAAGATTACGTTTGTGTGACCTCCATAATAATGTCAAATTTATGTTAAAATGGATCTCTCTCTCTCTCTCTCTCTCTCTCTCTCTCTCTCTCTCTCTCTCTCTCTCTCTCTCTCTCTCAAAGGGGGTGTACCATTGATTTGTATAATTGTGTTCAATTGACTTTTGGTGACACTGGCAGAACTTAACAGTCATCTACAAATTTCTTTTAAAACAGCATACTGGAATCCCACAGATCTTGTGCAGTTAATGTATTGTTGTTTAAATCATGTTGGATGACCAGACTGAGGCACTAAGTATGTCTTGATAATATGTTTCATAGCATAAATCATTCATAAATTGGAAGATTTATAAAAGACTGCACAGCATACTACACCTGTGCATAACATATAGTGTCTATTACATTTACAGAATTAGTGCTCTTTTTAAAAAAAATTTTTTTTTTTTTTTTGAGGTTGTTTGTTTGCTTTCCTTACTATTAACTCTCTTTTTTAATTGGGTGAGCTGGGGGGTATTTTCTTTTTTTCTTGAGCTGGCCTCCTGTATTACTGACAGTATGGTATTATTGAATAGACGGTGATTGTGACTGCTGTGTATGTCAGTGGCTGATTTTTATCAGTTTTTAAATCCCCACCATATCATAATCACCATAATCATGGTGTGTACAGGCGGCATCCCCCAAATGACTAGCACCAGCACCCTTGTGGATGCTGTAGCATGGTCCATGTAGGGCGACCCAGATTTCATGCAAGGGATTAATGAAGGATTTAAAGAAAATCGTAATTTACATCAGTTCCGCATGTGCCTCAGCACCCGCCCCCCACCCCCACCACCCACCCACCCACTTTTCCCTCCATGCACACTCTACCCTCTGTGTTTTGCAGAAACAGCATAGAAAATGGGGTGGAGCGTGGTGGAAGCTTTGCAGCCTACTACAAGGGAGAGCTGGTGGTCAACCTGTGGGGTGGCTTTGCGGATGAGGAAGCCAGAAGACCCTGGAAACACCACACCGCCTCCATCTTCTACTCTACCACCAAATCCCCCTCTGCCATTGTCATGGCACATCTGGTTGAAAAGTAAGTTTGTAGATTATGATGATAACATATTATTTATGGCGCCCCATCTTGTAAGAGCCCAGAGCGCTTACAAAGACATTTATAAAGATATGCTTATTTCATCACACACACACACACACACACACACACACACACAGGAAAAAAATGCACATGTTTTGCATTGACCTATTAAAATCAACGTTCGTTGTAACCTTCTGTGTGTTTGTATCTTGCACCAAAAATGTGCACATGTTGTGCATTGTCCTATTAAAATCAGTAGTCGTTGTAACCTTTTGTGTGTTTGGATGATCTTGGTTGTCTCAAGCCTGAGTCTTTCTCCAGGGGCCTTGTAGGTTACGACCAGCCTGTTTCCTCCTACTGGCCACAGTTTGCACAGAACGGAAAGGAAGGCATCACCCTGAAGCATATTCTGTCCTTGAAGGTTCAGTCCTACTTTTAGCCTGGAAGGCTTTTTGCAGCTCTTTACAGGCTTTGTGTGTGTGTGTGTGTGTGTGTGTGTGTGTGTGTGTGTGTGTGTGTGTGTGTGTGTGTGTGTGTGTGTGTTGTGTGTGTGTGTGTGTGTGTGTGTGTTGTGTGTGTGTGTGTGTGTGTGTGTGTGTGTGTGTGTGTGTGTGTGTGTGTGTGTGTGTTGTGTGTGTGTGTGTGTGTGTGTGTGTGTTGTGTGTGTGTGTGTGTGTGTGTGTGTGTGTGTGTGTGTGTGTGTGTGTGTGTGTGCAGGCATGGATGTGGAAAAGTGTTATAATGATGCTGTGATACTTTTTTTTTTACTTTTTTATATACTGATACTGTATAATTTTACAGTTGTGATGATTTATTTAAGGTTGTTTGTTTGATGTTGCTTTTATGTGTTTGTATTTTTATTGTCTATGTGCAAGATGACTGTAATTTCCTGTCATGGGTTGAATAAAGTATTCTGTGTTCTGTACATATATTTAATCTGTTTCCACATTTGTGCAGTTGTGTGTCAGTTGATTGTATGTAATGTGGTATTGGTGTGTTTAAGCAGGACTGTAACATGTGTATTTTTACACTGTGTCAATGCACTTAAAGGTGTGTGCGTGTGTGTGTGTGTGTGTGTGTGTGTGTGTGTGTGTGTGTGTGTGTGTGTGTGTGTGTGTGTGTGTGTGTTTGAGAGGGGAGGGCAGGGAAGAGATTACTGATCATGAACCAGAAAGCATTAGCATGAAAAAGCTAGGAATGATGGGAGTACATTAAAGAACAATGTTTTATTTATTTTTATCTAAAAAGAATGTTATACTGTAAGCAAAGCTAGATTATAGATTCTTGGTGTGCACATGACCAGTAGGAATTTACATAATGGGTTCACGGGGCAAGGAGGCGAAGTGTCATTCTCTGGAGAAGGCTTTGTGCTTATTTGTGTGTCACAAGAAATGTTTGGCTTTCTTCACACTTTTCACCATTGCAGTGGGATTCTTTTAGACTGTGTATCTGGATGATTGCATGTACACATACTGAGCACAGGAACTGATGGTACAGATCTGCTCACATAATTATTTTCTTAGGATTTTTATTTTTATTTTTTTTTAATGGATATTACGTAAATTCTTATTCTTGTTGTATTGTTGCCTCATCCTGATATAACCCTCACGGCTGACTGGGTGTTCAAAACCAGTTATCTTTCTGTTATGGTTGCCACGTGATGCTCTAGATTCTCAGCATTTTGTCATTGCGCATGACCAGCCAGGTATGTGACTAGGCTGTTTGCATTCTTGTTCTTTGTTTTTGTTGTCTCCCTTGGATTTTGTGCCAATCATTGTGCAGGCAAAAGTACAATTTGGTCAGTATTTTAGAAAATAAACAACTGGTACTCACATACACAAACACACATGCATGCAAGCACACAGGCACACACACACACACACATGCACATACATACACACACACACACACACACACACACACACACACACACACACACACACACACACACACACACACACACACACACACACACACACACACATGTACACACACACACACACACACACACACATATGTACACACACACATGCACACACATGTACACACACACACACGTGCATGCACACACACACACACACACACACACACACACACACACACACACCAAACTCTGTGTCCACACCACACCACACGACACCCACCTTCCTCATGGTGACACAGTTCAGCTTCATAATCATCTGGTATGACAATGTGTTGTGTTGCAGGCAGGTCTTCCACTGCTGTCAGAGCCATACAAATTGGCCATGCTGCGAGATGATCCTGATGAACTAGAATCTCTGCTAGCAAAACAGACACCTTGGAACACAGGTTAATGTCTTGTTGAGCTGTATTTGCATGGAACACAGTTGTGCTTTGGGCTAAGCCACACTCTTTTCACAGTGTACAGTGATGTTTTGATTCAGCTGTGTAGTTTAAGAACTCGATGTGGGAGAGATCATGCTAAAACAGCGAGTATCTTACTATTGCAGTCTTTGTTTGTTGTGCAAAAGCAGAGTATGATGCCAGTTTTTTTTTCTCACTGAAACAGCAAATTGCTTGCTATTACAATCTTAATTCTCTTTGCTGGGCAAAAGCAAAGAGTATGATGCCAGTTCTTGTGCTAAAACAACTAATTGCTTGCTTGCTAATTGTCTTCTGTTTTGGGGTCAAAAGCAGAGAATATGATGTCAATTTTTCTAATTCTGCCAGGTGATTCTGCAGCCTACAGTCCGCTGGTGCTTGGTCTGTACCTTGATCAGATTGTCAGGAAAGTCGACCCACAAAAAAGGGGTCTTGGAGAATACTTCCGCACAGAGATCGCAGAGCCCTTTGGTAAGAGAGCTGTGAAAGAAGAAAAAACTACAACAAGAAAAAAAAACTTTTGCAAGATTGTATAGATGCTGTTTTATCCCTGCATTGATTTGCCATTTAAATTATTTAAATGATTAGGGTAGATGACTGTGTGTGGGCTCATATGCACATGTCAGAGTGTGTTTGTATGTGTTTTTGTGGCTGTGTGCATGTTTGTGTGTGTGATTAGGTGCATGTGTGCATGCTTTGTAAGGGATTACTTTTTGTATTTATGATTTATGTTTCTATGTTGTTGGGTTTTTGTGTGTGTGTGTTTTATTTGTGTTTTTTGTTTTCACGTTGTTTTTTTATATGTGTGTAGGGGAGTGGGGATGGGGAGTTGAGGGAAGCAGGTTGGAAGCATGGATGAAGAGCCACAAGTCAGAGGTTGCTATAACATAACTTTTATTTGTGCACCAACCAACCAGGAAACAGTGTCTGTATTGGAAAAGACACAAGCAAACAAAACATTTAGAACATGAAAGCAAATGTAAAGTCTAAACAACAGCAATTACTAATCTAATAAATACAGTAACCATGTAGTTTACCTGTGGGTTACTATAATACGTGACAAAATGATTAATAATCAAGCACATAAATCGTATGCTTGACTTACACTTAAACCCCGTATCTCACAGAGTTGCGGTGAGTATACAAGAGACGGCCAGTCAATTAACTGATGAACTCCCAGCATAATGAAGTATACAATAAAGTAACAGTGAAGAATGCGAATTACCAAGCTCATTCTTAACTAAACAGGAAGAGTGAGATAATCGTTACAGCAGTTCCACTTCAGCACACAATGAGATGGATAGTGACATGGGTGGCATTTGGGACCATGCCGTAAGCGGGAGGAAGTCAGTCATAAACTGACCGGCTCCAGCCTCATTACTCAAAGCATTACAGCATGTTACTGTTACTGACTAGCAGAGCATATCTGTGAACAACGTCAAGTGTCTTACAGGAAGCGGGTAGCGCAGCAAGAATCTAAACTGCTGATCTGGCTGCGCCTGTCTGCTCGGGTAGTGAACAGAGACAAAGACCTAATTGCCCCCACTGACGCGCATCGCCGGCTAGTTCGGGCACCCACACAAAGACCCGAAAAGGGTTTACAAGCTAAGTAGAATGAAAGTCTGAGCGCCCAAGACTCGGCCATACAAAAGCCGGATCAAACAGAAATAACATGTCTCACAGTTTATACAATCACCCCTATGCACTAAATCATATTCAACTAGTAAAATGAACATTCTACAACTATGAAGTCAACATCTTCCAAATGTTAGCCATAATATACCACCGATTTCATGTAGAAACATAGATCGGTAGGAAACCAAACAAAGAAGTTATGCCGCACTGACAAAGTACCCATACTTTAGAGGGAATAACTTTGCATCAGCAAAGCATCACTCAAACTGAACATCCAGCAATGGCAACATAACATACTAGCTACATATCAGCTAACCAGGGTTAGCTGCATACATTTTGGAAACACCGGTCATCCTGTGGCATAAAGGTTTAAGATATGAACGCACAAACAAGGTACTCTGACGCCACAGCGGCTGCAACCAGGCGGCAATCTGACACCGAAATTACCCACATATTCAAGAACCAAAATCAAGGCACGTTGTGAACATGATAACATTATAAACATACATTACTTACATCAATAAGAAACAACAGAATAACAAGCCATAGAAAAATAACTACTTACAGGCTCTCCCCTGATGAAAACACATGAACACCGGCCACAACAGTTAAACAAACAACCTGCCTCTGCAGGGACACTGGGGGGAAAGGGACGCTGCCAGCCCAGCACACAACTTTTAACACCTTAGATAATTGGGCCATAAAACCCCCACCCAATCAAAAAGGAAAAGGACCGGAAAGAAAAGGCTATAGGGTCATGGCCCGGAACATGTATACAATACACTCAGTTACATGTGATTTATATGTGATGTTTTATGTTTCGCTATGCTCTTATTGCTGCCAAATTGTACTGTATTGAAACATATTATTTTATGGTCACTATGATAGTTTCACAATGGAAAGGAAATGACTGAAAAGTAAAAATGTCTCAGAACTCAAAGTCTAATTTATTTATTTTCAACCCTCTTCAGTCAAAAAGTGGCATATAACATGAACTGTGAATAAGACTTTTCTTTACTTGTGATCTGATGATGTGTTTTACCCTCATAATCTTTTGTGGTTGACTGGACATTTCATATCAAGACTCATCATATGTTACCTGTCTTTTAAAAACCTTGTTGCTTAAGATCCAAATACATAAAACTAAAAGGTTCAAAAGAACGCTATTTATTAGGACAAAACACAACAGGTCATTTTTCAGGGCAGTCCCCTTTATCAAGCTACAAAACAACATTTAAACAACAGTTACATGGTGAAATACTGAAAAATGAGATGGAGAACTAAGATGTATCGTCTTGGTGTTTGGATCTTGATTTAGCAGTCATTCTTGTTTCATATACTTAGTTCTTAGGGGTGAGGGATTGGTGTGTGTGTGTGTGTGTGTGTGTGTGTGTGTGTGTGTGTGTGTGTGTGTGTGCGTATGTGTGCGTGTGCATGTGTGTATGTGTGCATGTGTGTGTGTGTGCATGTGTGTGCATGTGTGTGTGCATGTGTGTGTGCGTGTGTGTGTGCATGTGTGTGTGTGCGTGTCGGGAGGGAGAAGGGTGCTTCCTTTGAATGGTGTCTACTGATCTGTACAGGAATAGACCTGCACATTGGAATGCCAAAGTCTGAGTTTTGGAGAATGGCCAGGCAGGTTGTTACAGTGCGGGGAGATGAGTACAAGAAGTACCAGATACAGCTGGCCAGCAACCCTTTGATAGACCAGCAGCTGCTGGTCCCCATGAGCATGCAGCCAACAGACTTTCTCAGGGTGAGCTGTGTGAAGTAGGTATGAGGAGGATGTCACTGTCCCTGCTTTTGATGATTTGCAATACTCAGATGAGCCATGATTTCTGTAATATAATATGTTCTGTTATTCTAATGGGTTTGTTTTGTTTTTGTGTGCATGGTTCATTTGTTGTTGTTTTTGTTGTTGTTTTTTTTGTGTGTATGCACGCGCGTGCATGTGTGCACACACATGTGCGTAAGTTTGTGTGCATGTGTGTGTGTGTGTGTGTGTGTGTGTGTGTGTGTGTGTGTGTGTGTGTGTGTGTGTGTGTGTGTGTGTGTTCTCTGGATTTTGTTACTAGTAATGTTGCTGGCTTGGCTCCTTTGAGACACAGATACCTAATCTATCTCTGTGGCTGTCTTCTCAACCAGAAAAATTTGATAACTCAATCATTCAGCATTATATTAACTGCTCAACCAGTATTGTGCACACATCATCTTGTCATAAACGGTGCATGTATGGATTATTTTGCTTTCAGGCATTTCTTTTTTCATAATGAATATCAGCTTGCCTTTATATGTGAAAATGTTAATAAAAATAGCTGTTGTTTGAATATGTGTAGCAGGGCAAATTTCACTTCCTGTTTTTTTGCTTGTTGTCAGTTTTGGTTTGTTGTTTGTACTTGTAGTCAAGAATTTAGTGTAATCTTGAAATAAATATACTAATTCTCAGACAGTGAGCAAAAAAAAGAATTCAAAACATGGTGCTAAAGTCATTGTGAGATACAGTGCAGGTAGCATTTGTCATGTTTGTCTTGTGAAGTGACAGCCATCAAGGAGTTTATAAGTAGCCCATGCTCAATTGTCCCCATTTCTGTCACTCTGTACATCCTTGTTGCACAGAATTCTTATATCAACAACCCAGAATTTGCTGAGCTGCCCAGTGGATCCTCACATGGCGTGGGTTCAGCTTCTGGAATGGCACAATTGCATGGCATTCTGGCCAATGGCGGTATCACCGTGGCTGGCAGACGTCTTCTGTCGGAATCCATGATTCAGACACTTCAGATCCCACTCTCCATGGGCCCAGAGAAACTGTTTGGCATTGACCTGTTTTACAGTTACGGGATGGAGCTGTTGCCTGTCCTGGAAGGGGAAAAGGTATTTATGAGGCAAATAGAAAGTTGTGTAATCTAGAATGAAGTGTGAAGGGCAGTATACAGGTGGTCACATAATTCTTGAGATTTGTTTTATGTATTGGTACATGCATTTGTGTCAAACTTGTGTTTGTATCATGATTAAATTTCCTAATAGTGATTGTAATGTATCTGTTTGTTTGTTTGTGTTTTTGTTGTTACAGCTAAAAATAAAAGGTATACATTCAAATCTGTTTGTGGTAACCCCATACAGTAACCCTATATTCAGCTCAATAGTTTGGGTGTCAGAAATGACTTGATGTGAACAAATTAATCTTCTTCCATTTTTGACTTTTGTGAGAGGGGAGGAAAAAGAATCCCACCATGGCAATGATCAGCATCATGCAGACTGTCTCACCAGACACCTTGGTTGTTGATTTAGTTTTGAAAATGGAGCCCAGGCAAAGACCTAAGTTGGTCTGAGAACATAGAAAATGTGGAAACATTTCCATTTGCAGACTTAGTTTGCTTCTTCTATCAATATTTATGCAACAGAATCACTTTTATTGCTTTAAACTGAGCTCTTCGGGGTGCTGGCTGGCTCATGACATTGTATCCACCTCAGCTACGTTATGCTGGTCTTGTTCATGATCTTTATGAGACACAAATGGCAAGACACACAATGGTAGAGCTCACTATCATATATGCTTTTGCTGAGTTCAATGGTTGATTTTTGGCATACTAGTCCATAAGTCAACTGATTTTTTTTTTAGCTGACTTATGGACTAGTATGCCAAAAATAAAATAAAAACTTTCTAGTGAAAAACTGCTGTGAGTCAACTTTGAAAACAAATCCTTTGTGTTGGGTCCCATTTAAGTTGTTGTGGTTGTTTTTGTTTTGTTTTACTGAGTCATAATAATATTGGCCGTGCCTTTGTTTACAGCTTCACTACAACATTGGTCATGGTGGTTTTGGCGGACAGTTTGCAGCAGCAGACATGAAACACAAAACAGGATGGGCCTACTGCACGAACTACCTCAACCCCACCATCATGCTAACTGGCAACGCCAAATGGGTTGCCCTGGAGCAGGCCCTGTTTCAGTGCGTGCATGCCCTGGAAGGCATCAGTGTCCGTCGCAGGCACCTTCCCAGTGCTTCTGAACTTCAGGAGACCTTGCAAAGGCTAAAGAGCAGGTTGTAAGACCGTCAGCAAGATACAGGGATTGTGTTCACCACACAAGTTCTTGATGAGAAACTGTGTTCGTCTTACTCGGGGAAGATGATGGCAGATTCAAGAGCGCCACTTCCCTCAAAATCCTGCACTGTGTTTACATTTCTATCACTGATGGGATTTGACGCAAATTTGCCGACTTCATTGAATTTTTAGCTTCTGTTGGATGTTTAATATTTCATGCAGGTATAGTACAATGGACCCAAATTGCTTGTTACTGTTACTGTTATCTGCAAAAGAGAAGTGTTGTTGTTTTCTTCTTTGTGAAAGCAAAATGTTTTTGTTTTAACTCTACAAGGATCAAGGGGGAAAAGCTAGATGATGAAATAAAATAAAAACATGTATTTAAGAAATTGTTCCTACCATTTTCACTGACCATGAACCAAATAAAGACAGACATGCATTTTTTCTCTCTTTGTTTTGAGCGGGATTTTTGTGAACATTTACTCCACTTGGTGCTTTGCAGATGGCCTTGATGACTGATGACTTCTTCTTTCCAACAGATCACATATATTCATTGG
>OY757541.1:10000976-10010976 GCA_963584105.1 Alviniconcha strummeri
CCGCCGTGAGGGCACTTGGCATTCCACCCCCAAGCAGACCGCTTCCTTCCTTCTCTGTACATTTTACCATAGCATTATTTAGTAGAATACAGTAGTAAAACCATGATGTCCGCAGTTCTTTTATTGATTATGTTGTACGTCTAACTAACAATAGAAAGAACATAACAGTAGCAACTTGGATTTTTACGCCCAGTCAACCAGGACAGTTATACCAGGGGCAAGAGGTGGGGTAAGAGGGAGATTATACCTAACACTGTACTGTCACTACTAGAAATCATTCTGGTTTGACAGTGTAGCGATATGTATATAATCTCCCTCTTCCCCCACCTCCATACCCCCCCCTCCTTCTCCCCGTCCCTAATAAGCCTTATGGTTTCTGTGGACGTTAAGCACCATGTTTACTTACTTACTTACTTACTACTACTAGAAAATGATTCTGCATGTATTAAGATGGGCAGCAGTGGAAGTCATTTTTTAATGTTTCATTAATTTTGGGGGTGGGGGGTGGAAGTCACAAGACAGTGTCCATAAACCACAGCTTTTGAAGAGAAGGGACAGCCAAAACAAAATCGAACCAAGGTCCTGCTTGCCTTACTGCTAGGGCAAACTGGCACACAATACTGAAAGTGAGTCAGCCCATCAGTGTTAATGAATGACATGCATGCTTAAATATGACAGTTTCATACACATTTTCACATAATTGTTTCTTCAGTTTGTGTGTGCATCTTGCACATTGTTATGCTGAAACCCTTGTTGTTGTGTACATTATATGTTAGCCAGTTTTGTTAAATTGCTTATAACATTCTCCATCTCAATGCAGATTATGTGTGCTTGTTTGGTGCTTTGAGCATTACAAATTTCTGTTATTATTATTGTTATAATAACTGAGGTTGTATTTTACATAATGTGATTATGGATGATGCTAACAGAGTAACATTTCAAAGTAGCCGCAAATTTGTCTGCTTTTCTTTAACAACAATAATCTGTCAATGTCATTTTTTTCTGCCTTTCTTTCAGATTCTGAACAATGTTTGGGCAGTACCCTGTAAGTCTATACACTCTTATAATATTTTGCATTTGCTGATATTGCTTACATATTTATTTGTGCAGAAATGCAGTATATGTCATCTTGACTGATTTATTTTTTTAACTTTAGTAGGGATGGGGGTTGGGGGGGAGGGCAAAATAGCATTAATACTTACACAGTCACAGCATAATTATTTCGTGTTTGGAAATTATTCTCACTATCTCAGACATGTAAATTTTTGCCATTTGGTAATTTTAAGACATTTATTGTGCATGTTCTGTTTATATCAAGCCTAGTTACAAATAAGCATGTTGTTGTGAATGTAATGAAATGGCTCAGCAAAGTTGGTGTGTGTGTTTCTGTGTGTCTGTCTATCTGTCTGTTTCTAGAATAATGTTTTGTCATATTGTGAGTGTTTTTTTTCTGTTTTTTTCTCAGTCCAACTACCCACCATACCATGGTGGTGGTGGTAGTGCCTACCCACCTCAGTATGGGGGATATAACCACTCAGGTCCCCCTCCCCCTCCCGGAATGGGCAGTTCATACAATGTCAACCAGTATGGCTATGGTGAGTGTCTGTGATTTGATGGATTAGTCAGAGATCTTTCCTGTTTGTTTGGATTCTGGACTTGCTTCTTGTGTCTGAGCCCTCTCTGCATCTCTGTTGCTCTCTCTCTCCCCAGTCTCTCATTATTATTATTTTTCCTTCTTCCCTTCTTCAACCCTCTCTTGTTTCCCTCCCCCCTCCTCCCCTCTCCCCCCATTCTCTCTCTCTCTCTCTCTCTCTCTCTCTCTCTCTCTCTCTCTCTCTCTCTCTCTCTCTCTCTCTCTCTCTCTCTCTGTTTCTCTCTCACATATTTTGTAAAATTACATTCATTTACATGTTCAGAAAGCACACATTTTGATTAAGTTTACAGTGCGCAGTTGAAATTTTGAGCAGATCTCTGTATAGCCAAGTTGGCATTCTGCTGTTTCAGGCTACAACAACCCAGCTGGAGCAGTGCCAGGGTTCACAGTGCCAGCTGTTCAACAGTGTCACAACATGACCCAGAACATGGGCTACCAGGTAAGCTGCCAGCTTATCACCTTGCTGATCAGGAGTCACAGTGCCAGCTGTTCAACAGTGTCACAACAATGTCATGACCCACAACATGGGCTACCAGGTAAGCTGCCAGCTCATCACCTTGCTGGTCAGGAGTCACAGTGCCCCCAGTCCAAGAGTGTTTGAGCAATAGCATCCAGGCACCAGGTAAAGAAATTGGCTCATCATCTTAGCCTTGGGATGTCAACATATTTGTTTCACTGACTTGTTTAACATCTTGTTTTACTGATTAAAGAAAATTATTATCTGTAAAAAAAAATAATCATATCCTCCAAAACTGCAGCAGCCAAAACAAAACAAAAAAGAAGCAAGAAAATGGAATGTTATTGTCAAAGTCTGAAAACTTGGCTCAACTTGCCCACTAAAGAATAGAGGAAAAAGAGCAAGAAAAACTAGAAAAATTCTCATCAGGATTGGTTTCAAAAACTGATCAGTGCTCTCTCTCTCTCTCTCTCTCTCTCTCTCTCTCTCTCTCTCTCTCTCTCTCACACACACACACACACACACACACACACACACACACACACACACACACACACACACACACACACACACACACACACACACACACGCACACACACACACACACAGAATATCTCTCTCTCTCTCTCTCTCTCTCTCTCTGATCAGATGTTCTGCTGCTTTATTTGCTGGTTGTATACTCATAATATGTAACTGAATAATGTGCATGTGTTCATCTGGCTGTTTCCACTATGTTTGTGTGGAAATTCCCGTGTATAACGTTTCACTCACTCATTCATGCCTATATGTATATAAATAATGCCTCTAATTTTATATTTACTCATCAGTAGCTTAGCAAGGACTAGTTGTTAGGTTTTTGACTGAATCTAAACTACAATCCTTGTAAAATAAAGTTTTTGAGTTTGAGTTCTCTCTCTCTCTCTCTCTCTCTCTCTCTCTCTCTCTCTCTCTCTCTCTCTCTCTCTCTCTCTCTCTCTCTCTCTCTCTCTCTGAGACATATATGTGTGCCAATTGTCTTGTGCTTGAAGGCACCACCGGGTCAGATGATGATGCCTGTGACAGCACAGCTGCAGATGGTGGATTCTCACCTGTACCAATACCAGATGCAGAGACAGCAGCAGATGATTCAGGTCAGTCCTGCCCATTGCACAGCTGCATATGCTCTCAGTTAATACAGTATTGTCAGTTTTGCACTGGCAGTGATGTACATGTCACTGGTGCTTGCATAATTCAGCAGATGCATATGCAATGTGCATTTTTGATGCATAGTGGGCCAGATGATATTTGTGAGTGCAATGTCTTTTTTGTTTGTCTTTTTTTCTACTTCTTCTTCTTCTTGCTTTTTTTGGGGGATGGGGGAAGCAGGATCTTTAAAAAAAAAAATGATGGTGGGTGGTTGGTGAGATGGATGGTAGGATGGAAGTATGCGCTTGAAACTTGAGTGACTAAGGCCTGTCATTTGTCACAGACAGTTGTAAATGTGCCTTTGTGTTACAGATGCTGCAGCAGCAAATCAGGACAGGACAAGTAAGCCAGTTTTTCACCATATCATTTTCTACAATGAATGCAGAAAAGTAAAGAGTGGATCTACAAACTCTGCGTTAGATTTACTTCAAAAACCGAAACTCTCTGAGCATGCATAGACAAGTCAAATTAGTTTTAGGTCAGGAATGTGTGCGAGTTTCACATACATCTACCACTCCACTTTGGTGCTCTCTGCAGACTTTAGTTCAGATTATATGTCATACCTTAGAAGATGAAGACACACTTATCAGTCTTGCTGTGCCAGTTCTTGGAGTCTAATGTCCTTTCAAACACACAGGGTTAGGTTGTTCCAGGACATGGTGGTAAAATGCAAACAAGCTTTTTGTCTGGAGGACGTGTACAGCTTTCTTTTTTCAAGATGTACCAGTCTAGTGATAACCAAACTATTCAGTAAGAAAAATACAATACAACTTTATTGTCTCTGTGTAGAGAAATTTGCTTTCTGGCTCATCATTTACATAAAAACATTCAATAACATTAACAATAAAACATCAACAACTCATTGATTCGTCAGTCTGCAGATTTATTGAAACTTTATTGAATTTATTGAAAGTTTGCAAATTTATTGAAAACTTCTGCACTCTGATTTGTTTTATTTGTACAAATATTTCAGCTTCTCAGCGTAGGTTTTCTACAGTGTGTTCAACAACTGTTGAAGGCACCTCTGTTTTTAAAGTCATGTGTTTGTGTGTGTGTGTGTGTGTGTGTGTGTGTGTGTGTGTGTGTGAGTGAGTGTATGTGTGTGTGTGTGTGTGTGTGTGTGTGTGTGTGTGTGTGTGTGTGTGTTCTGGTGTAGATGTTCTTGTTGTAACTATGAAGTTTTTTTTTTTTTAAACATCAATTTTTGTCGCCACAATTTGTTGTTTGTTTTTTAATTCCCAAAGGATATATCTGAAGAAGAAATGAAAGAGAAGGTCCGGGAACAAATGAAGAGAGTCTTCATTGACGAGCTCTGTCGACGAGAGAAAGTGTCCGGAACATTTGAACTGACGGAGGGCACTGTTAAGCCATTTGAGAAATACGATGAAACAGATCCAGTGACCAAGTGGTACAATGAAAACAGGGGCGAGGATCTGACTGACAAGAAGTGGAACGTTGAGGCCGACTGTGAATATTTCAGGAATGCTATGAAAGGATTGGGTGAGTTTGGTGCACATTGATGGCAAGCGAGTGGCTGTTCAGTATCGTTGGTAACACTTAACCCTTTCACTGCCCCAGCATGTAATATTTCCGGGCTAAAAGATGCACACATGCACCTGCAAACAGTGTATTTTCTGGTCCTATAGCACATCTGCTTTCAGTGTTATACAATTTGATGAAAATTCTTTCACATTCTGATGCGGAAAAAAGACAAAAAGGCTTAAGGGTTTCAAGTTTGGTACTTCTATTGGTCATTTTCAAATGACATCCTGGCAGTGAAGGGGTTAAGATATTTATATGCCAAGATAGTGTTTACATAGTCCTTACAGCCAGCTAAAGAAATGAGGACAGATTTCCCTTGGGTTAAACTGGCTCTGTTGCCCAGTCCTTCATTACCATCAACAGCAGGAACCACAGAGTGTTGTCAGAAAAAAGACATGTCATTATTATGCCATACGTCATTCCTGTCCCACTGTCATTTTTTTCACTTAAAGGAAAAGCCACAGAGCCAGTTAAAAAGGGTGGTAACTCTCTGTGCCTGGGTTTGGGTTTTGGCCTATACTCTATCGGCACATATCTTTGACAATAGCAAATCTACATGTTGTTGTAATGCTGCTTATCTAGCAATTACTGCAAAACCTCAGAAGAAAGGTCACCCTCATAAGAGACTACACACTCCTCTTTGAGGACCTGTTTTTTTCATAAATCTTCCCCTTCATACTTCCCTTTATCAAACATGTCCTCAAAGGCTGTCTCTTTACACCATTTTGGTTTCTATTTCTGCTTTTGTGTTTAGATTTGGCACACTCTGTTGTAACACGGTATTGTGGAACCTCTTGACAGAACCACACAGAAGGAAAAATATGGGGTGGTTTTAATGGAGGGTTGGTCTGCAGTGAGGGGGTTCAGTGAGATGGAGACATGTCAGAAAGGTGATCTTTAGAGGGAGATGGGTCTCATGTGATGGTGGTCCTTCATCAGGGAAGTTGTTGGGGGTGGGGGTGGAGGGTGGGCAGGGGTGTCCCCTATACTTTTGTTTCACAAGTCCTTTTTCTCCATTTAGGTAAGTAAGTAACTTGGTGTTTTACGCCCAGGCAACCATTACGGTTATACCAGGGCATTCATTTAGGGAAAAGAAGGTTTCATAGACAGCAGCAAGAGAGTGGGTCTGATTTTAGAAACATGGCACAATTTGGGCATGTATGCTAATATAAATCAGCCAAATCAAACCAAGGTTTCGTCTCTTTTGGACGCTTTTCTTCTTAACTAAAAATATAAAGTTTCACTTTGTCCAAATTTGCAAAGGATGATGCCCACAGACAGAAAGTACATGTACATGGTTGGTATTAAAAATCGGCTGCATTTTTAGGTAAATATACGGGGATATGATGACTTTTATTGGGACTGCTGACTTTGTTACAGGAACCAACGACGATGCCGTTATTCACATTGTGGCAACTCGCTGCAATTCCCAGCGACAGGAAATGAAGAAATTGTTCAAGACTTTATACGGAAGAGTAAGTGAATTAATTTCTCCTTTCTTTCTTTTTCTCCTTGTTTATTAAAGCTAGAATTACCCATTGAAAAGTACTCCTTAAAGTCATTCTGCAAGTGCCTCAGTGATGATTACAGTAGCAATAATGATAATTATGGTAAAGGTATTGTACAGTGTATGGTACATGTTAAAAGGTGTTTATTGTCTTTAAAAAACAAAAACAAAAACAAAACAGCTTCATTTCTAACACATCATATGATAATGATGTCACCAGATAATAAGAGAAGCTAAAAGGTAACCGGATAATAAGAGAAGCTAAAAACAAAATTCATCAGTCTATCCTATCACGTTTTATTTCTACCAGCCACATATGGGCTGTGTTTGCAAAGCACTATTGCCAAAGGTAGTGTCTTCCCTTGGAGTCCAAAAAACATCAAAGCTGGAAGCACCTTAATTGTAAGGCATCATCTTTCTGGTGAGACTTTGTGGTGTATGTGCTGTTTCTGCTGTTGTCAGTAAAGAAGAAATACTGCTCTATCCAGGTGATCGAAAAAAAGCCTGTTCAATCCAAGGCATGTTCCTGAAATATGTCCGCACTGTCTTCAGTAGACTGTAAAAAGGACTTGGTGCAGTCTGTCTTTGGTAAGACTAAGCTAGCCTAACCCCCACATTGCTTACAGGACCTTCAATCCAGGTGATCAAAACAAAGCCTGCACAGTCCAAGCCATGTTACTGAAATCTGTTCTTGCTCTTTTTAACCCTTTCACTGCCATGATGTCACTTGAAAAACAACCAATAAAAATGTGAAATCATAAACTCTTGAGCCTTTTTGTTTTCTTTTCACACTGGCATGTGAAAGGAATTTCATCAAAACATTGAAAGTACATGTGTTATAGAACAGAAAATATACTGTTTTCAGGCACATCAGTGCATCTTTCAAGCTGGAATTTTTACAGGCTGGGGCAGTGAAGGGGTTAATAGACTGTAAGAAGGACTATGCTATCTTGGTGCAGTCTGTCTTTGGTAAGACTAAGCTAGCCTGACTCCCACATTGCTTACAGGACCTGATTGAGGACATCAAAAGTGAGCTGAGTGGTGACTACAAGGAGCTGGTGATGGCCCTGTTTGTCTCACCGGCAGAGTATGATGCTTGGTGTATCAAGGAGGCCATCTATGTGAGTACAGTGGGGGAAAAAGAAAGGTTCCATTATGTATATGTGGAGGGAAGGGTCTTGGGGAATATTTAGAGGCTTTCACCTGCAGTTTAATTTTTACTGTGTCTCCTCGCTCATTTGTATACCATGCAACATTTGCCCATTGAGTCTGCTCAAGAGCAGAGAATAGCACTACATAAAAGCAATGAATAATAACATGACTGTCCTTTGAGCATGACTTGCATATGGATACGGAGTGCTCTACAAGTTTTAGTCCTCCTCCTCATCTTCTTCATCATCATCATCAGCACTGTAATCATCTTTTCACATTGTGAAGTATGACGTGTTGTTCTTTACTGGTGCAGTTTGACGTGAACTTGCTGTGCGGATCTGATTTTTTCATTTAATGGTTTTTCTTTTAGGGTCCTGGTACAGATGAAGCAGCTCTGATAGAGATTCTGATGACTAGAACCAACGCCCAGATCCAGGAGATACGCAATGTTTACCCCTCAGGTAAGGGGAAATCTTCCCTTCTGTTTGGACTGCATCCTTCGAAAATACCACAGTATTTAAGGACTTTTTCCTTGCCTTGGTGTTTATAATAAAGAGTGTTGCTTTTTTTTTTTCTTCTTCTTAGTTTTGAACAAGCACTACCATGGAAAAACACCAAAGATTGAGAAAGACATTGAGGATGACACTAGTGGCGACTTCAAACGTCTGCTGATTTCAGCTTGTCAGGTAAGTTGAAAAACTTTTCTGAGTGCATTTACATGGTAGAAATAAGTGTTTTGTTGAACTGAAAAGTTAAAGCTACATGCCCTCAGTTTAGCATTACTTTAAATGATAAAATGTCAATATGGTTGTCATGGTGCATATATGAAGACGGTGGAACATTCATATCATTGTATCACAAGCAAAGATATGATTCACTTTTCGACACATGTTATTCACATTCGATGAAAAAAAAAGAGATGTCATTTATACTGATAAACTTATCATCAACCAGTTTGCATTTCAGCAAGGAATACTTATTTGCTATCCACTGCACTTTAAAAAAAAAGTGACAAATTTTTCATTTTTATCAGTGGGATTCCCCTCAGTCACTTTTATTTAAATTTTTTACATCTGAGTGCATACTGATCTGTTAGTTCAGAGATTCCTTCTTTTGTGTGTGCAGTTTATGTGCTCTGCTGAAAGCTGCAAATGTAAAGTGAGATTTCAAAAGCTCTGTTCACCTGACTGAATGCTCAGAACAGTTGTATACTCACCTGTTATCTTTGATCTTTCTGTGGACAGGAAATATTGGAGGCAAATATTGGATGGTAAACATTCTGGCAAATATGAAATAATTCATTCTGATGATGTGTTTGTATGTATCCTGGGCATTGATGTTTTACAAACAGGGTGGTCGTTATGAGATTCCCAAGGATCGGCTTGAGAGCGCAGTGGAGGAGATTATGAACCCGGAGACCAAGGAGGGCACGGGCATGTTCCAAGTGAACTACCAGAAGCTGGCAGATCATGCCAAGGCCTGCCGTGAAGCCAAGCAGCTCTTTGAGGCTGGGGAGGATCGCTGGGGCACTGATGAGGAGACCTTCATCCGCATCTTTGCTACAAGGGACTATTACCAGATGAGAGAGACCTGGAATGAGTATGTGAAGGTGAGAAAGTTTTTCTTTTTTTTCTTTCTTTCTGTACTTCTACATTATAAAACAGAAGGTATTTGTGTCTTTCCTGTTATTGTCATATTGTTACCACATTCTTCTCTCTCTCTCTCTCTCTCTCTCTCTCTCTCTCTCTCTCTCTCTCTCTCTCTCTCTAGCTCTCTCTCTCTGTCTTTCTGTCTGTCTGTCTGTCTGTCTGTCTGTCTCTCTCTCTCTATCTCTCTCTGTCTACTTTTCATAATGCATGTTACATGATATGTAGTCAAATACTTATGAAACAAAAATTAACGGAATGAAAGATTTATCTTTTGAGACATTGTATATTTATCTTTGGATTTTGTTGTCCATTTTAGTTGACAGATATTGCATAGTTCATCTTTAGAGTTCATCTTTGGATATTGTTGTCCATTTCAGTTGACTGAGAAAGTATATAGTTTATCTTTGGATTTGTTTTGTCCATTTCACTTGACTGAAAAATTATGGATTTTGTTGTCCATTTCAGTTGACTGGGAAATTATATAGCTTATCTTTGGATTTTGTTGTCTGTTTCAGTTGTCAGAAACTGTATAGTTTATCTTTGGATTTTGTTGTCCGTTTCAGTTTGGCTGAGAAATTGCATAGGTCATCATTGGGTTTTGTTGTCCTTTTCAGTTGACTCAGCGTGACATCCTGAACAGTGTGGACAGGGAGACATCAGGTGACTTCAAGGCTGGACTCAGAGCCATTGGTAAGTCCCAGCTTCCCTGTAACATACCTTCTTAACTCACAGGGCGTCTGTGTGTGTGTGTGTGTGTGTGTGTGTGTGTGTGTGTGTGTGTGTGTGTGTGTGTGTGTGTGTGTGTGTGTGTGTGTGCATGCATGTTTGTGTGTGTGTGTGTGTGTGTTTGTGTG
>OY757541.1:10013476-10160102 GCA_963584105.1 Alviniconcha strummeri
ACCCCCACCCCCCACCCCTTTTTTTGTTTTGTTTCTTTGTTAATTTTTTTAGCATTGGGGTACATGTATAGTCAGTCACTGTTTTGTTGTTTGGTGTGTGGTTGTTGGGTTTTTGGGGGTGGGGGAGAGGGTTCCATGTTATGAGATTAAAGATCAAGGACTGTGGACTGTGATTCGCCCATTCGACAATGCTGTGCTAACAAGGGAAAGAAAGGGAAACTATATTTCACAGATCACATTGTTTCTTCTTTTTTTCTCTCTCTCTGAGTGGGATGTAATTTCTCCCCCCAAAAATGTGACCATGTAGTTTGTGTTCCATCCAGAAAATGCAAGCATGTATTTTTGCATAACATTTTTATTTTAATAACACATTTTGTTAGCTGTACCCTACCATTATATCCACTTGATTATGTTTAGAAATCTGTCATAAAAACTAAATTGTCTTTTAAGGCCTCGATTACTTTAGGTGTCAAAATCTATCACTAAAAGAAAATGCATACAAGTGTGGAATATTTTAATAAAGAGGACAATATCTGGCAGTAGCATTACTAACACTAATACATTTTTAAGGAGTGTGTGGTTCTTTTTTTAATTCCTTTTCTTTCTTTCTTTTCTTAAAACACATTAAACTGATATTACTAATCAACTGCTTTGCATATACAACTTCAGTGCATTATTTAACTCTTTTTTTTCCTCTCTTTTTTTGTAGTAAATTCTTAACAATAGTGTTTGTACTTTGTGTGTAGTTAACAAAAAATTGTTTTTATTTAACTGATTTTATGTGTGTACAGACTAGTTGTAAGTTAGTTCTGCAATGCATGTGCTTAATGTATCAATATTAGTTTTCCTTTCTTTCTGTTCTTGTGCAATGTATTCAGACAGGTAGTCACCTGTTTGTTATTGTTCACACTTTGTTTCCCCCCTCCACACCCCCCCTCCACCCCATTATCATGGCTGTCAGTATTCTCCTTCAACATGATGGTGATTCTGTAAATTGGAAAATATGCTTTTTTCAGGAACTATACCATACTTGTACATGCAGACTCTCTCTCCTCACAATGGCTTATACATATGCAAAACTCTTCACAGAAGGCTCATATGTGCATGTGCACAAGTATGACTTGGAGTATGCTGGGTCACGTATGTGTTTCTGCATATGAAAAAATTGAAGCAGTGGGACCCAACCATTCAGACTATGGAATGATTACTTTTACCTGATTCTGTGATACTTGGCTGTAAATTCATGCTTGAATAATTAAAACTGTGCAAGTTTGTTTTGTGAGGTGCATTCACTTAAAGTGACTGATCTGTGAGAGAGAGAGAGACAGAAACTCTCATGCGCACACACACACAACAAGAGTGGGAGGGATGGAGACCAAGTATATGTAACTGTATATGTAGCACATTTAAATCCTTCATTGCATGTGAGGAAATCTTAGTTACCATCTTTAAGAAGTCAGACTATGACTAGTCCCAGAAATGAAGGCTGATGCTTTCAGCTAAAATACTTTTACTGAGGTATACAATATTTAGTGTTGAGTAAACGATATTTCATGCACACACACACACACACACACACACACACACACACACACACACACACACACAAACTTCATAAGTGTCCGTGAACAAAATTTAATCAAAGTTTTGAATCTTCATCACCAAAATCCAAAGTAAAAAAAAAAAAAAAAATCATACAAAAATGGATTTTGATGTCAACACTTTGGCACAGTATCAGAACACTTAAAATACTGACTGAACACGGTGGTAAATATAAAAGAATTAAAAGGAAACAAATCATGTCCTAAAAGTGCAGACAGGACAGTCCAATACATGTACTACAGCACCTGCTCTGTAAGAGTTACTGCTGTCAAGCTGAATGATTTGTACATTAAACTCAGCTTGTCCTGTTTGTGCTATATATTCAAACATGAGAATCTGATTCTGTAAGACACACTGCTGACAAGCTGATGACTTGTACATGACACTCAACTTATTGCATCTTATCAAACATGAGAGTCAGATGATATATGAGTTATGAAATCCTGCAAAGTTCCTCTGTAATGTAGTACGATTACAGGATTTTGCAAGCTTTCACACTCTCCCCAAACGTATGACTTTACACAACTGGTTGAAGATTCCCATGCCTGTACCTTGTAAACAGTTACAAATATGCTGTGCCATGCCACACAAGGACAAGTCAATAAAACATAAAATGCATGCATACTTACAGTCACTGTAACGTAAAAGCAGCCACTAACTGAATATGTACAAATTATGTCAATGTGTCTGTCATCACAGTCATTTTGCAGCAGTATGATCTCTCTCTCTCCCTTTAACACACGCATGCATGCTGCACAGTTAAAAACACACACATGCATGCTACACACAGTCAAACATACATGCATGCACGCACACACACACACACACACACACACACACACACACACACACACACACACACACACACACACACACACACACACACAAACAACAGATGCTACACAATGTCACACATGCATACTGCAAGCCCTCTCACACCGATACCAATCCAAATTATGCAATTACTGGCAACTGACGGTCTGAGTAGCTAAAACCAGACTGTCAAGAAGCTGGGAATCATATTGCAATTGCCCTAGTAGTAATTCATTCCTGTTGATTTTGAACAGTCTGCACCAGTACCTCAAGAACCAAACAACGTATTATACTGACCATTGAGAAACATCACCCACCACTAGCCACTCAAAAACTAACCAGGACAAAGCCTTGACCACTGAACAACCTGTTCTTGACCTTGCCTCTTGCATAATGAATCAAGCAAGACACCATCTGGACCATCAAGAAATGCATGCATGACGAGCCACTTAAGACCTGAGCAACCAACACACTTTTGACTGTCAATGATCCTGTCTAGACACCTTGTCATAGGAGCCATTCAAGAATGTCTTGACTGCCAAGAAATGAACATGACTAGACATCAAATACTGAACGAAAGACATACTGATCAACAGCATACAAAAGTTTGGATGAGCTAATCCATATTCTGTCAGCGGTAACAGATCATTTCAAGATCAGGGCCCATATGCATGAACAACAAACAGCCCTACAAATTGCATTTAATATTCTCTAAACAGTGACAACACTGAAAAAATTGTCATGTGTGAAGAGCACATAAGAGTATAGCCTAAATGTGTTTAAAGCTAGACTCATGTTTTGACATTTAAGCAGCCTAACCACTGTATAAAAATGGCTGCATGATGCCATCATTACCAACAGAAGCTACTACTGAGGAGAAAAACTACTACTGAGAAGAAAAACACTTCTACGGACCAATGCAATCCCATATACAGTTAAGACCACAAATTATTCAAGAACTGGGTTTGTACATCAACACACATCACAGTCAACACAGACAACAAACAGAGGGACAGGAAAATATCAACTGGGATGGGGTCACTGACATCTGCTACAGTTTGGAATTGCTGTCATGTGGTGTCCAATCTGTTTTCAGTTTCCAACTTCACTTGCATAAATCAAGGGACTTTCCTGATCTAAAAATAAACAAAAGCAAATTGCTATTTTTGAGCCTATTGATGACTCATGCATGAGGAAGGAGAACCAGACTTCTGTACACTTAAGCAGATTGGGATTAGGGCCTTTAACTTTATTTGCTCTTCATCTATATGGGCCCAGGACACTTGCTGCTGACCAGTTTTATACACTGCTACCAATGCGCACTGGCTTTCAATGTAACCAATGCACGCCGGCTCTTAATGCGTCTTCTGTTTATCCTTCACTGACAGACCCGTCAGCAGTGTACATAATATACACTGAATATCCAATACCAGTGTCACAAGTGAAGAAGTGGACATATCAGTTATCACTTAAATATTTCAGCTGTATGTGACATCATCAATAAAAGCTCACGTAAGCAGCTTTACACTATAAGTCAACACTCAGCTCTTTTTAAATCTGTTCTGTCACAGTGTCTGATGGCTACGTTGTGATGAAGCTATGAAAAAAAAAACTGCTTCTGATTCCGCAGATGTAAGAATCAATCAGAAAGTAGTACCAGCGAAATCTGCACCACACATCAACAACAGTTCTAAGCCACCTTTGTCTGCAGCTACACACAGCCCATAAAAAGTGTCATTTTATGCTGTTAAGGTGTCATTCTACTTCATTTGACTCTGTCAGTCTCAGCACTCCATTTGTATTCACTTCTTTCACAGTCCACCTCTAGCCAGCCAAGTCACACACAAGCTTCTTTGGCGTTCTATGACTGTCCTCAGACATCTAGGCTTATGGCATTGGTGACCTTGGTTGTCTGCAGCAGGTCCTCCTCTGACATCTAGGTTGATGATATTGATGACCTTGGTAGTATGCAGCAGGTCCTCCTCCTCAGACATCTAGGTTTATGGTACTGATGACCTCAGCTGTCTGCAGCAGGTCCTCCTCTGACATCTAGGTTTATGGTACTGATGACCTCAGCTGTCTGCAGCAGGTCCTCCTCTGACATCTAGGTTTATGGTACTGATGACCTCAGCTGTCTGCAGCAGGTCCTCCTCAGACATCTAGGTTGATGGTATTGATGACCTTGGTTGTCTGCAGCAGGTCCTCCTCTGACATCTAGGTTGATGGTATTGATGACCTTGGTTGTCTGCAGCAGGTCGTCATGAACTTGGTTGTCCGCAGCAGGTCCTCCTCTTCAGACATCTAGGTTGATGGTACTGATGACCTTGGTTGTCTGCAGCAGGTCCTCTCGGAGCCCAAGAGCCTTCCTTCGTGAGTGGCTCCTTGGGGCCAGTGCTGTGTCTGTGGTTCCTTCTTCTCCGTTCTTCTTCTGTAGTGTTCAGCTTCAACACTCTGAAGGCTCTGACACTTCTAGTGCACGCTGTGTTATTTTGATGTTTCCACAATCCACCGAACTGACACTTCTAGTGCACGCTGTGTTATTTTGATGTTTCCACAATCCACCAAACTCTGACACAGACCACAGGATCTTTAACATGCATATGTGATCTTTTTGCATGCCCATACACACAGGGGGACTTCAGTTTATAGTCTCATCCAAAGGACTTTTGTAGCATCTTCACAGAATTTGACTCCGGAGATATCTCGAAAGCCTAGAACCTAACAGTCACCCATCCATTTAGTGACCACACTCAATCGTGCTCAACTTTGGCTTTCAAGACCAAGTGCTCCTGCTCGGCACCACTGACTGCTTTTTTCTACAGGGAGCAGAACTGCAGAACATGTTCTAAGGTTTGCAGGCCTGTCAGCTGAGTGTGACAGACCAAGGCAGTGAATGTTGGCAAACAGGTGGCAGTGATGAGTCCATAGCTGGCTTGTGTACTTTAAAGCCAACCAACCATTGTGCTATGTAGAAAAATGTTGTTTAGGTAACATATTCACAGTTCCAATTTGCTGAAAAAAGGTTTGAAGCATTGCATGCTCTGTTATTTTCTACAGTGCATAAGAGGTTGCTGCTCTTGCTTGCTAGTTTGGTTTTACACCAAAGTTCACTGGTGTGGCGCTGGAACATAAGAGGTGTGCAGGTACACTTACAATAAGCACCAGAGTCTCAGTGAGTTATGTCCATCACCAGGATCATGTTTTGCATACCCTGCCCCTTAACCTACTCACAGCTTCAATACTGCATAAGTAAATCAGAAGCAGACAGATTAAAGTGAACCACCTCAGTTCCTGTATTGTCATGAAAACTTTCACAGTCCGTCTCCTCCACCAAAGCAGAGAGGGTGGTCCATTCAGGGAAGGTGTTCATACAAGTTCTCACAGCGGTCTTGCGAAGTGGTCAGGTTGCTGTAGCCGGGGTCAAGGGGCTGCTTGCTCTCTTTGTGGGTCACCATCCCGTCACTGCCGTTGCTGCTGCTGATGGTGCTGTCCTTGGACTTCAGCCCCTTGCCATCCTCAAGCTTGGGTGCAGGCTCCGCATCATGGCTGCCACGTGGTGGCACCACCGGGCTACCATTCATGTCCACATAGTCGTTGTGAACATTGCTAATTTTCTGCGTCAGACTCCCCGACATGCTGTGCAGGCTCTCCTCCGACTGCCCCAAGAAGGCTGCCCCTTCGGCCGTGGAAACCAGTGGAGTAGAGGAGTCATCCAGGTCTGTTGCTGGCATCCCACCGCAGGCTCCCAGCATTTCATCACTCTGGGTGGTGAGGGTGGCTGACGGTGAGCTGTGGTAACTGCCCGTGTCTTTAAACATGTGGGTGGCTACGCCGTTGGGTTTCTGGACCTCCTCGTACATGGCTCCCACTTCCACGGGGGTGAGGTACAGGTCACTGGAGGGGCGGGGGTGGGACGAGTGGGGGGCGGGAGGAGGTGGGAGAGGCTCACGAGCGTGGTTGTAGTTTCGGTTCTCAAAGTGCACCGCAGGTTGCCCCATAGCTTTCTTGTAGTTGTAACTGAAACATACCATAAAAGAGTTCACACAATCTGCAGCCTGTGCAGAGGAAATCCATAGCTTAACGTTACTGCAATCCGCTTTGACCTCTGCCATTTCAAGCTGCTCTCAATGACCCAAACCAAACTGCAGCAATTGCCTAAAGGTTATCTGGTCCATAAAAAAGAGCTCCTTTTTTCTTCTTTTTTTCCACATACTAAAGACATCTCCAAACAACATCACATACAGAACCCTTTCAGTAACCTTGGCATTTATTTAACTGCGGAAGAGCCTGAGGTCATTTTGACTTTTTTGAGATGTTATTCATCTTGAGATGTTATTCATCTCTGCAGATGTTATTCATCTCAAACCTTTAAAATCACTTGAAAATTAAACCGATTCAGTTAGTTGTCTTCTTCTTTGGCCTTTTTTTGTTTGTTAGTTTTTGTCTAAAGAGCAAACAATGTCACTCTGGGATGTTACAAGTAAAACAACTCACCGCCTGCGAAATATCAGGAACACAAGCAGCAGGACGAGCAACACAATTCCTCCCGTGACCAAGATGATAGTCAGTATTGCCACTGTGCAGACACAAACAGAGAAACACTTTTAATTAAAGCCACAGCACTCATAACAAACAGTCACCTATTATACAAAAATGTTATGCATGATGTCTAAAATAATAACATTAACAAAAAAATAACCAAAAAGAACAAGGATACTGTTGGAGTCTTACAAGTCTCTGTAAAGCAAATATTATACCTCTACACATGACATGCCTGTCACCTTACCTGTTATCTTGTTGAGGTTTATTTTACCAGACATGTGTGTAACATGACATTGTATTATCTCCCAACATCCCCCCCACCCCCACCCCCACCCCCATTGTCCCTTCCCAACCCACAGTGCTGTCTTTTTTTCTTTTTCTATTTTTTCAGACTAAAATAAATGTACTGCAATAAAGGCAGCTGCCTAACACTGACTAACAGAAAGAAAACTCCACAACAAACCCCTTAAATAGTGGCATAAGAAAGCAAAATTTATCCTGAAGACACAACAGTAAAAATCTGTAAATCTGTAGTACAGCATTATAAAGCTATAAAAAAAGAAAAAAGAAGAAGAGAAAGTATAAATGTACCAAAATAACTGTCCACACATCTAACCTCAAACTGATTATCTTGGAATGGGTTAAGACTCTTTAGTATATGACACTACATGTATACAAATGGAAATAAAAGGGGTAACCGTTCTGTGACACCCACCCCTACAAACATGTATTATGTCAGGATTATGTCACGGCTACAATGAAAATCAGCAAAGGGAACTAACAGTGTCCTACAGACATCATATCACACTAACAAGGGGCACACCACAGACCTGAATTGCCCACAGCAACTGTCACCTGGCATGCAAGTAAACACAGGCACACAAAGCACCACCACAGGTGCAACCTCCAACAGTTAATAGCTTCACTGGGACTTACTGTTTCCATTGTCAAGTGAGAGAGAGGCTGAGTGAGCTTGATGATGGCCATGCTGGTTGAATGCTGCAACACACAAATATACCCAACTGTGAAAACATTAACAAATATACCCAACTGTGAAAACATTAACAAATATACCCAACTGTGAAAACATTAACAAATATACCCAACTGTGAAAACACTAACAAATATACCAAATGATGAAAACATTAGCAAATATACCCAACTGTGAAAACATTAACAAATATACCAAATGATGAAAACATTAGCAAATATACCCAACAGTGAAAACATTAACAAATATACCAAATGATGAAAACATTAGCAAATATACCCAACTGTGAAAACATTAACAAATATACCCAACTGTGAAAACATTAACAAATATACCCAACTGTGAAAACATTACTGTTTTACTGCAAACATTGCTCATATCAACTATTTACTGTTATAAATTTATTGATGGATACAATGTAAAACACATGTATGCTAATAAGTGTAACCGAGTGTATTGTATACATGTTCCGGGCCATGACCCTATAACCTTTTCTTTCCGGTCCTTTTCCTTTTTGATTGGGTGGGGTTTTTATGGCCCAATTATCTAAGGTGTTAAAAGTTGTGTGCTGGGCCGGCAGCGTCCCTTTTCCCCCAGTGTCCCTGCAGAGGCAGGTTGTTTGTTTACTGTTGCAGCTGGTGTTCATGTGTTCATCTCAGGGGAGAGCCTGTAAGTAGTTATTTTTCTATGGCTTGTTGTTCTGTTGTTTCTTATTGATGTAAATAATGTATGTTTATAATGTTACCATGTTCACAACGTGCCTTGATTTTGGTTCTTGAATTCATGGGTAATTTCGGCATCAGATTGCCGCCTTAATGCCACAGGATGACCGGTGTTTTCAAAATGTATGCAGCTCACCTTGGTTAGCTGATAATATATAACTAGTATGTTATGCTGCCATTGTTGGATGTTCAGTTTGAGTGATGCTTTGCCGATGCAAAGTTATCCCTCTAAAGTATGGATACTTTGTCAGCGTGGCCGTGCAGATCTCTGTGCTTATAACAGCATAACTTATTTGTTTAGTTTCCTACTGATCTATGTTTCTACATGAAATCGGTGGTATATTACGGCTAACACTTTAAAGATGTTGACTTCATAGTTGTGGAATGTCCAGTTTACTAGTTGAATATGGTTTAGTACATAGGGGTGATTGTATAAACTGTGAGACATGTTATTTCTGTTTGATCCGGCTTTTGTATGGCCGAGTCTTGGGCGCGCAGACTTTCACTCTACTTAGCTTGTAAACCCTTTCCGGGTCTTTGTGCGTGTACCCGAACTGGCCGGTGATGTGCGTCAGTGGTGGCAATTAGGTCTTTGTCTCTGTTCACTAATCGAGCAGCTAGATCAGCAGCTTAGATTCTTGATGCGCTACCCGTGTCAGTAAGACGTTTGACGTTGTTCACAGCCGGATATGCTCTGCTAGTCAGTAACAGTAACATGCTGTAACGCTTTGAGTAACTTCACGAGGCTGGAGCCGGTCAGTTTATGACTGACTTCCTCCCGCTTACGGCATGATCCCAAATGCCACCCGTGTCACTATCCATCTCGTTGTGTGCTTAAGTGGAACTGCTGTAACGAATGAGCATGGTAATTCGCATACTTCACTGTTACTTTATTATATACTTCATTATACTGGGAGTTCATCAGTTAATTGACTGGCCGTCTCTTGTATACTCACCGTGACTCTGTGAGATACGTGTTTTAAGTGTACTGTAAGTCAAGCACACGACTTATGTGCTTGATAATTAATCATTTTGTCACAGTTACCATCATGTATTATAGTAACCCACAGGTAAACTACATGGTTACTGTATTTATTAGATTAGTAATTGCTGTTGTTTAGACTTTACATTTGCTTTCATGTTCTAAATGTTTTGTTTGCTTGTGTCTTTTCCAACAGACACTGTTTCCTGGTTGGTTGGTGTACAAATAAAAGTTATGTTATAGCAACCTCTGACTTGTGACTCTTCATCCATGCTTCCAACCTGCTTCCCCTCAATTCCCCATCCCCACTCCCCTACATAAGTGTGAATGCAAACACACACACACACACACACACACACACACACACACACACACACACACACACACACACACACACACACATGGGGTCAGGAAGGGGGGGGGGGGGAGGGTCAGAGTCTGAGACAGCAAATAAACCAGAGGTTTGTTGACGGAGATTGCAAGTACTTCAATTAACCTTTTTCAAGAATTAAGGAACTATCATATCTCATCTCAGTTGATGTAGCACAGAGCACTCTGTCTTCACACTGTCACAGATGTATCTTTTCCCCTTTCCCCAGCTAGCAAACAGCGAATGAACCACTCAGGCACACTCCCAGCATCGCTTGCTTTCTGGCACCTTCCTCCTTGGAGGAAGGATGTCATACACCAGTGCTTGGAGTTCGCCACTCAGGAGCACGCCTTTAAAGATTCACTTTTTTCTTATCACTTCTTTACTTTGTTACGTGCACTGACAGCAATGCAGATTTTGTCTTTTGCTCAAGAAAAAGCAAAGAAAAAAAAAAGCATTTACCATGAGAACAGGAGGGGAAGGGAGAACACACACACACAGAGAGCTTGGAGGCACTCACTGTAATAGCGTAAAGAAAGACATCTGGAGTTTATTATCTCAACACTGTGACAGTTAAGTTTTCAGAGAAGGAACAAGTGCAACACAGAAACAGATATGCCTGTTGGAGGGATGGGAGGAGGCCTGCCATGGGCGCTGGGGGTGAGGGTAAGGTTAGAAACACTTAAGAACAATGTGGGCGGGGCTGGCGTGTCTTGCATAATATATATCCAGTCTGAAACAGTACTGGTAATAAAAAGATCTAACACTGCACTGCATCCAGTACTGTATTGTACTGAGAAAGAGAGAGAGAGAGAGAGACAGACAGACAGACAGACAGACAGACAGACAGACAGACAGTCAGTCAGACAGACAGTTTGTTTTTTAAATCAAACCTTTTTCTGCATTCACTATGACTGTTTTGGGGTGGTTGTTTTTTGTCATTTTTGTGTGTGTTTTTTAGCAGGGTGGAGGGTGGAGGGTTGCCTTTTGCTCAGTTTATTTGGCATGAAATTTTTAAAAATCTGCATGACCAGGTTCAGAAACAAACAGATACATGACAAAGACACAGAAACACTGACAGACAGACAGACAGACCCCCACAAAGACAGAGAAACAGAGACGAAGAGAGAGAGAATCTCCACACTACACAGACCAACCAAAGAGAGGCAGCTTTTCATGCAAACTTGATGCTAGTACTAGAGAAAAAGAGAGGGCTAGGAAACAGATATGTATGTTTTGCAGGAAGGGGTAAAAAAGAGGTTGCACTCTTTTAGCCACACCCTTCCACAGATTCTTGCCAGCTGACACGGAGCGACATGAATTACGATAAGGAGTGTTAAACACATGTCAAGAAAAAGAAAAAAACATGAACAGAAAGAAAAAAACAAGGTACTTATGATGCCATTCTGAGTTTGTATTAGTTACACTACTAAAAGGGGCATATCTTTGATCTTCATATAGTAAACCTTGGAGAGTGAGAAAGAGAGAGAGAGAGATAGTCAAACACACAGAGAGACAGAGACAGAGAGAAGCCTCTGATCCACTCTATCAAAAAGATGCACACACACACACACACACACACACACACACACACACACACACACACACACAGAGTCAAGGCCAAAGTATACAAGACTGGTGTCAGCAAATGCAGCTGCCATCCCAAACTCCAACACTGGTTCAAGGTGCACATGAGGACACATGCACTAACTGTGGTACAACACTAATCAAGCTTGACTCTACCATGCCTTGAAAGGTCAGAAGGCATGTGCACTTAAACTCTTGATAGTCATGAAACAGTCAAAGGAACTGCCCTCCTCATGATGCTAGTCATATCCAGTCAACCAGGATGTTTGTAATATATATATATGTATAAGGTCAGTCACAGTAGTAGAAGAGATCAAAATAAAAATAAAATAAAAACATTATTGATTTTGTTTTAAAATACTCATTTGATTTTATAGTGATATAAAAAATACATTAAAAAAACACACACAATACTTTCCTATTTCTAAGTGCACTGGAAGACCCAGCAACACATGGCACCTCTTTTCCCAGAGAGAGAGAGAGAGAGAAAGAGAACCGACAGAGACACAACTAAGTGACCGCTGCATGTCAGGTTAGTCATAATGCTTGATGCATGTTACGCACTGTACCAGACCTATGGTGACATCCATCAAATCGTCAACATATTAAAACACCCAAGCTTTCTAAATCTGATATAAAATCAAAAAGGCATTTATACAATTAAGAAGAAAAAAATGCAATTTGATCTTGATCTTCTCTTCAAATGACAAAATGTGCCTTTAGAAGTTGAGTTGCTTGAAAGGCAAAAGTATGACCATGGTTATATAGTTCATGGTAATGTTCAACTGTAAACAAGATTAAAAAATCTAGTAATGCCAGCCAGCCAGTTTCAAAATATTATGCACACATACAAAACTGGTGTTAGAGAGAACAAAACTGTCAGTGAACATTTAACCAAAGAAATTTTTTTAACTGTAAAAAGTAATTCAGTATTCCGATCAAAAATACAGTATTCTTTTTGTTAGTACCAACTGGAGAACAACTCGAAATGTGCACAAATGTGTTGTGGTAGAAAGTGTCCAAACTACCATCAACTTTAGTGTTAGTCACAATCTACATGCAAATACTTTTTCCATGCAAAACTATAAAAAATAAATTTAAAAAAAATCAAATTCTGAAATAGTCCTTCAACAAACAGGAAGAGCATCTGCAGCAATGCCACAGGACACAGTCTGAAAAGCCACCACAGCAGCAATGCTACAAGACACTGTTTGAAAAGCCATCACAGCGGCAATGCTACAAGACTGTCTGAAAAGGCACCACAATAGTCCCTCACCTAAAAATAGCTATAGCATTCTGCAGCAGTCCATAAACACACTGTCTGAAAAGCCACCACAGCAGCAATACCACAAGACACAGTCTGAAAAGCCACCACAGGGGCAATGCTACAAGACACAGTCTGAAAAGCCACCACAGTGGCAATGCTACAAGACTTTCTGAAAAGCCACACCAGCAGTCCCCCACCTAAAAATAGATACAACATTTTGCAGCAGTCCATAAGCGCACTGTCTGAATAGCCACCACAGTGGCAATACCACAAGACACTGTCTGAAAAGCCACCACAGCGGCAATGCTACAAGACTGTCTGAAAAGCCACCCCAGCAGCCCCTCACCTAAAAATAGCTATAATATTCTGCAGCAGTCCATAAACACACTGTCTGAAGAGCCACAGCTAGTTAACACCAACATCAGCAATACTGCAGAGCCACCAGTTTCTAACTGCAACAGCAGCAATGTAACAACACACTGTTTAAAGTGCCACAACTTGCTAACAGTAGCGACGCAACACAACAGTCTGAAGAGGCACCACACACTATCAATAACACCATCAGCTATGTAACTAAGAGTAAGACACTGAAGTGGCACCACACACTACCAATAACAACAGAGATGTAAGGCAATACTGTCTGAGGAGCCACCATATGATGGTAGCAAAGGCAGCAATGCAAAAAGCCACCAAAAAGCCACATGCTCACAGCATTCTGTAGGGATGGAATGTTTCTGACACTAACAGCAACAGCATCCTGCAGCAGTCCAACAAGACACTGCCTGAAGAACCACCACATCCTACCACCATTCTTCAGCAATCCAACAAGATACTACCGACGAGCCACAACCTGCTACCATCATTCTTCAGCAATCCAGCAAGACATTACTGATAAACTGCCACATGTTACTATCATTCTGTAGTAATCCATCAGTATGCTACCTGATGAACCACCACATGCTAACAGCATTCTACAGCAATCCCTCAAGACGCTGCCTGAGCAGTGAGCCACCACATGCATCCAGCATTCTACAGCAGACTAACAATTAACATGCAAGACACTGCGTGATGCACCACCATACACAATGCAACAAAAATTTGTATAAAGAGGTACCATGCATCAACTGCAACAGCATTCTGCAGCAGAAATTCAACAAGCCAGTCAACTAAAGAGACACAGGTTAACAACAGCAGCCACCCACCGAACAAGAAGCTGCATGAAGTGCCACCACAGTATGCAAATTTATTAATAAAATTATCAACCGCATTCTTCAACAGACCAGCAAGGTGCTGTATGAAGAGCCACCACATTATATACATGCCATTGCTAACAGTAACAGCACAGCCCAACAAGAAACTGTACGAAGAGCCACAGAGGGCCAAATCAACAACACTGCAGAAATGTAGCAACTGGAGAAGACACTGTGGGACAGCTTAAGAGCCAGCCACAGCATGCTTAACTGAAGAGCCACTACAAAATAACACTCGCACTATAGCAGCAGCTCAGCAACCTTCTGCAGCAATACAACATTGTCTGAAGAGCCACCACACACCAAAAGAACTAGCACATGCTTATCAGCAGTGGCAAAAGTGCAGCCACAAGACACTGTCAAAATCAGCCGCCTCATGCTAACAGAAAGCTTATTCAGCAGCAACATAACCATGCAAACTGAAACACTGTCCGAAGAGCCACTTCATGCTAACGCTTCTAACAGCAACAGCAGTCAACAAAAATGCAGCAAGGCCCTCCTGAAGAGCCACGACATGCTAACACCCAAAGCAGTAATGCAAAGAGACACTGAGGAACCACCACATGTGTGCTAACAACATTGACTCTGCAATGCAAGCAGACACTGTTTGAGACTGAAGAGCCACCGCATGCTAACAACAACAGCATTCAGCAACAAAGCAAGCAGACAGTTTCTGGGGCAAAACCCACCTGGATGCTGTTTAAATGGGTTGCCAGGCACACCACCATGTGCACTATGATCTAACACCATGGAATGCACCTCCTGACCCCTCATGTCCCATGGCGGATACAAATGATGATTGCTAGGGACCACATAAGGTCTCCCTGACATTTGGCCACTCTTGGGGACTAAAGTGGCAGTAGTAGTTGTAGTGGTAGTGGTGGTGGTGGTGGTGTCCTCTACGGCTATAGTATAAAGGAGAGAAATAGGATGTAAATACATCTGTTGTACACATGTACTTGACCTGACTGGGACAGTGCCCTTTGTACATACAGGTACATACATGCTGAATATACAGTTGAAAAATCCTGCATTTCCATTAAAATAGTTTCAGGGTAGGTTTTGGGAGTGATAACAGAAAGTCACATCACTGACATTTTTGCTCAAGGAAAGAAATGAACTATAAAGGTAGAAATTAGAGGCAGAATTCCTGACAGTGGGCAGAGCATGCAAGTTATGCAATAAACATACCCTTACCAGCCTTGTTTACTGGGTACACTCTAACCTAGTCCAAGGTTAGCTAAGGAAACCTTGGACAGACCTATGTTCCCAGCAGAGGGTACCTTAATTTCCATACTTTCTCAGTTTCTGTGCCCAAAAATTGAGACAGACTAACCAAAAGTCTACATTTTACACAATGTATTTAAAATGCACAGTTCACACCCTACCAGGATGTTACAATCAGTATCTCTCTATGTTTCCTAAACTAACTTCAAACTCTCTATTCCAAACTTGTCTGTTTGTATAAAAAAAATAGATTAAAAAAAAAAAAAAAAGATAAAAAAACTTCTTATTCATTATGGTCTTTACAAAAAGAAAAATGATACAGAATGTGTATGCATGTCATCCAGATTCCTGGTACCAATTTGTGTCAGCCACTGTCCAGCTGTGGTAGTGGGTGATTCATTAAAACACTAATAAAAGTCATGGATCAGACAACACCCAACCATCACCCAAATTTGTCATCTCCATGAGCAGTACAAATGTGAGTGAAGACCAGGAAGACAAACATTTTATTTAAATATTATTATTTTTAAAGGATTAGTTTAAATGTTTTAAACAGCTTCAAACAGCACTAATGCAATTTCAAGGTCTCATTTGCAGACATACACTATAGAGTTGTATTTGTGCAAGCGTTCAAACTGTATGGCAGAACATATGATATATATACACTAATGCAACATCCATGTGTGTTCTGCACAAGCACAGCAAACAAGCTTGACAACCCCACCACCTGTAACTTATAGCCACTGTCATACAGAAACAACAGTACCTGCTGTCCAAGAGACAAAAAACAATCTTAGTTGTGGTTCAAAGCCACACACTCACTCACATCCCCAGGCCTCCTACCTTCACAGCCAAACTCCCAACAGAAGACTATAAGTATATATGCATACTGAAAATATCTTACTGTGCCTCGTATAGGGTGACAGCTCTGCAGTGGGTTCTCTTTTAATCTTATGTTTAATAAGTAATATCATCTAATTCACAAGTCATATCAAAAACAAATCAATACTCACGAAATTCACAGATGTAGTTATAGTGATACTTCAAGGAGCCACAGATATAGTCATGCCATTTCCAGTTGTCATTACGACGCATCAAGGCACAGTCCTCCACAGAGAATACCCCCAGTAACTTGCTGGGCTCACCAGGGGCCCAGTTGGAATACTCAACTTTTTTTCCTGTCAGATTCAGAAGGAAGGTAACAAAATGTCATCACTTTCACAGTGCATATATTTCTGTATGGTTATTCCTTCAGTCAATTGGGATAAAAGAACATAAAAGTTATAGATTTTAGGAGAGTATGTTCAACAACTTCAAAATCAGACTCACCTTCCCCACGTGTTACACTTGGGCCAAAAGAGGCATCTGACTAACACCAAAGCATAAAATTTATGAACACAAACCATTAAATGATATTTCAAGTAGAATGCAAACATTGTACTCAGCTGAAACAGCTTAACGAGACCTGTTTCAACCACGCATAATTTATGCATTCTATTACCATAAACACTATCAATTGGGACTCCTCTTATAACAAAACCAGATTAAAAATGCATTTGCTGTTTTCTCTTGTACTTTGTGTGTTCTTGGAAGGGGGGGGGGGTATCATTGGCAAGAACATCTTGTTTCTTTCTTCTCTCTTTCTCTCTTGGACCAGTATCACTGGCAAGACCATTTTACTTCTTTCTTCTCTCTCTCTCTCTCTCTCTCTCTCTCTCTCTCTCTCTCTCTCTCTCTCTCTCTCTCTCTCAGTCTGAATGGAAGCTCCTCAATTATCATAAACACTATCAATAGGGACTTCTCTTATAACAAAACCAGATTAAAAATGCATTTGCTGTTTTCTCTTGTTGTTCTTGGTAGGGAGGGGGGGGGGGGGTATCACTAACAAGAGCACTTTACTTTCTCTCTCTCTCTCTCTCTCTTGGACCAGTCTGAATGAAACCTCCTACCCATGGCTATAAAATTTCTTCAGCCCCTTCACTTGAGTCCTTCCAGAGTTGACTAGGCTGCAGTCTTTACAACTTGCAGTCAGTCCCCACCTCTTGATGAACATCAAGATCATGTACAGTTATAAAACTTATATATATATAGTTTCAACATTAGATTAGCCATCTTATTTATTGCTTTATTATTGTTTTAATAACACCCAGGGCACTGACCATGACCACCTTTTAAATACACCCTGCTACAGGACTGGCAAGGCTCTGACAGAGCTCTGTCCTTGAGAAGTAGAAGAAGAAGACCTTTCTAAAGTGATGAAATAACACAACACACATGTCACAACAACCCATCCAAAGGGTTCCAAAAGCTGTCTCTTTGTGGACATTTCTGAATTCATCTGACTTGAAACTGAATCACTGAATTTAAAAATGTTTCTGCTAGCACTCTCTCTCCTTCATTCCAGGTGGTTCACTTATTTTTGAGGACCAGTGAAAAATCATGGAGGTACCACTACCAAAATCATGGAGGTACCACTACCAGTCAATTTTGTGATTTGTTGGTTCCTGTGTGTGTGTGTGTGTGTGTGTGTGTGTGTGTGTGTGTGTGTGTGTGTGTGTGTGTGTGTGTGTGTGTGTGTTCCACATAGTTATCCTTGAATCCTTGTTGATGTCTACACTTTGTGTTAGCTTTTGTTAAACTGCTCATAACATTTTCCATCTCAATGTACATTATCATGATTATGTGTTATATTACGTTTGTTCAGTGCTTTGAACCGCGGGGTAGGCGCTTTACAAATTTCCATTTGTTATTATTAAAGAAAGAAGGTAGAGGTTACCTGTGGTCCAGCGCCACCTCCCTCTGCTGTAGCTGGCTCCCAGCCAGACACCCTGCTTAAACCAGCGCAGCTGTCGTGAGTTCAGCACTGAGCGGATAAATTGCATGGTTTTCTCATCCTTCAGAGAGAGCATCTCGCCACCCATATTCCAGCAATCGTCACGGGCTCTTTTCCAGTACTGCTCATGGTTGACAAACAGGTAGCAGGTTCCGTTGTACACTTCGGCAAAGTGTGGGCTGCGCAGCACTATATCCGGGCACCCTTCTGTGGATGCACCTGAAAGAGATCAGAATAATGAGGCACAATTCAGCTCTTTGATATCATGAACATCTCTGTATTGCCTTTACAGTGAAAACATTGCCTGTTGTATTGTAATGCCCAGATTGTATAGTTTGACTGTGCACATTAATTTGACTCCATATCATGTTAGGTCTCCTGTGTTGTGTATGTGCATCACAATAATCATTAATTTCATTTGCTGTCACTGAGTGACTGACACTAGTGACAGTGATACAAATTCAGTAACTGTTCTAAAAACAAAAGGAAATTATTTATCCTTTGACAAAAGTGCTGTCATGAGGCTGAACATGTCTTCAGTCCAAATAATGAATTTTCAGTTAAGTTAAAAGGACCCATTTCAAACTCAGAATTTCAGTGAGTTCCTGAGGCATGGAGCTGGCTAGAGGGAAATTTCACCAACTAGTACTTCATGTCAGTGTTCTGTTGCTCAAATACTTGTACAGTAATCCCGACACTGCAAAATGTTCTTCCATTTGCTACATATTATATTTATAATTTATTTTATTTATTTTTTATTTATTTTCCTATTTATTTTTATTTTTTTTTCTTCTTTAAAAAAACCCCTATCATTCACTATATTGTAGCACTTCGTGCATGATCAGTAAATGTGCAACTCCAGGTTACTTATTCATTGTAAAACATATTAAGCTGACAAAATCATATCTTTGCTCTTGTGGTTGTTTGTCAGATAAGAGAGTGGGTTCAATGTTTATAAGAGAGTGGGTTCAATGTTTACAAAACAAGGCAAATGTGTTGAAAAGTTGGCATTTCCTGGTGGAGAGGGGTGTTGCTTTTGTTTGCTGGTTGCGTTTTTTGTTGTTGTTGTTGTTGTTGTTTTTTGGTTCTTGTTGTTTTTTCATACATGTTTTAAATAGCATAATACATACATCCTTACTTGTCCATAAACCAGTCAGTTTCTGCATTAATATATCACAAGATTCATGTATTTTATAATTGTTCAAACAAACTCATGGCGCCCGTAAACAACAACAAAACTAGCTGCCCGGTAGGTAGGTAGGTAGTGTTGCTTGATGTTCTCAGATGTCGGTTGACATGTTTGGGACAAGCTGAGACCAATGCCGAAGCATGGTTCAAAATAGCTTTACATCCACGGAAACCAGAAGGCTCGTTAGGACGGACAGCCCAGGACGGCCACCTCGACTCTCACACAGCTCCTGAACTATGAAGGGTACTGTGCTAGCTGCCCGGCACAGTGCTCTTAATTATATAATATATGAATGCCTCACTGTCCCAACACTGTGTTCGTGCTAGTGTGTGACCGAGCCCCTTATCTGGTGAATAAAGGTCATTCATTGGGACGGAGCTGTGGGTCACACGTCACGTCAGTGCGATTCAAACCGATCGCCGGGCCGGCGACAGTGTGTCAACCTACCAGCCACTGAATGGGCACAAGGGCCACAGCAGCTGGCGTACTGCGCCGAACTATGACCATTTCATTCAGTGCGACATGCCTGACTTTCCACCCTGCCTTTTGCCATGACAGGAAGTACACGATGTCCTGCTGGACGTGCAGGTCCAGGGACTGTCTTTTTCATGGTGGTAGCCGGAGCATGTACGCAAGTGCGTTAAGCTTAAGTTAAAGCAGCATCCACAGGAGTTGAAGTCTGCAGTCCAGATATATATTTCCACAATGACCTACCAGTCGAGTTCACCAGCTACTGACTGCCTGATGCACTATCACGCACTGAAAAGGAATTACATCATTTATTTTGCATTCTGAGTCTTTCGTAGCGTGCAAAAATCACCAAAGTTGTAAAGCAAGAAGTCGCGGTAAACCAGCAAAACCATCATGGCTCAACCGCTTGACTGTATTAACATTAATACTTTTTTTGTGTGTGTATAATACAAATTGTTACAAAGGCTATGTGAGTACATCCCTGCACTAGCGCTGTAACTCTGGCAGTAGCCGCATTTTTTACAAATAACGTTTACATCATATATTATTTTATACTATAATTATACAGTTTATCATACAGCTACGTGGCGTGCTCCAGTTATCAGCAAGTGTGGTCTTAACTGCGCACGACAGGCATGCATTGAAAAGACCAGTATGCGTTACAAATTTTTATTACTATTTTAACAGGCTAATGCAAAATCTTGACGCGTGCCGCGCACGTGTGTGTGTGGTGTGTGTGTGTGTGTGTGTGTGTGTGTGTGTGTGTGTGTGTGTGTGTGTGTGTGTGTAAAAAAGCAGTTACTTTCGGGCTTATCACCCTCTTAGGGCGTTAAATGTTCAAGAATCTCTCTCTCTCTCTCTCTCTCTCTCTCTCTCTCTCTCTCTCTCTCTCTCACACACACACACACACACACACACACACACACACACACACACACACACATACATATTAAGTTTCACCTTCCAAAGGGCAGAGCTTATAATCTTGTGGCGCCTATCAGTCAGTTTTAACATTGTGTGGGCGGAAAACCTGTGGCTACACCCAGTATGCACAGAAGCCTGCTGCTGCCTCCTTTACTTGCTTGGCCGGTAACCACACACGAAACGGTGAAAGGCGGAACCAGGTGGCCGCCACCAACCGCCGCCCCCGCTTCCACATGTAGCGGGACCCCAGAGCGGCTTTGTTCACGTGCTCAGTCAAGGCTGGTACCCGAGGGGTCACGGCCGTTTTGATCCGCACGTCACATTCTGACACGTTAATGCCGGAACATGTGGTCACAACTAACAAAGTAACGTGGGATGGGCAACAAGAAAAACTCTCTCTCTCTCTCTCTCTCTCTCTCTCTCTCTCTCTCTCTCTCTCTCTCGTCGTAAATAAGGCAGACCAGGTATGTGCAAAATGTTGATCGCTAACACATCAGCACTGCCGGAAGACCTGATTAAAAGACTCGGAAATGGGGGCGGAAGAAGATCTATCTATAGGTACATCTTTCACAGTTTTCCGAAAAAAAGGATCTCAATCCGACCCACTCGATTAAGAATTCCGCTCACTGAGTCAGTTCACAGTGACGGCGCTTGCTACTCGTCCTAGCTGATCATGCTAAGCAATTTAGTAGTCAAGGGAAGTTAGCTGCATGTACATGTATGACCAAAGTCAGCTCAAGATTCAGCAGCGAGCCGGTTTGGCCTAGCGGTAAGGCGTTAGGCTGGTAAGCAGAGGGGCCTCGGTTCGAATCCGCGTTCGGTTCTCCTTTCTCTTCAAAAGTTGTGGTCCGTGGACACCGTCTTGTGACTGTCTCTCACAACTAATGAAACATTAAAATGGCTCTCATCGCTGCCCATGTCATAGGTGTATAGTCTCCTTCCCCCCCCCCCCCCCTCCCCAAACCCCCCAATAGTTTTTACGGTTTCTGAGGATGAAGTACCATGTTTACTCACTTAAAGATTCATTATGTAAAGCAGCCCACAACATGCTGCACTGAGTATAAAGAACAAGTCATTTGCCAACCAAAAGACTCTTGGCGACCCAAACTCGTTCAGGCCACCCACAGCAAAGACACCGAGCTCTCTGGTGTGAGGATAAGCTAGCAGTATCCCATCAGTGCAGACTGACCAGTCACTATAGATTAGAAGCATGAAAAGCATGACGGCTGACCTACGCCGGCTGTCTAATATTACGTTCAATGCCCTTTTAGTTCGCTGATGCGTATAACTCTCCGGACCGTTGTTTTTGGCTGCGTGGACGCATTATTCTGCTCCTCCGCCGTGCAATTTCCAGCTGGACCATGCTGATACTATCACTGATCATTATGTAAATCATTATGCACATCGCTGAGCTCGGCTGCCTGCATGTAAATAAAACAACGTTGTAAGGGACAGAACTTTGTCTGTCCAGAGCTCAGAAGTTGTGTTAAAGTCGACTGAGGTGGCCGTCCTGGGCTCCCCGTCCCTAATAATAGTCAGTACGGTCTCTGTGTCAGACTAAAGCAACACTGAAGTCTGTCAGTTGTGTGTACCCCCCCCCCCCCCTCCCCCGGGCCCACTTTGTGTCAAGCTGTGGTGAAGTTCCCTGACTGATGTTAAAAGTCATCTAAACTAATACTTTCTTTTTACTAATACCGTGTAATAGTAATACTTTCCTTATTATTACAGACCGAAAAGCCTACGCACAAACAGGAAGTTTGCCACGCCTTGTCCGGCATCCTCTTACTGAATTATCGGGCCCCCTTTTCAGACGCGGACGGCTAATAATGAAGACTGACACCTTAGCCGACACCAAGGCCGAGTACGTGGTTTCCAAATTGTGTTACGTCGGCGCAAAAACCATGCTGCCCCAAACCGCGAGGTCGGAATGCAGACATCTAGGTCTCCTTCCAGGGACCACTCCCTGTTTACCAAAGCAACACCCACTTTGGGTTGCCATGGAAACTGGCTGGTCTGGCACTTTCTTCCTTGCCCTTTTTACGCAGATCTCACCACTGACGTTCGCTCGCCTAGATTAGAACTCCTGCCAACGTGTTTTTTAAATTTTATTTTAATGATTGTTCAGTTAACCACTAGTTTGGGACGTCTGGATGAGATTTGACATTTTCAAGGTAATATTAATCATGAGAATAATCTACTCGGCGGTAGCTCATTTACTTTATCGGTCCCCAGTTTTATTCTGATAGTGTCAGTGATAAAGCCGTTCTACCAAAGAAAGTACTTTAAAGTTCATAGTGACATCAAAGATGCAATGTCTTCTGGTGCGTTTAGTTGCTTAAATACAGTAACAGTCAGTCACATAAATGCTGCCAGCAGCTATCTTCTGCAGAGAGTACGTCAGGTTCCAATAACTTTCAGATAAGCGCACAACAAATGATGTAACTTCGTGCGGTTTGCCACTGAGCTGTCTCAGTTGTACAGTCAATGAAGGAAGTGCAACTAACTTGTGAACATGATGAATTTAAGTATCCCATCTGACAGCTTCAGTCGCGGCGATTTTTTTTATTTTATTTTTTAAGAGGCGTGTGACAGTGTGTGTATGTGTGTGTGTGTGTGGGGGGGGGGGGGGGGGGGAGGGGGGGCGCTGGTGTGTATGCGCGTGGTGCGGGGGAGCGGGGAGGGGAGGGCGGAAGGTGCACTGGTCACATGTAGCAGTCACGGTGACCGGCCGCCTCTTTGTTAATGTATCCTAATTCTCAAAACAAGGACGGAAAGTAACCTAGAAAACTCAGTTGTCCCGTGACCGGACGCCTCTTGTTAATATGTACTGTAATTCTCAAAACAAGGTCGGAAAGTAACCTAAGAAACTGACTTGCCTCTTGTCAAGCTGTGTTGTAATTATCGAAACAAGGACTAAAAATAACCTACAAAACGTACGTCCGTTGTGCATGTAGTTCAAACATTTTGGTAAACACGGAAAGATGACGGGTCGCTCTGTTAAACTCTGTTCGAGCAAAGCTATATCAACTTAATTTCAACCTTGATTGTTTTAGTACTTTTACACCAACGCAGACTATGTATGCTCTCGGGTAAAGCTTGAGCAACTTTATATCAGCCGAACTAAAAAGCATGGCTATTTTCCCTCTATGCACTCAATGAGTCATGAAATAAAGTATGCCGGGTCTGAGCCATACACACAGATCTGTAAGCAGATAATCACACAGCGACCAGCAACAGTAATAGTGTTATAGAGTACCCACTGGGAGAAGCATGGCCATTTGAACCCAACCATGGCTGAGTGGTACCGCTGCCAAAGCAACAGAACGCCATTCGTGTTGCCGAGCTCTCCTGGCAGCATACAGAGCTTCATAATCATTATTTTGGTGACCCCTTTATGTAACGCAATTTACTTAATAAATCACAATGCCTGAACCACCGTTTCCAAAAAATGTACGTTCGCGTATTCAAGAGTGTCCTGTGACGAAATGTCAGTGCCAGACTTTTCATGATCAAAAGTGCGTGCAGCAACAGTGAAGAAAACGGATGCTTAGATGGGACTCTAGCCAAGGCCTGACTAGTCAGTCGCCCGATACATTACGATGGCATCAGTCCAAGAAGTTATGGATCCATTCCAACCGATCACTCTCTGACTCTGCTCTGCTGTCTGCACGTAAGGCCTAAGTGGCCCCGTTGCTGATGCTACTGCGGCGGCAGCAGTGGCGATGGCGAAATCGATGGTGACTCACTGCTAGTCATAGATAATTGTCGGCAGAAAGTTTGGTATTGTGCCAAAATAACGCTGGTTGCAAGACTGAGAGGGTGATGCTGCGAGTGAAAGCGAGGGTAACACCAGGCTCATGTTCAATTCACTGTGCTTGATTTAATTATGAAGCTTCGGAAACTGGTTAACACAGCTGGTTCTACTACTGAGGTGACTCAGGAATTGGTTTTTAATGCCTAGTCAACCTCCAGAACTCTCCAAGGTCATACCAGGGCAAAACACATGATACTAATGATATTATTCAGCATGTATCAAACACCGTTTCATAAAATAAATTACAAAAAAGAGCTAAGTCTAACAATTCGGCCATGTCCAGCCCTTTCTCAGTTTCTGGTTCATTCAGCTTCCTTTTTCGTAGTTCTCTTCAAATGTATCTAGTGATTTATTTATTTTTCTCCTTCTACAGTTCCAATTCGTGCAGCTGTACAGTGTACTATATCATAATACGAACAACAAATAAAACTATATAAATGTTGTTTCTGATTATTTCACCTTGTCTTTGGGAAACTGGAGGATGCAAAATTATGTACTTGTAAAAAACATTTTTTTAATCAAAGTTGTAAAAAAACACTATTTTTTTCTATAAATAATAAAAGTTAAAACTTAAAAAGACATCAGTTCTTCTTCAATCTTTATATAAAACAACTTCCATTAGCAGCCACAATCTGTTATCAGTTTCCAAATTGTAGTACACCCTTGCAAAAGAATCTTTGGGGTGCTTTCATCATATCTGATCAAACATAGCACATATTCTGAGGTGCAAAACAAAAAGGGCTCATTCTGACTCACATTTTCTTTTACAACTGGTGCTCACAAAGAAGGCTATCAGTATCAGGGTTCTTTGTTTAAAGCATCAGGTGTTACTGTTAAACTGAGTGTCAAGAAAAATTATATCTGTTGATAATGAAATTAAAAAGAATAAATGGCACATTCAATTAAAAAAAATCTTGTCTTGGAAAATTTAACATAATTCAATTTCAAAAGCATCATGAGCTTAAACACTGTCAGCTTTGTGAACAGAAATATCAACTGGGAAAAGTAGAACTTTGCAGTATTACTATTAGTATTACTATTAACAGTATCAAGTGGGACTGAGAAAATGTCAAAATAAATCTATTGGTCATTGGAAACAAAAACAAAACATCAAATGGCACATTTAATTAAACCTTTTTCATGTCAAGGGAAATTGCACATATAAACAATTCCAGGGCACATACAGTGACTGCACTAAATATTTTTCAAACTGGTGTGACTGTGAGATCTATAGTGTAAGGTAGTGAAAGTGGTTCATAGAAACCAGTTGATCACTGTAACTGGTGAGATACTTGGCCATCTGTACTACTACTACAGTACTACTAGTACTACTGAACTAGTGCTAGAGCTCTACTAGCAACCACCCTGTTCTCTTCTCAGTTTAAAAAACACAAACACACACACTCAACACCTCCCCCCCCCCCCCACCCCCCTCTCTGCTGCTGCTGCATTCATTTATTCCTTCTTTTCTTTTTTTGAGAGCCAGTCAAACAAAATAACAGCTGGTATGTCTGACCTTCTGCTGAGTTCTTCCCTGGTACCTGCTGATCTTAACTGGTAAATACTGGAAATTACTGGTTAATTTGAACTCTGCGCCAAGATAATTACAAGCCTATACCCTGTCACTGTCAGTTTTGTGAGCAGAAAGTCAACTGTGAAAAGTAGAGCTGTGCAGTAAAATATCACTAATTTAGTAATTAATGGTATACTGGTTTGGGTAAACCTTAGTATGAAGTTTTCACCATGTGGCATACCAGTACAGCAGCAGCATACTGGCATACTTGGTTGTTTCTACCAGCAATAGCAACCTTTACTCCATAAAATACAGCATGCTTCTTCTTGCATACAGTGATAGACTGATACACTGATCAAAAACATCAGTTTGATAACAAAATACCAATACTGTATCACTATCAGTATGGTTTTCGGTACTGGTATGCAGCTAAAGTGAAAAGTCAGTGCCAGCACAATGGCCTGTAACAGTGACATTTAAGCTGTGCTACTGTGGAAAGGCAACACCCATTCAGTTTCCAGCTGTTTACTGTGAAAGTGCAGCAGAATAATTCATGAGTGAACAGGAGAGGGAAAAGGTAATGAAGATGGACACAGATTTAATCTTGACTTTAAGAGGTCTTTTGGCTTTGATTTACCATTAATTTATAGTCAGCGCATCAAAATATTTTAGCAAATGATCTAACTGTAAAAAAATTAAAAAGAAGGAAAAAAAGTACTCTCTTTTTGCTCTCCCTTTTTGTTTGTCAAGAACCTACTACCTAGAATATATTTATGATGTGTTAACATCCAGTTAATTGCCCTGATATAAGTTATAACTGTACTGCTTGACTGGGCGTAAAACACCAAGTTAATTACATACTTACTTCCTTACTTACATCCAGTTAAAGTATATCACTATCCTTGACTTGGGCTGGTGAGGTACAGTAACCATACACTGCTCAGTGCTTATCAAACCATCACAAAGTGATAACATGGATAATCCTGCCCACAGGGTCCAACGGTCACCATGCTGCTAATTGTTTGTATGCTACATATCACTACTAGTATTACATAGTATTACTATCAGTGTGCATGATGCACTTTCTTCACAACCCCAAACTCTAGAGTGAAACACTGAATCATAGTGAATGCTCATGATTCTTTAGTCAGGGTCACTCATTCTCTGCTGATATCAGTTTGCAGTTATAGTTTCTGTTGATTATTCTACGTGATTTTGTTGTTGTTGATTTTTTTAAAAATTCCCATCTAATAGTTGTATGTAGTAACATAATCTTGGCCAGGTTACCTGGGCACGCCAATCTCACGCAGATGACTAGAAGTAGAACTAGAACTATTAGTGACGTAATTTCACTGAGCATCCAAACAAGCACTCTCTTCAGTGATTCTTGCTGCACAACAGAGGCAAAATTCGAGTAAAGATACAAACAGCAAGCAAACTTGACTCAAGTCACAACATCAACAACAACACTGATGTTGGTTGGGCCAAAATGACCAAGATAACATGGTACCGATGACATAACATACTGATGCGACCTCGGCACTCTGTTTCGCGCTCCACGCAACCAAAAACAACACGTACAGTACAACGGTGTATCGATGCACATTCCATACTCACCAACGTTCCAGACCTCAACGATGAGAACCACAGCAAGTATCAATCCAGTGGCACACATGATTGTTTGCGATCTGGCACAGGATGCGTTTGAAGAAGTGTTGTCCGCAACTTGCTCCAAGCAGCATTGGAGGCATGAGTCAAAATGATGGCAGACAGTTCCTACTGTCGTCTGGTTCACGAGCATAAATCAGCTCTGTGATTGGTTGAGCTATTCTATTCTTAGCACAGAATGGTAATGCCTCATTCTGATCTAGGGGACAAAGATTGGAATAAAAAGTTACTTTTTTTCTTTAAGAAAACGCTTTGTGCTCAGATTTAATACGCATTCAAACTAACATGTATCTAAACTAACAGACAATATATTGCATATTTTAGGATGCCAAAAGTGCGTCTCAAATAATAGTGAAATTCGATGCTTACACACCGATCAGAGTAATGGGCATGCGCTCGCTCTTGCGTAGGCGGACTTGGTGTCCTTGAGGTATTCTCGGCTGGAAAACACCCCTTGTGAATCAGAAGGCATACTAGCTGGAGAGAACGAAGTGGAAGATGAAGATGAGAAACAACACGAACGTCGAACAGACTAATCTTCACTGATATCCTAATTCAGCTGTTGTTGTTGTTTTGTTTTGAACTTATTGGCATTTTGTTCAAATTTGTTCTTTCTTTGTTTTGTTTTTCTCAGTGTGTGTGTGTGTGTGTGTGTGTGTGTGTGTGTGTGTGTGTGTGTGTGTGTGTGTGTGTGTGTGTGTTGTTTTTGTTTTGTTGTTGTGTGTGTGTGTGTGTGTGTGTGTGTGTGTGTGTGTGTGTGTGTGTGTGTGTGTGTGTGTGTGTGTGTGTTTGGGGGGGCGGGGGGGGGGGTTCATACAGACAATAGCCCAAAACAGCGTATTATACGCACTGTCAGCCACTCGTACTCAGTATATATGACTGACAAGTTCATCACTCATGGTCATGGTGGTCTCCACTGACTGACTTCTGGGCGGTATTTATTATTACATGTCAGGAAATATACTCAGCGCGGTAACATACCAAGACGGCACGTACTGGCCGCAACGCGGGTATCTTTGCCGAAAGAAAATGTAAATCAGCTTCATCAGTCAAAGTTGGTATCATGTACACAGCTAATGACAGGCCTAAAGAAGACTGAAAGGCTTTGGTTCCACTTCCTTACATAGTTGTTCACCATCCTTCTCATGCTCAAAGCCGCCATCCTTTAGTATTCATCTCCACCACCGACTCTACTCGTGAGTTCTCCCTGTTCAGTCTTTCATGGCCGCCTTCTTCTCCTCAGTACCGCTAAACTATGAATGTCCTCTCCACAATCGTCTCTATTCCCTCGTCCGACTTGCCGTGTGAGTGTATGTGTTTCTGTGTTCGTGTAGTGTTCGGTAAAACGCCGCCCTGCGCTCCCACACTGAGAGGGGCGCCATAGAAATCCTCTTCATCATTGTAAAAAATGATAGCCACTGCGGCCATAGCCGCGCGTTGACTCGCTAGCCATAGCTGCGTGTTGACTCGCTGGTTTCTCGGCAGTGTGTGTGTGTGTGCGTGTGTGAGTGCGTGCGCGGCGCGCGAGTGTGTGTGGTCTCAGTTGTAGCATCTTTTTCATCCTCTTGGATGATGCCCACTGAGCTGGAAAGAGCTCAGTGGTGATGCCCCTCCCCCCCCGCCATCTTTTAATGCCAAACTGAAAGCCTTCCTCTTCTCACAGTATTTCCACCCCAACTAATATCAATACCCAGTTTCTGCTAGTCAGTGTGTGTGCACTTGCACATGTGTGCACACATATGCATGTGGGGGGGGGGGGGGGGGGGGGGGGGGGGGAAGCACATGCACACAGATTAGTTATATGTCTGAATTCATTGTGATTTGTGCCTGTGTCTTGTTTTTCTATATCTTTGTGTAAATGGTTTTGGTAAGACTGCGCACTACGTGTGTATAGAATATTGTATTTAGGTTAATATGTATCATGTGAGCACTCAGGACATTGATGAGCGCATGATAAATGTACGTACGTCATTATTATTACTACACACGCCACACCCAGCTATTCCTGTGATACGCCACAACCATAGAATCTCCGGGCAGTGTTCGATTTACTGCCCCCCCCCCCCCCAGCAATGAAAGGCTAAGTAATCCCAGTCAAACTGTCATGGCTCATGTCAACTGGGATTAATGTGCTCCTCTAAGTTGTTCTGGGGCCAATACCGTCCTTTGTTCACCAAGTATTCCCAGTTCAGCTGCACTTCTTCTTCCTTTCAGTGACCACTGTCGATTTCCTTCTGTTTGTTTGCATGCTAGAGTCGACAGACACCAAACACAACACCCTTTCTCTTTTATACGTGTACACTATGCACCAGAAACAGTTTTGTTTAGTACAATTTAACACTCCCACAAAGTTTAAATAAAATCCAACAGCTTGACTAAAAAAATAGTTCATTCAGGTATCTTTCAGACTGTTGTAATCTTTAAATTCTACCAATATCACCTGACCAGCAATATTTGAAAGAACTTTCTCAAAATATATTTTGTCAACATGTAGAAGAGCCCAGTCATAATAAAAACAGAAAACTTTATGAAGGGAGTAGGACTGTTCAGTTGGAATTAGTTTGTAAGGTTTTCAAGATTTAAACGTAACGCCTCAGCAGTTACTTGCTTTTGTTTTTTTTATACTTCGACCTGAAATTAAAAATAAATTTTGTTTTGTTTTGAGATGTCCCAACAATTTTTCTCAGAAAAGCATTTAGTCTTAAAGTTACGATGATCACCTTGCTGAATCGTGTGTGCAAAATACAGCAAGGGTTGTGGTGGCTGGACTCTGGTATTTTTCCATTTGATGCCTGTGCATGCACATGCCATGCCAAACAGGAGGGTGTGTGACACTTATGGCACTTGGCTGACGTTTTGTATGACTGTCCCTTCTCGATTTTTAAATGTGTGTGCATGTGTGCGTGTGAGGGAGTTTTCTATTTTGTTCCCTTCTTCCAGCTGAACAATGTAAAACCTGTTCTGGCTTGAGAAGGCTTGCCTTTTTGAAGTAAAGACACACAGTGTTCAAGGCCAGTTTTACACTACAGTTCCAGTAGTGTGAAGTGCTGTCTTTAAAAAAACAACTACACACGCATAATCAAATGCACATTCTCACACAAACTGCATCACTTATATAAGCACCCAATGTTACGTAGTACATGTACTTTCTGTGTTGGCCATGGTGGGTGTTCGAACATGTTTGGCGCCCACACACTTGGGTAATGTTACTGCTACTGCACTATTTTTTAGTCTGAGAAGCATTGTGTATGGCGGTGCAGGGGGGGGGGGGGGGGGGGGCTGGGGCTGAGAGAGAGAGAGAGAAGCATGTCATGTAAATGTGTGCTTAGACTGAGAATTATTGAGAAAAGGGTTGCACCTGTGACCTTTCTGGTTGGACTGAAGTGCTGAGAGAAACTACCAATTTATACGTATTTAATACAGGTCCACATACAACACTCCTCTCAAATGCACACAGCCACATGTATACAAAATAGTGCACCAAACAAGTTTTCATCTCATGCTTTTCCAAGCTTCTTTTCTTCTTCTTACATTCATAAGTGACATTCTTCCTATCATCAGAAAGGAAAAATCTAAATAAAGTTCATCCAAAGAAAAAAGGAAAAAAAAATGAAAAGAAAAAGAAAGAGGGAGAAAGAGCTGACTTTACTGAACACAAGCATGGTGAAATTAACCAACCATGCACGTTCAAAACCCTCGTGCAAATTGACACTCACTCATACATGAGCATCAGCACTAAACGCACAGAAATAGTAATAACTGGAAAGTACATTTCCCCATTCCAAATCAAGGTAACACAATGGACGATGTCCAAAATCACTTGTGATTCACGGCCATTTAAACTTGTTTTAGGCTTGGTACATCTTCACATATCGGTATGACTCCAGTTACTTCGCCATGCCTGAAACAGTAAAACAAAGGAAAGGTTAGTTGGTCTTGATAATTGTCATTTAAACTGCCCCCCTCCCTCCCCCCATTATGAGGCATAAAGGCTACATAGTCATTCAAAGAGTAGTCACTGCTAAAAAACAAAAACAAAAACAATGGGATCTTTTAAACTGGCACAGCAATATCTTAGTTTTTACAGTTAATGGTTACTGTTGAAATGCAACAGATTTGCACTTAAGCAAAGCAAGGTAAAGAAAGTATACCCTGAAAAATCCAACAACCATATTTTACTGTTTTTGTTCATGGTAAGGTGAACTGCAACGCAGCTGAAAAGGCTACACAAGACCCGAGATCCTGTGAATGGAGAAAAATACTTTCTACACAAACCCAGCAAACTTCATTCACTTTCCATGGTTATATAAACCCAGAAAGCATTTTCAGTTTGCATGACATAATGTAGAAGTTAAGACTACAAAGGGCAAAGCCAAAACTAAATTACAGACTTCTTCATTTCAATTACAAATGAACTGAACAATTAAGTGAGAACCCACAGCCTAAAAACAGTCAATGTTCTGTTGTGTAAAAATGGTAGTTAGCAGTTAGCATTAACAGCAGCAAATCTTTTGTTAACTGAGCTATACAACTGTGAGTACTGCAGCATTTCTAATGTTAGAGCTTATCAAATGGAAATGTTTCTATGTAGTTCATGCAAAACATAATGTTATAAAATGGCCCACAGCTGGCTTGGGGGGAGGAGGATGAGAGTTTCATGAAACCATAAAAGAAACAAAAAGGGCAAATGCTCAGTCCACTCCCATTCAACATCAAAAATACTTTTTACCCCCCCCCCACTCTCCTTATGGTGTGAATGTGTACTACACAGTATTTTTCAAAAATCTCACTTAACCAATACAACAGATTTGCATGCAAAATACATGCTATTTATTTCCTTGAATAACCTTTTTCTCTTAAATAAAAAATGAAATGCTGTTACTGAAAGCATTAATTATTAATACTAATACAAAGTCATGGGAGACAATCATGAAGAAGATATAAGTCCTTAATAAATATTTACTTGCAAGTTAATCACAACCAGAAAGAGGAAAAAAATGTATATTGGGTTAAAAAGCACACATGCACACACACGCACAAACACAAAGAGGATAACATTTATATATCACTGTCTTTTTGTCCTATCGTTCATCAAAGGTCTGAACTCAGTCAAACTTGCAGGGATAATCATAACATGACTTTCAGTTAAATACCTCCAGGTATTGCTGTGACCCTGATTTTCTTCAAGATCACTGTAAGTGGTCTAAACTGGTAGTTTGTTATTATGCAAAGGTTACAAAAACTGGTATGAATGGGTCAGAGTAAAGCTCAGCTGGAGTTTACAATCATACGAAGTCTGAGAGATCTGGCTTAGCAGCATCAACACACACAAAAACAAAACAAACAAAAACAAAAGGGGGGGGGGGGGGGCTTTTGGTGAGGCAGAAAACCCACATAAATTATCTTCCTTAAATACAGGTGAAAGTCACACTCACCAGTACATGATCATGTGACTCAGTGTACACATGCATAAAAAGAAACAAAATTTGAACTTGATCACACAGAACTTACTGAGAAATACAACTTTAAGACTTAACCATCTCTTACTGTGACCCTGAAAAAGGCCAAGGTCATTAAAAAGGCAGGAACAAGTAAGCCAGCAATGTCTGACACCACAGTCAGTGCCCAAGAAAATCCCCTCATGAGTACCTTGGCCACAGCCCAAAATGGCTGCCTTCCACATGCCATACATAACTTTACGAACATTGGAAACAAAGATGGAAAATACATTGTTTGATTAGAAGGGATGTTACAAAAATGCCACCCCCTCACCAGCCAACACCAACAACACAGCAAAAATACTTCGTATAATGTCAGCATCTTCTGTGCAACATAACACATCACTTAAGACAAAAGGTTTCACAGCCCATCAAATGAAGTTTTGTTGCCCATCAATGGACAGTTGCTAAGTAAGCACAGGGTGCAGCCAGAAGAGCTGGCCCAGCTGTATTTAACTAGACAGTAAATGACTCCTTCTTTGCCCTATCCAGTTCCCGTGATGCGCAGAAAATGCTGTCACTATATTCTTCTTCCTTGTTTATTTTTTTTAATTAAAAATAAAAGAAGTAATATTAGTCATTACTGTCAGCTTCAATTAAACTTCAGTGTGTTTGGTGACCATCCTGTTCTCTTCTGTGTAGATCAAGTCACTGGAAAGTGTGTCACAGCGTATCATACTGATTTCAATCCATGTCAGTTCTTTGCAAAGCTGAATCAAACATGCAGCAATTGCACTTCTAGCAACTTCTGCTACAAGAACAAATCCGAAAGTTAATAAAAACATTTGGTATTAACACAACCCTGCTCAAACTACAAGAGACTGTCCATACCTTCAATGTTTTTGGGACATGGACAACCTCCCAAATCCTGTTAATATGTCTACCTGTGGTTCTTTTTGCCCACAGTAAGGAGCTGCAGTGCAAACTCTACCTCACTATCCCCTGCTTCGTTGGGCCCCGCCTTGATGCCCTGGTTCCACATGGCCATGCCACCATCACCACCCACTCCTCCACCACCACCACCACCGCCTCGTGACCCAAACATGTTGGGCAGGTTGTAATTTAGGCCGTTGGAATACATCTGCTGCATCATCATCTGAGGGTTCTGCAAAGGCCATTGCAGGACCAAAGGGTTAGAGACTCGGCTAAATCTAGTGGACTTTGGTGAAACCTGTGATTTCAGTACCTATGTGACATATTTCTGGTGTGTTCAGATTATAGCTCATTGTCCTGTACCAGTACACTGTACAAATTTAAACTGGAAAATGGGGTTAAAAATATGTTTTAACTCACTAGGTCACACAGACATACCAAGAAATTTTCATGACCTCATTTATAAACACATATATTCAGTTTAGCAATTCTGCAAGCAAAAACCTTACTTAGATGTTTTGCTTGCAGAACTAAAGTGGAACTAAAGTCAACAAATAATATGCTGTGCAAAAAAGCTCAAGCTGATCCACGTATCTGATCCTGCTCTTTCTGAAAAACAATATTAGGAAAACAAGGTTTGTCTCCTTATGCAACAAGTCCCCCCCCCGACTCAATCCTATCATGACCCCAGATGGGCTATCATGTACAGGCCCTCTTCTTTTGTACCTTGATACTAATGCAAACAGCAGAAGGCACTGCACTTTATAAGACACCAGACTCGAAAACACTATGCATGAATTTAAATCCTTCCTACATTCCTGAACCATGAAAAATAAAGGGCCAACCCCCCAAAATCAATACAGTCTGCCTACAAATACAGCAACATATCAAATTTTGCATACAAAATGCTCAGCAGCTGAGCAAGATAGGAGATACACAATGTTCCTCTTTCAAGACCCAAGCCCTCATTATGGTCACTTCAAAAGCAGTGCATATTTGAATGCAACTGGAAGCCTAAAACCAGCATCGCAGGTCTGGTTGTAAAATATACTGCGTTAGTTTCAGAAGACACATGATGGGCAAGAACAATCTGCTGTATCAAAATGTATGACCTTGACAGTCAGGTCCACGGGAAGTGTTCCACTATAGTTAAATTATGAGATCTGTTACAGTAATTCTGCAATGCAGACAAGAGTATGCAAGCCTGAAATTACATGACTTAGATTCTCACCCAAGAGACACTCCCTGCCAGATCAGAAGAGAAAGTACAGAGATACTGACAGAATGGTGCCCAAACCAATGACATGGCTTTCTTGCAGAGAAAACAACATGAACTAAACTCAACTGTTTTTTGTTTGTTTGTTTGTTTTAAAATTTATTGTTGAAAAACGGTTTGGAAACCAGTATTTCTGCAATACAAAGGTCAGATAAAAACCCAAGACTAAAACCAAAACTTGTACGTAAGGGAAACTGAGGTCAATTTTCAAAAGTTCCTGGACACACAACAGAAAAATTTAGGATGCACAAATCCAGGGCACAAAACACACAAAGGAGGTTGCTTTTTTTTAGTCTCGCTGTTTAATTTATTAGCTATAACAAATTGTCAAGCAGTCACAGTGATGCATGAAATCACAAATTTCAAATAATCACCATTTACCAAACTAAAATAAACTTACCTGAGAACTTTGTTTTTGCTAGGCATGTGTGATGCATAACAATGAAGCATTTAATTTCTTTTAGTCTGAACGAGTTGTATGGCCACTTCATGAGCATATCAAGTTATGGAGGATAGATAGCAGTGCATCTGCGTAATTCAACATGACCAGTTTTTCCTCCTGCTCACTGCTACTTGTACTCATTTCCCTACAGCATTCTCTATTCCATGATCTATTGTTCAAGACCTTGCAATAAAACCTGTCAACATTAACAAATGTCACGTATAAACTCCTACACTACTTTGACCAGCCACAGTAAAGTCTCTTCCTAAGATTGGCTTGTTTAAGTTAGAGTACCCTCTTTTCTTTCTTCTTTAATATAAGGCAATACTTTTTACCACCTCAGTCTCGACCCCTGCCCCTTATAGTCAGTAGTGCCTATCTGTGAACAAAATTTGGCGTGCATGCTTTTCGCAAGAATAAATGTCTTTTGAGTCTGAAGCAGTTAGGCTGAAATCAAAATTGCATTCCCAAACTGATTATTGATATCTTCCAGGCAATAAATGGGACACATGGTTGCAGAAATGAGATTTGGAACAACCATTAAGGCCCACACATGGAAGTACTGGAACCCAACGGGAGTATTTACAATTTTACTTGAAGGTGTAAGATGATGAAAATGAAAACACAACACACACCGACAACAAACAATAACGAGTGAAAATGGCAGCAGCCTCAGTTTCAACTTTATCTCATTAACCAAGTCCTGCCGGACAGGAATTGTGTCAGCTGACATATCGTCTGCCCCACTTTTCATCACCAAAAAATGATGTTGTATAGCATAACATTTTTGTGAACGGCAAATTCATCTGATGTTTCCATTTTTCCGTATCACACCATTTTACTTTGTGCTTAACTTGTGTCCATCAGGTTTTGCTTCAATCCAAACATCAGTTGTAACACTGCAAACTCTGCATTGTATTATTATTATAAACTTTACGGAGATCCTGGAGTACATTGTATTGTTGTAGCCCAGAAATTACAGTATGTATGTTAACGAAGGTGCTCCACCACTTTCAACCTGCAGTTTGTAAGATCACCTTCAATTTACATTATGCTGTCCTGTAAAGCATAAGCAAAAAAAAATGGATGTCTATATAATTAAAACAACACAAGCACATTTCTGTTGACTTTGACCTCCCCACCACAACCTGCTTTTGGGTTTTTTCCCCCTCCAAAATTTTTCCATAGGCCCAAAGGCCTTTGAGACATGGTCAATGAAATGAGCATGAACATGTAATTTGCACAGCTGAACAGTGGTTATTTTTATCCTGCAGTTTTAGAGATCTCCCTTAAGCCCAATCTTAATTGGGCGAATGTTTGTTTGTGAACCTAGTTGGGAGTATTCGGCGAACCGAGTCGGTTCTTAACTGGGTAAACTTTTCTTCGCAAACCTAGTTGGAAGTATTCGTCAAACTGCAACAAAGCTATTTGGGGCCCAAAAAGCTTCGCTCAACATGTTCTGGGAACATTCACCCTATTCGACAAACACTGCCTCTGACTGGCTGAGAGCAGAGCTCACTTGTGGAGGAGGCAGAAATACAAATACAAATGGATGACGTTGTCGCTAGGTTCTTCGCTCGCTTCAGAGGGAATTTGTTTATTTGTTGACTTGCGGGAGGCGCAGCCTTGTCTCGGGGTCCCAGAATGAGATAGTATTTAGCTGAATTACCCTGCGAGGGATGATTAAAGTATATTGACTTTAGCCCACATTTTCAATCATGCTGTCTGCTGCGCGTCTACCGCAAGTTCGGGCTGAAGCTTGCATCTCATTACAAGCCAGTTGAGAACAAAGTAAAGTTTGTCAAACTGTCCAAACTATGTTTGGCAAACTAAACGTTCAATTAAGAAACAAATCAGAGTTCGTTGAACTGTCCGAAGTATGTTCAGTGAACAAACATTCGCCCAGTTAAGAATGGGCTTAAGGCAGCACCAGAGAAAACAGTACAATTTTTGCAGAGTATGAAGTTATTGTGAAGCATGTTCATGTCTGCATATCTAACAACCATAAAAAGTATGTACACCACTGGATACAAACTTCTCTACGGAACACAAGTTTTATGTTTCTGACAATGGTGTAACCTCAATGACAAGACATGGGCAAGACAACAAACTGAACATTCAGACCGAATATAAAATAAATCTCAACTGTCCCATAGAAATCTCAAACAAGGGGGACCAAGCCTCACACCAGAATAACCTGTAAGTCAATTTATGACACAGCGTTAGTTCATTTTCTCTGGTCTTAAGCCAACTCATGTAAGTGATCTAAAACACATATATATTATGTAGACTAAAATTCTAGTTACATGGAGACTGAAACTCATGCTACAGTTAATCAACATTTAGGCTGCCTACAGCAGCTTTGCAAAACTACCGTTAGTAAAAACTAGACTACAGCTACATGTAACCCAACATTCCTCAAGAAAATGAAAACAAAAAACAAAACAATAAAAGGCCACCCAACTTGTACACTTTCACTCACCTGCACTGACGGGTCAGCAGAAGGGTCAATGCCGGAGCCGGCAAAGGTCTCTTGGAAGCCACTAATGCCCTCTGTGCCAGCCACTGGAGCTGGGTTTTCCCTGGGGCTGAGCGTGTAAGCCATGTTGCTTCCAGTCACCACTGAGGATGTCATAACAGAAGTGGGAAGAGTAGCTGCTGTCATCTGCGGATTGGTTGGTGGCATCCAGTCCTTCCCCATTTCTGTTACAATCAAAACAGAACAGTGGTGCTATAATCCCTCCACAGCAGGAGCATTTCCAAGAGCCTCAAAATTAAGCCATTTAAAATCTGATGCAGAGCACATGTTCACCGTCCACAGAAGATAAATTGGTGACCAGAAGACATAACACCCCTTTCAGTTTCATGCGAGTTTACTCATAGAGCAACCTTAGGCAAACTAGGAGTGAACAAACAAAACAATTTTTATTTTTTTTAATCCATTAATCTTTGGTTTCAAGCAAATGTTTTAAGCATCTCATCAAGTGTGCACAGATACAGGCCTTTATTTCAAATTAGCATGAACCAATGCTGTTGAGGAGATGTCACATTTGTTGAGCATAGTCCTTTTCCTACATCTCCCCAAAGCAGGGTAAGTACTACAAATGGCAATGTTAAAAACCAGCAACACCTAATGCTCTTAATAAGCCGTTTACCTGAAAGGTCTATTATTCCCTTTTGAACACAGACTTTTTAGTTTTATAATAAAAAAGCAAGAACCTCAAATTCATTGGTCAGCAGCACTGACAGTGATGTTTACCTGTGTAACCCCACACCATCTTGTTGAAGTCTCCTGAGCCCCCAAGACCTGGCGATGAGGTGCCAAGTGGCAGTTTCCGCTGAGCTGCCCTCTCCCCTCCAATAGGCCTGATCACTCTCCGGTCATCCGGAGGCTGCTTCCCGTCAGGCAGCGGCGGTGTACATGGTGGCATTGGTGACCCAATGTTGCTGGGACGCACAGGTGTTGTGGGCGCAGAGTCTGGAAATCAAGCACAACCTCTGTTGCACTGTTTGAATTTTTTTGTTACTGAAAACCACACCATCTCTGTGTGACCCAGTCTTTTATCATTCTTTTGCATACGAGTGCATCAGTTCCGTTCCAAATTTAAGAAAAAGATTAGAAGAACTTACAAACCCAAAGTGGCATACTGAACAAAGTTTTCAGCCTGAATTGGCAAGATATGCTCCATTATATGACCTTTGTGTAAAACACATCAAAAGCAAAGACATATGAACACCTTGCCTCTGACCCTGACCTTTCAAGATCACTGTTTATGCCCCAGTGAACACAACCTCTTGATACTTGTTACATCTCCTCACACCCAAGTGCATACCCCGACTCGGTCCATGGGGCACACGATGCATAGATGTGACAGCATTTGAAAAAAAGTGTTTCAAGGGAAGAAAATACTAGTTGAAATGGCATTCAAAACCATGTCAAAATTCTCTCTTGGGTCAGCAGCCTCAATTTTGTTTCAGCTTCTAGTTATCAATATGTGTACTGAAATTTTGGGACTTTCAAGGCATGGCAAACAGCAGCATGACAGAGGATCTGTTTATAATGCTTCTCAAGCTTTAGAATTTGTTTTTGAGGTGGGCTCTGAAGAAGGCGACATAGATAAAGAAAGAAAATAGAGTGACTATGATGGAGTATTAAGCGACATTCAAATTTCAAGAGCTGCAAATTGAGGACCCTATGTCAATTAGTGTTTGTGTTTAGTTATCACTGTCCTTGTTGCTTCAGGTAGGCTGTTAGTGGTCATCATACAATTACAAATACACATGACCATTGCTTTATTAAAAACACTACTCACAAAAACTAATCAATATTTCCACACACCAAAAGCAGTTCATAGCTGCCCACAGCCAACAAAAGCAGCCCACAAAATAACTCCCAACTATTCAGTAAAGATTCAAAACCCACCCATGGATGCCCATTTTTTACACATACACAAAGAACCACCACATGCTGCAGATGACACATACCTGGCATGGTTGGAGCACTGTTGGGGCGGTGCTGGCCTGGCATGGGCGACACATTGCGTGGCAGATTTTGTGGGGCCATGTAGTTTGACATGGGGCTGTGACTGCCAGGACCAGGCCCAGGGCCTGGGCTTGGACCCATCCCCTGACCACCAGCTCCACCAGGCCCATCATGGCCCACAAGATGCGGTGGTCCCCCAGGGCCAGGCCCAGCATTGCCGCCCCCAGGTCCAGGGCTGGCTGACCGCTGCTGCTGCTGCAGCAATTGCTGGCATGCCCCAAAGAAGCTCTGAATCTCCGGGATGTTGCCAATTTTGCCCATATCCACATTGATGTTCCCCAACTGGCTGGCCAGATGAAGGAAGGCAGGGTGCACCTGTAGTACATTCATGCAGCCTCCTCCTGCTGCGTTTCCACTGTTGTTGCCACCTGCCTCCCCTCGACCTCCTCCCCCAGGAATATTGGCCAGATCTCCGCCATTCCTCATGTTCCCCATGTTGGGAGGGTAGCCATTGATGAGGGCACCTGGGCCATTGCTTCCGGAGGCAGTTGCCTGGAAGTCAGGTGCGTTGGGGTTAAGAGTGCTTTTGATCTCTGGCAGAGTCATGGGCTGGTGGGGGGTACTATACTCCTCCTTCTGATTTGTCAAGGGGCCAAGACCAGGATGCATAGCCTGGTGGAGGTGAGGGAAGTTGGCATGCTGGTTCGGAAAGCCACCAGGGTGCTCCAAGGGTACTGGGTAAGGGATATGGGGGGCCATGTGATCCCCATCTCCAGCTGGGTTTGGCAGGCCTGGGTGGGGTGGTGCTGAGGGCATGGGCCCACTGAAGCCCAACATGTGCATGTCGGGGTGCTCCGGACCTCCAACAGGTATGGGGTAGGGTAACGAGGAACTCACGCTGGCCTGGTCTTGACGTGAATGGGGAGAAGCCGTACGTATTCCTGCTTTGTAGCCTGGGGCTTTGGTGGGATCATTTGAGGTAGGAGTGGGGGCACCAGGCGCAGCCTGTCCGGAATGTTGACTGGGCTGATTCGGGACCACTCCTGCTGCAGCCACACTGGCAAAATCCTCCTTTTTGGTGAGGATAGGGGTTGGCGATGTGTTGTTCCACAGGTGGAAGGTGGTGAAGTTGCCAGATGACGTCATTCCCGTGTTGGAAGAGGCGGACGTGCTGGTGGAGTTGGGCATGTGACTGGAGACAATGGGCAGAGGCTGGGGGTCAGGGCGCGTAGTGCCTGGTGCCTGGCGCTGCAGCACACGCACACTGCCCGTTGTTGGCCGGCTGGTGTTCTTCTGCCCAGCACCTCCGGCCACACTGCTGGGCGTACCTTGTTGTTGGCGCAGTTCCGAGCCAGTCCGTCCAGCAGCAGGGGCTGTTGAGGCCTTCATGGTTGTGGACGCAGTACCAAACGTGACAGACGAAGTCGTGGTTGTTGGTGTGGCAGAGCTTGCACGACGCTGTTCTCCAGCCAGTGGACGGGCCGCTGCTTTATCCTGACCTGGCATTGGGCTGGAGGGGGAAGGTATCAGACTCTGCAGCAGCTGTTTCTGGGGGCTGCGGCGTGGGGAGGATGGTGCCCCAGAGCCAGGCACTGGGTTCTGCCACACGTTGCTTGGTGTCACTCCTGTGCTGGCTCCAGCTGTCCGCCCATTGACTGTAGCACTGGAATTCCCAGGCAGACGACTGGAGCTCGACTTTCCTGAACTGGAGGATTTCTGACTGACACCATTACCAGCTTGCTTGGAAGTAGGGGCAGAAAACTGGCCAATGGGAAAGTCCACTGCAGTATTCTGGGCTGGCTGGCTTTTCTCAGCTGGTTTACCCTTGACACCACTGATAATTTCAGACAGGTCTTTCTCAGGTTCCATCACCAGCAATGTGATCATAGCCTGTGCCATTCGGGTTGCCTCAGCTGATCCCCTGTTGGATACAACAATCATTACAAAATGACTGACTGTCCAAAAACTCACCAGCTTTGCACAAAAGGGGCAGAATAGATCAAATACAATTTTCTATCAATTTTACAAATCAGATTCTATCACACAAGCTGCCTCTATACACCACAATTTCCTGTAAAATTTACAAATGAAATTCTATCACACAAGCTGCCAGTGCACAACACCTGGTCATGAAATGTAGACTGGGACTCCAGCCAGGATGGAAGGCCATGGGTTCAAAATCATACCAAAGTCAGCTGGAACTGTTTACTCCTAACTGGCTAAAGTTCCAATCCATAGTTGGGAGCACTATGGGCTGCACAGGTTTAATGACAGCACAGGCTAAGACTGGAACAAAGGCTACGTTTCTCTGCCTTCTTGCAATGCCATCCATTCTTTTAAGAAAGGTGAATCAATGAGAATCATCTTTTCTCTTCTGTTTTTAAAAGCAACTGATGGGTTTCTTTCCTTTCTCATCCATTTTTCTTCCAATCACACAAGGGAAAAACCAACATAAATTGTTTAGGTAACATGGCTCTCTAAAACTCTGTACCAAATTTTGTATTCTTGAAAATACTATCTATAAGACTGCATTCTTCAGCTCTTAAAATTGTTCTCCCGAGTCTAGAAAACCATGTGGTCATCACACACACTAACTGGATCTTCTGCAATGTATTCATCAAAGCTGGAAACACTTATTGGATGAGTTACATGTATGGAAGGGTAAATGAAAGGATCACAGTGACATAATCACTAGCTAAGGTGGCAGAGAATGTATGGGGAAATCTCTCTCAATAAGTTTACTCTTTCAGCTTTCAACAAAAGCATTACACCAGATGTTTCTTTACGCCTAACATTTCTATTAAGGCCAAAGACTAGAGTACTCCAAAAATCATTTAGCACTTCTTCCTTGTTTCCAACTACCATGACAAGGTCATCATCTTTTTTCCTCCACCAAATATAATCCAGGGGGTGCCATCTTTTTACATCTTACTTGATAGTTATGACACGTTCGACTGCACCCTTCTGTGACTTTTCGATGTCCACGTGGGCACTGGAAGCGTCTCGTATGCTGTTGATATTGCATCCCCCCCGGCCTATCACACGGCTGATGACATTGGCTGGCACAGTCACCCGTTTGGACCTGCAACAAGAGCATGTATAAAATGCTGTACAGAGTACAATGTTCTACACTCTTTGTTCTATCATGTTCACCAATTTCACACCAAAAGGAACTATTTCACTGCAACAACTTTGCCCCAACTAAACATCTCCAGGTTTTACTTTCTGGGGATTGCATGATACATGATAAAAGAGATATTGTAAGAAATGTCCCCTGATACTTACTTCCTGGTGACTTCTTTCCAGCCTTCATCTTTGCGTTGCCCTTTGCGAGGACTGGTGCCCAAAGGTGACAGTTTGGGAGCAAGGTTGGAATCACGCTCCGACATGTTGAGTGTATCACTGAAACGGAAAGATTCCTTAGATTTATAGCCAAATCACAGACACTAGTTGCAGAAGGAAACAGTGGGGATAAAATATATATATATAAACAAACATCAATTTTGAACAGTTACTTTTACTCTACACGGATTGAAAAAAAATCTTAATGGCATGATTTCAATCTTAAGAGAAATATAATACCACCCTGATATTGAAGTATGTAACAGTGATCAAAATGACATGAAAATGTAAATGTCAGCACAGTTTTAAAGATCTCTCTGAAATGATCTGCAGTAAAAGAACTGTTGTAGCTGGCTACATGCTGGACCTGTGTCATTTTCCTAAGTTTACTTAAAGTAAAAGTCCAAGGTTTTTAAGTATGCAAAATGACCATCAAAATGATTGACAAATGAGTCACTAGTTTCAGATTCAATGAAATAAAATAAAAATTTATTGGGTTTTAAATCAATTTTATTTTCTGTAGGCTTCCCCGGAAGTGACGTCAGTCTGGGGAGTCAGTGCGGTTGCCATCTTAGATTCTTCAGTAAATTATGTATGCGTGTGGTCGACAAAAAAGTTAACAATGCCAGCCTACTGTGTTGCTGTGAACTGTAACAATTCGCAGACGACCCCAGGTATAACAATGCACGAGCTCCCGTGCAATCGACCCGCAGTGAGGCAAAAGTGGATTAAGATTATACAATTCAAACGAGCTTTCTTGCTGCGCTGCCCATTTGTGTAGTAAGCACTTCAGTGAGTGTGATTTTGCAAACCCCACGGAATACCGCATGGGGTTTGCTTCCAAGATGACACGATTTTCCGGTACTCTTTCAAAATCCTGCCTGACAGGCTCAAACTGATACGGCTGTATGCTTGTGGGTCTCTCAGGCAAAGTATCAGTTTCGTCTTCGGAGCCGAGTTGGCCATTTTGCAGCAACTCCCCAGAGTGACATCGTAGACATATGGTCACATGATTTGGGCGTCATGGCGACGCTTTAGGTACAACAGAAAATGCCTTTTTTTCATGCATTTATAACCCTCAGATCACAGTTTCACCTACATCATTGTTCTCTGCAAGCTTTAACGGAAATCGTGTCAAAAATCATCCCTAACCTTGGACTTGTCCTTTAAGCACATGAGAAAGTCACAAGAAAGTGTATAACACAATCGATATTGTCCATGCAATAATAACCAACCACATACAAGTTTGCACTTAGTCCACTGGACTAAAACTTAATACAAAATTCAACTTTGGTTTTCCCCCATTACTGTGACCTTGAAATAAGGTCAACTTGGCCAAACTGTAAACAAGGAAAGTTCAATTATCTCAGTGACTGTTGATGCAATGTCTAGTGACTGAGAAAACTTCAATGTTAAGCCGTTTGCTATGGTTAGCCAGGCAAACAGTCCACACAGATCATCAAATTCTCTTCAATGCAGGAAATTATAATGCTAAATATTCTAAGCCACATACACTGGGATCAGCTTAAAGGGTCGGCCTGCCTATAAATAGCACGCCGGGAAATTTGAAACAAATTCTCTTCAACGTATGACACGGTCACATCACTGCTGGTTTATCACAAATATCTGGAAATCAGACCATCGCTTAAATATGACGCTTGGCACAAACATTAAATTCACTCTCAGCTTTCTATCTGCTAAATCATTGTGGTGATGAAAGTGAATTTTGTCTTATTTCGAGACGCAAAAGCTTCGAAGCGAGGGCAATTTTGAATACAAATGGGCGGGGCTTATCTAGTGACGGACAGTGGCCCTGTCAGAAAGGTAAATAAAAGCCACGTGTTCCAACTTCAATACATCAGGTTCATAACAGCAAAAGATAAATGAGGCAGCAAAATGAAGAAACAAGTAACTGACCTTTACCACCACTTATGTCCAAGATATGGGACGCCAACAGGATTTGGATACAGCTCTCGCACAAGTAACAACACACAGTCGGGCATTATTTCCCTTAGCACTTCCACAACACTTTCATCAACACTGTCACGTTCCATAACAGCCGACTTTTTCTGAAGATATGCTGGATGTCTCCAAGAATTGCGCATCTCAAGCATACTCCAAAACTTTCTGTACATCTTTTTCCTAATCCCAGAGTTTCGTCGATGGGCTGACTGCCCCAACCCAAGCCAACTTTGACGGCTGGTGGTGACACATGGAACACAAAAACAAAACTCACACTCAGCACTCTCACTTCCCCTGGAGTCTGGCAGAGGAAATGTAGGTCGCCAATTCAGAGGCAGTGCCAAAGGTGACCTGGGAATATCGTCTAGCCGCGAAGAGTGGGCAGTGCTTTCAGTTTTACACACATCAGTCACTTCAACATTCCAAGGCCAGCCATTATTTTCAAACAGCTGCTGAACTGCGTCTTTCTGTTCATCATGTATGCCCCTCAAAGTCAGATGAAAACTCATTTCAACCAAAAGCCTGCTGATGTACAAATATAACAGCACAATCGGTCTGCACAGATTCTCTGTTGGCAAACTGGAGCAGTAATAGCCTAGTCTCCCCAGCTTGGATTTGAAGTAGCCAACTGGCGTCGGAAGAGGAATTTCGGAGGTACAGACAGGGATGTTCACTTTTTTCTTTCGGTTTTTCAGCACTGGACAGAGGACTAAATGCACTGAAAGCAGAATAATTTGCTCACATGAAACTTTGTGGGGCCTCACTGACTACACATACTCTGTGCCCCTGGCTGTCAACAGTTCTGCTTCGCGCCAGATCGCTGACAGTGCCAGGGGTTCAGAAAGGGACACCCCATGTTTTTACTTTCGGGTATTCCATAGCTGCACAAATCTAAAACAATGGACAATTTGGTCACATAAAACCTCGACAAGGCCTCTTTATCACGTGCCTGCGTGATGCTTTCTGTATCATTTTGGGGCTTTTCAATTAAAACTGGATCGAGGGGTGAAAGGATGTGAATAATAAATGAAGCTATGAATGGCAAAAAGTAGTACGTGCCAATGTATATGAGGCTACTTGCGACTTTGACCGTGCAAGAGAGGTGGAAGGCTGCAAAAGGTAAAGGACAATCTTGACTGAAGTCACATCCTTTGGTCCCCGTTATTTCCTTGATGCCCATAATGATCTGACCCACTCAGTGAAGTTCACCCCTCCTCTTGTCCTCCCCCATCCCCACCCTCACGTCAGCTGACTCTTGCGCTGACCAAAAAATTTAAAAAAAGAGCGGGAGATTGAAAAGTGAATTGCGCCTCAACAGGTCTTCTGTTAGGAAGCAAAAGAAAAGGGTTCTACACTGACGTTCTGTCTGATTTCAAGCGCACAGGCTGACTTTTTTCTTGACATGGATGACGTAAACCTTCCAAAAAGAAAATACACGAAAGACAATGAGGAAGCTGCCAAGCGGAGAGCGGCCCGACGACAAGGCCATGAAGCACCAAAAGGGAAACTTTTTTATTCATGTGAAACTATGGAAGAGATACAGGAAATCAACTTGCTGCTTCAAAAAGTAAAAACCTTTCTTGGTGGAGGGAATCCAAATTTGTGTACAAATAAACAACTTTTGTCTGAAGTGTTTTGATTTTACATTGCCAAGAACATTGAGGAATGCGGTCCTGAGAGAAACAACACGGAGTCTGCAGAACCTGCGCACTTCGTTGACTGCTCTTTTGCCCAATGCACTGACTTGCCATCAACAAAGGAACAGCTGTTTGTCTGTGCGTCGTCATCAATTGACAACCTAGTCAAACGTACTCAGCTGCACTCCAAAGTCTGTGACCAGCCTCTAGAGACCAATGCAGTGACACTGTCTGGCCACGTAGGAGTGTTTTGTTTACAGTGTGCCAAAGACCACAGAATTTCTTGGCATTCATCACATCTTGGCGACAAATATCTGGTGAATTCTCGCATGGCACATGGCTACTTCATTTCCGGAATTCTTCTGAATCAATACGAAAGAATCATGACTGCAACGGGGATCAGCATACTAGGTAACGCCTATCTCAATACTTTCTTTGAGTCCTACAGTGAGTGTGTCAAAGCCCTGGCCAAAGAGTCGACACGGGACGCTTTGCTTGAAGAAATTGTCACCTACGAAGACATGGATGGCATCAACATTCTGACAGATGCGCGCCATGCCACTCGCAAAAACTCAAAGTACACAGATGTCATTTGTCTTGGGGCTAACTCCCGCAAAGTGTTGCACTACAAGACTGTGACAAGGGGTGATGATCCGTGCGTGCAGAGACACGAATCATTGGGCACACAGAGAATATACGACCACCTTCAAAGTCAAGAAAATGGCAGTGTGCACATCCGTGTACACTGTCATGATCGAAACGCATCTGTAAATAAATGGATCAGAGACAACAGACCCGATACTGAGTCGACAAATGACACCTGGCATGTGGCCAAGAATGTGGCAAAGGAAGTGCGCTCGGTATGTGCCGGACCTCGTCACCTGGAGGGCAAGACCTGGCACCCACAACTTTCAGACAAAGCTGCCAGCGTGAAAACACATTTCTATTGGTGTATGAAAAACTGCGAGCAAGACCCTCTGAAACTGAAGTCTATGATCCTAAACATCATTGAACATTACAAAAAACAACCACGTAGACTGCCATCCCTCTTCTCGCTGCAAAATGGATCTGAACTACGAACCATCTAAAACCATCATCAGTGATAGCAATGCTGAACTGTTGCTACGCAAGGTTCTGGAGAGAACACTGATTTACAAATCGCCAAGAGATTTTGTTCACTGCATGGATACATACTTGGTTGAGCGTTTCAATAACAGTATGTTGCAATACCATGACAAGCGACTCGGCAGTCACTTTGGAGAAAAGCTCTACATGTTCCGGACAGACTTGTCCGTTCTTGACTGGAACGACCATGTAAACAGCAGGCGAGTGACTTCAACGAAACATCAGCTTGAGCACAGAAATCCACGCCGTCAGAGTGTTATCAGGAGGCTGGAGGACAAGTAGTGTTGTTTTTGGGGCACAGTGTGGCAGGAGTACACAGCAATTTATTTCCGATGAGGTACGTGGTTGGACATTTCCTGCATGTGTTTACTTGCATTCTATTAACACATGTTCAGCTGTTTATAGATAAGCCCCGCCCCTTTGCCCAAATTGAGATTGACGCGGGTGCACATGCGCAAATTTTCACAACCAAAGGTATACCTTCGGGAACTGAGGCTTTAAGTACTGCAAGGTAGAAACTCTGAAGCCTTGCTGGTAATAAGCACTACTTAATGTGCAAATTACCACCCACTATTTTCATTTACTCTTTAATGTCCCTGCACATACAAGTTTATTAAAGTGAAAGGAAGAGACAGAAGCATGCACTGCACGTGAATGAAAGGAGAGGTCAAATGAATTCTCACCTTGTACCGATTTTGACTTTGTCCATGTTTTTGCTTAATCGGTCAATTTCCTTGTTTGGCAGCAATGACTTGGGACCAAAATCATCCAGGTCTCCAACTCCTGCAGACAGCAAGCCAGTGCAGTTAACATTAAACTGAGGGACATCAAGAATACCAGATCATCCCTGTTAGAAATCAGTGCGAACCATTTCCATGTTCAGGACTGGACAAAAGCACCATGGAGTACCAAGATTTCTCACACTGTTTCCCCGTCTACAAGTATGAACTATTAATACTGTACTGCAGACCATCTTCCAGCTGATTCAATCATTCTGTTTGAGTAACCACACTGCAGTTTTTCTTTCCACTTTCCTGACAGAAGTAGCCTCAACAATGTAAATATAGTACAAAATAATGCCTCAAAGTGTCACTGCAAAGGAAACTTCTTTTTAAATGTCTACGACTGCGAAAGCAAGCATAAAAAATAGCCACTGGTGAAAAGAAAAAACAACAAAACACACACACCTGCATCCACGTAGAATTAGGAAACTGAGGTCTGAGGTTTTCCCAACTGTTTAATATTGTCCCTTTTAACTTCTTTTACCTGAATGTTAACTACATTTAATGCCCCAGTTAATACTACATAAGAGGAAATACAAAAAAAACTAAAACAAATGCCCACACATGAAAGCTATCAGTCGGTTTTGAAAAAAATACCATCCAAAGGTATAAATCAAAGCATACTATCAGATGTGCTTACCGCTCTTTCCAGCACCAACTGGTTTCACTATGTCATTTCTTTTGCGTTTGGAGTTCGCAGAGGACTGAGAGGTGCTGGAGTTACTGTTGGTGAGGCTGGCACTGGAACCTGGCATGTCACTGCTGCAGGGGTTGTTGGAGTGGAGAACAACCTTCCCTGAAGTACTGGTCATGGGAGAACTGTTGGATGTTGCCAGTGCAGAGGATTTGCTGTTCCCAGCAGTATGGCTCTCCTTGGTGCCTGCAGCCTCCAACAGCTTCTCTTTCTTGTTGCGACGATTTTTTCTCATTTCAGCATTGTAGAGGCGTTTCTCATTTTTTATTATGGTGTCGCTGGCAATAGAAGTGAAGGAAGTCAGAGGAGCAGGTACAGTACGGGAAGCGGTGACAGCAGAGATAGAAAACGGGACATGAGAGGAGACTTTCGCTGGGCTGCTCCTGGAAGCTTTAGCCTCACTGTTCATCACCAACGTGGTGCCTGCAACAAACAGAACTCATCCAGTCAACCCATGTGGGTCATATTAAGTGAAATACAGTATCACACACAATCCAAAAACATCCATCAAAATGTACCAAACTATATCAACAGTGTCCAAGCTCCCCAAAAAATCCAACCTTCATTCAAACTGTTTTTATGATGTTTCTGACATTTCTGTTCATCAAGTTTTGATGAAGGTTGAAAACAGTAACATCTTAAAAATATTGGGGCAAAATATAACAAATCCAATCACATGCAAACATTTGATTCACTGTTCATGACAACTATCACCATCACAGAGGAGCAATAAAACTGTTTTCCAAAATGAAGGTGAATGAACTGGAAAAGATGAAATTACACAAGACAATTCCTGGCTGTAGGAAAAGCATACACAGCTCTAAGTTGTGCTCATGCACTATCTCCCAGGTTTAAAAGTCGGGACGTTTGATAGCTCTGATACCTAAAACAGGGGATCTTAATTTCTGTATCTGCAGTACCCTAACATGGGCCTCCAGAAACATACCAATTGTAGAGGTCACTGTGGCAGATGGCGGCTCCACTCGCACATTCTCTTCGTCGTCGTCTTCATCAATGTCTTGGTCCTGTACACCAGTTTCACTCTCAGGTTCTGGAGACGAATTTTTGCTGCAGCAGAAGAAAAAAAAAATCAGTCCACTTAATATGCAGCTAGTAATCACACCCATATTCTTTAAAGCTCCACTCACCAATTACTCTTACTTCATGCTGTGGTGTACACATATTGCATTGGTTCTGTTGGTCCTACCACCAAGGGGAACATGAAGTGGCTGGTGAATGCTTTGAAGGTGGTGGTGGTGGACAGAGTTTCATTGTCTAGTTTTACTGTAAGCTTCCTTTTACTCTGCCACTAAGACCTTGCAATCTCTCTGTCAGTTACAGACTTTCATTTTCAACTTTCAAGTCCAGCCTTAATCTTCCTCTTCCAACAATATTTTGACTGCTGACCTAGTTCTGATTCTGGCTGGCATGGTGTTTTGTGTATGTCTGTGCATGTGAGGAGGGAAACCTTTTCTCCCCCCTTCTTGTTCTGAGTTTTTGTTATTTTACCATACAGAACTTTGTGACTTTGAAGTGTAGGCACTCTAGAAATCTCCCATTATTATTATTATTGATTACCAGACTGAAATCTGTAAGCATCAGTATCTGGCCAGCCAGTCTGACTTTCACAAGCCCCCATGCCCCCTTCTCTCATTTAATCTTTACAAGGCTAAGAAGGTTAAGACACCTCCAAGTCACTTAAAAGTTTCTGCCACAAACCTAGAACCACACAGATCATTGCATAGTATCACTTCACATGCAATTTGAAATGCAATTGGTACACAATTAGTGATGCTGGATATCACCATTCAGAAAACTTTCTATTTTTAGAAATATATTCTTGAAGCAACTATGAGTGGATCTGGAAGTTTATGTGACAAATGTTGCGCTACAGATAGCAACAAGGTCAGTACTGAACACTGATTTACAATATTACTGTTGGAAATGCATAGCAAGTTGGTTAACTCACTCCTTGTTGTCCTTGGACTTTTCCAGCTTCTCCTTTTTCTTGCGCTCCTTCCGTCTCTCACGGCGCTTGGCTGCAATCTGGCGTTTTTGTTCATCAAGTTCTCTTTCCCGGTCAATCTCCTGCAGCAAGCTGTTGGCGTTTTTGTTTGCTTCTGCTGCCTGCCGATCCTTGGCAGACACAATGATGTCCATGCACTGCTGGCACTTCTTTTGCAACTCCTGGAAGACAAAGCAACACTTTGAACTCTACCCATCACTAAAATCCTAGTGATAAATCGTATGCACTATGGTCTGTGCACAGTTCCATAAGCCCCAAGTTAGATTATTTTTTTTTATAAAGACAGACATTAAAAAAATATATCAAAACCTAAACTTCAAACATATCACAATGCCCACAAAATTAAGTCATCCAAAGTTGTTGCCATTCAAACTGAGGCCTACCTTGTCTGCCACAGTGGAAATGAAGCGCTGAAGCTCAGTGTCAGAAGGAAACTGACTGACGTGTTTTACCATCCATTTCACCACCTTGATGTGACCTTTTCGGAATGCCGCCATCAGACAGGAAACTTTTCGATTATCCTGACTGTCAATGTCTGCCCCAGCTGTTACCAGGAGCTGAACAACATCCAAGTGGCCCCCTGAATAAAAACAGTCTTTCAATTAGATTCATGATGAACTAGCAAGCACAAACATCTATGCAGAATATAAAAAGAAAAGCAAACAAAAGAAAATTATAAACACAGCAGCTCCAGAACAAACATGTCATCAGTCAACAATATTTTTAGCAATTTCTAGCTAACCACAGCACTGCAGGTTTGTTTTCTTTCAGGAACTGTCATAGCAAATATGCACACAGGCAGTTCTACAAAGAAAAGGCACCTTTTACTTTTAGGAAGCTGCCTCTAACCATATTCTCAAATTCGTGGTGGGCTTTCAAAAAAATAATAATTCAAATACAGAAAAAGCAGTTTGCATTACATATAAAAATAAATAATTAGAAACTGTTCACAACTGCTGCCCCCCACATCTGAGCCTTTTTCCAGCTAAGCCAGATGAGGTACTGACACTGGGATGCATTTGTTCACTCACCATTACAAGCAAGCCACAGAGGAGAGTTGCCCTTCTTGTTCTTCACATCCACTGAGGCAGTCCTGTGCAACAAGAGCTCCACAAAACGGTAATGGCCTTTATCAGCAGCGATGGTCAAGGCTGTATCTCGAGACGACGGCACTGGCGGCGCATTGACATCAGCTCCCTTATCCAGCAGGACTCGGCCCACCTCAACGTATCCACCTGAGGCAGCCTCCATGAGAGGTGTGAGGCCAGTCTGACAAACAGAGTAACGAACATGCACTGGTAAAGCTATGCACCAAGTATATAATCATATACACTGACAGGCACAAGACCCAAAAATCTTTCCAAAGACCAACACCAAACTTTGTGTATCTTTTCCATTTCTACTGACAGGTTTGTGACCAAATCATTCTTGGAAGATACAGTTTCTAGAAATAATAGTTCATAACTGGACACATGGCCTGCCAGCCACAACGATTCCGGTGATTTGAACTGCTTATAGTCATTGTCATATGCTTGAGGTGTCTCAACGTGAATGTGATTTATATTCAAATTTTGTACAGCGTGCTCTATTGTTATGTTAGAGGTAAAAATATGGGGGTTATGAAAAATATCATTACATAACTGTTCACTACACGAACTCAAACTACTAGTTACCTAAGCACATCAAACTGAGCTGTAACAATCATACAACTGTTTGTCTCTTTGTGGGTTTGTTTCAATCAAATTCAATTTCTGCACCACCAAAACAATTCTAAACTAGATATCCTAGATTCGAACAAATCTCACACTTTGTTGTTGTCAGGGTTTCCTGTTCACTAACAAAAACTGTTACCTTTGCTCTGTGTTCAATGTTGGCCTTCCTGTCCACCAGCAGACTGACCACCTCATGTCGACCTTGAAAGCAGGCCAGCGTCAGTGCAGTATTCCTGTTTGTTTCAATCTGAAAACAACCCATTACACATTACAAACACCCAGTTTCATCAATTTCAGTACTCCTGTTCTCAAGCATTCGAAAAAGCACAATTGTACCCCACTCTATCCCAGAACTGAACTGAAGTAGGCACAAATGAGCAAGGGCTACAGACAGTTAATAATATGTAAACAAGCAAAGCATCCTTCACTCTGTTTTAATGAAAGTCAATTTAACAGCTCCTCCTCAGTTTACCCAATGAAAGCAGCAAGCTATATATTTATTCAATGTAAGTTCCTATCAACAACACAAATGGGAATCACAAGAAACATAGACATACATACAGTACAAGTTTTGCCACATCAGGTAGAATGGGACTGCGGAAATACACATTAGCATGCACCCACCTACACAGTAACCCACTCACATCCATACCTGTCACCAGTATTTCAGAATATACTATTCAGCTAACCTGTGCATTGATATCACTGCCCATGTCCAGAAGAAGTTTGACAGCCTGTGTGTGTCCATTCATGGCAGCCAGCATAAGTGGTGAAATACCCAGTTTGCTTCCAGTCCTGCAATATCACCAAACGATGTAAACTGCATCTTTATTTTCACCTGTTGTTTTACATAAAAGATACTAGAAAGCATGTAATTTTAAACTGTATAAATACTGGGCTATGATGTAATCCACCATGCCTCTCGTGATCTGACTGAAAACCCTAAGTAAAACCAGATTTAGTCAAACATGATTATTATGCCATCAAGTTTAAAAGTTCTCACACATGTAACAGGATAAAGGCGAACAGTCCACTCAGTAAAGAAAACAGAAGTCACATGCACATTTAAATACATAATGTATATTAGAAAGTGCAAGAATTGAATAACCATACCTACCAACAAACACATCAGATGCTATCTGCAATTTGCAGTAAGATTTTTAGAGGTATCAGTGTGTAACTGACTTTTACATCTCTTGTATAAAGAATTAGTAGAAATACCTACCTTTATATTTGAAAAAAAAATCAGATGGTGTCAATGTTTGAGTCATTTACATATTAATTGTCAGGACAAAATACAATGAGCATGTTCATTGTGATGACTTACAGGCAGCCAGTGTTTTTGCTGTTATAACAACTAGACACAGGCAAAAGATTCTAACCTTGAATTGATCTCTGCCCCATGAGAAAGCAGCAGCTTGATGATGTTGACATAACCCCCGGAGGCTGCCAGACTGAGGGGAGTGTAATCAGAAACATTACGGTGCTCCTTGTTTGCCCCTCTTGCCAAGAGTAGTTCAACCACCTGCAACAAATCATGGCTGATGAAAACACAAAAGAGGTTTCAAATTAACACTCACACCAAAGTGAAGACACAAAGGTCAAACACATCCACATAGAGACGCACTCTGTCAAATCCAGCCATGTTCATTTCCACTTCCGGAACAATAACCACCAATGCACAGAGACATCCAGATCTAACATGTCCAGACAGATACACACTCTGTCAAATCCCACCTTGTATCTGCCCCCTGAGCAACACTAACCACCGATGTGCAGAGACACACAGATCAAATACATCCAACCAGACAGACACCCTGACAAATCCCACCTCGTATCTACCCCCTGAACAGGCCAGGGAGAGCGGTGTGTCCTTGGTCCTCTCCGACTGGGCTTCAATGTCGGCACCATGATCCAACAAAATCTCCACCACCTCCAGGTGACCAGCTGTCGCTCCCAAAATCAGGGGGGTAAAACCTGCAATGCAATTCTTGATCTTAATCTCCGCATGTGTCTGTTCACCTGCACAGTAAAGCCTTTTCTCTTTCACTCTTTATAAAGTTTCGACTGGCACTGGTAAAAGAGAAGCTGATAGCAATAATAATGTCAATGCAACTTTTATATATATAGTATTGAATTCAAACCTCCAAGTCCAGTGACAGTTTAAATTCCCTCAGCCTATTTTTGCTAGCAAGTCACAACCATTCCCAAGTTTCAGACTGATGTAAAGATGTTTTGCAGCAGTTTGCCATACAAAATGGGTGTATCAAATAAGCATATGTTATGTGCACAGGCGTGTTAAGCCCGTTCTTAATTGGGCGAATGTTTCTTCGTGAACCTAGCTGGAAGCATTTGGCGAAGCTAGTTGGTTCTTAATTGGGCCAACTTTTCTTCGCGAACCTAGATGGAAGTATTCGTCAAAGCTATATCCGGGGTCCAAAAAGCTTCACTCAACATGTTCTGGGAACATTCGCCCTATTGGATGATCATTGCCTCTGATTGGCTGAGAGCAGAGCTCTCCTGTGGATGAAGAAAAAAACAAAAATAAAAATGGATGACGGTGTCGCTAGGTTCTTCACTTGTTTCGGAGGGAATTGTTTATTTGTTGACTTGTGGGAGGCACAGCCTTGTCTCGGAGACCCAGAATGAGATAGTAGTTAGTTGAATTACCCTGTGAGGGACGATTAAAGTATACTGACTTGACTTTAGCCTACATTTTCGATCATGCTGTCTGCTGCGCGTATGCCACAAGTTCGGGCAGAAGATTGCATCTCATTACAAGCCAGTTGAGAATGAAGTAAAGTTTGGACAGTCTGAACCATATTTGGCGAACTAAAAGTTGAATTAAGAAACAAATCATAGTTCGTCGAAGTGTCCGAAGTATGTTCGGGCGAACAAACATGCGCCCAGTTAAGAACAGGCTTTACTATGTGAATGACTGTGAGGCTCCTATGAATAGGTAAAGCAAAATAAGTACTGCTGTCATGCTAAACATGACATTCATCACATTTAATGTCTATAAATATGCCCACTTCAAGTAGTTGGTTTTTTGCCAGAAATGCTGGCCTCACACTCACCAGTTACACACACCTTGAGTTTTTCATGTGAAATGAAAAATGTAAAAAATAACTAGGAAATGGTACCTTTTTTGTCTCTGTGTTCAATGTCAGCCCCCTTTGCCAGGAGAAGACTAACCAGCTCGGAGTGACCTCCCGCACAGGCCAAAGTCAGCGCTGTATCATGATTGCTCTCTGTTTGCGAATCAACATCCAACGTAGACTGGTACAGGTTGCCCTGCTGAAAACAGGAAAAAAAACACCAACATAAAAACTACACAAACGCAGCTTCAATGACAAATAATTTGAATCATTTCAAGTACTATGTCTTCGAACATGCTTGCCACCCAATGAAAACTCTGTGGAAAATACTGGATTTGAGACATCATGTGGTAAAAACACAAACAAAACAAATAGGTATGCATTTGTTTGTTTATAATATAAACTGACAAAATTTCCGTAATAAGCACATGATTTTTTCAAAATTCCCATGACCAATTGTAAATATGCATGCAAACAAGCATCAAACACACACAGACACACACTTAAACAAAGCAATGACTGAGCATTCTGAATGCGTGAATGAAAGTGTGGGAAAAGACCTTTTGTTAAATTTATAACAGTGACAGAGCACCAGAAGAGGAGCGGCTCAAAGTATCCTTCAGTACAGTGAAAAAAAACTCACACTACTTTGATTAGTTTCACACTAAGCACAAAACAGGAACAGTAATGGATCTAACCCTGGGCAGATAGGTAATGGGAATTTGAGTTCAAATTACTACATGGATTACTAGTATTTAAACAAACATTTGTTTTTAAAAGGTCACCAGTCAGGAAACATTGTAGGCCATATCAAGGCGAAACATGCTGTTATCACCAAACACTTCATGGTCAGTTTAAAACAACACTAAGTCCAACAAGCCAGTATGTTCATTCAAATAGCATTTTTAATAAAATTTTAACGTACTAGCATATAAAAAAAAAAAAAAAGGGGGGGGGGGGGGGGGGGGAGTAATTTCTTTGAGAAAATTGAAGATCTGGGCCAAGAGGGTTATATCTGAGCATCCACATTGAACTTTTAAGCTTATTTTCCCTAACATCAATCAAACACCAAAACCTGTTCCAGAGAAAATGACTTGTTGCATGATGAAGATCCTTCCCATTTCGACAAGAATGAGGCATGTATGCATGGCTGACACGCACTCAGAATAGAGCAATCTCACCAGAAAACAAAGAGGTTGATCAATCAATGAACAGTGACAAATGGTCAACAACTACATCAACAGTAACACAATCCAACCAACTCCTGCAATGTACCTACATACACAATATCATTACCACTCAAAGAATGCAATGGATGATGCACATGGAGCAAAGCAGACAGCACAATGCACATGAACACCAAGACTGCACAATTGCGCAAGGTATCAGAAGACCATCAGACAACCCCAGCCATATACCCACCCAACCCATTTTTGTTTTGTTTCTGGAAACCAAACAATACACCTCACTTTTATATTACTTCTCATTCGTGAATATTAGACACAATCTAGTTACCATTTTGGAGCAGCAGGCCTAATTTTTATGAACACACCCTTCTATTCAGACCAACTTTGATAAAAAAAATGTAGTTTTAATGCAAACTGCTGTTTCAAAAACAAACTGCTGGCTTCTTATTAAATAATGCACAAGATAAATTAGCTACATTCCAACCCCTCACATGCTAAAGTGGAACATCTGGAAGAAACAAGTGATTCCCATAACAGACCCCCACCCTTTTTTCTTAAAAAAAAAAAAACAGGGGTGGGGAGATAAAAACCCAACAGAACTGACCCTAAAAGTGGACCATTTTGAAGGGGGGGAAAAACGGCCTCAAAGTAAGCACCAAATCATTCACAGATAATGCTTTTTGTTTTGTGCATACCATCATGCAATGTGAAAAAGTCATGGAGATACAACTAAGACAGTAAGAGTAAGAACTCCAAAAATACAACTTGCTGTGTCAAATTTTGTTGTGACAGGCACAAAGAATTATGTGAACGGGTAAAGCTCAATAACATTACCATCAAGCAAAGTTCAACACCTATAACATTTTCTGCATCCATTTAAATCACAGCACTAGGGCTTGTGCCAGGGTGATCCAGCTCAACACCCATACATACAACTCACATTTTTCATGTGAGTACACTGTTCATGTAAGCCCAAAACAATCTGGCTTAATTTGACTCTCATCTCAGTACCTGGGTCTTGTCCACGGGTACAGAAGGTGTTGCAACAGCGGATTGGTTGGGGATGGCGGCTGCAGTTGCAGCAGTGGCTGCAGTGGCAGAGGTCTGTTTGAGCAGCTGCTGCTGCAGTAGCTGAGCCTGGTGGGTCTGGTGGAACAGCTGTGAACGCTCCTGTTGAGTAAGGAGCTGTGGCGCCTGCTGGGTTTGCTGCTGTACCTGTGTTAATGGCACCAACCACCACTTCTGTCACTATGCTTTGCTTAACAGGTTCATCCCTCAAAATCTTGGTATTTAACACAATCATTTCTTCACCGTTCCAGCATATTCCCACACATCATCACATTCCAAGGATCACCATGTTAATGAAAGCAGCTTCAGAAATTCTTCCCAATTCTTCCTAATATATCAAATAAAACTGTATCAATTATGAGCGGTCAAAAAAATACCACTACCAGATCTGTCTGATGTTGCTGTAGTCATTAATGACATAAAACAAAGGCAATGCCACTTTTTCACTCTTCTTGCTGTCTCATTTGGCTCTAACATACGCAAACATTAAAACAGTCAGTGATTGTGCTAGACATTTTTCAAACCGGTGTGACATCCATGGATGGCAAAAGTGGTTCACAGGAACCAGTCAGATACATGTGTGTATATAGTACTACTAGAGCTCTACTAGCAAACACCCAGCTCCCCTCCCCAGCTAGAACACAAACACATGCACAACAATGCCACATACACTCTCTCTCTCTCGGTGCTGTTGCTTCTGTTGCTAAGAACATGACAGACAAAATCACAACTGGTAGGTCTGACCAACTGCTGATTTCTCCCTGGTCTACATTAATCTTAACCATAAAATACCACAAATAATTGGTTAATGCAAACCTTGATTAAAAGCTCTTTACCTATCAACCATGGAAAGATAACAGCTTGAGCTGTCTCATCCTGAGAAGCCAATCTTCAATTGTTGTCCTATTCATTAACTCTCCTCCCTACCATGATCACCCCCTTGCTTATTCATTGTACTCCTATTTCCACAACTGGGCCTATATGCATGAGCAAATAAAGGAAAAGAGTTCACACGTGTGGCTCTCTTTCCACATGCACAAGATATCAAAAGCTGACAACCATTTGCATTTATTTTTAGATCAGAAAAGTCCCTTGTTTTACCATCAATGCAATGCGATTGTCAAAGTAACTGCCCCTGTATGCACCGTAAGTATGGCCTTCCTGTGGAGTGTTCCATAATCACCATCATTATTTCTGGTGCAAACTCTGCACAGTTCTTGACTGAATGCAAGACTGAACTGAATATATATACAAGATTCTTTTGAGGTCTTCAATATTTTAAATTTTTTCCCATGTTAAATTACAGACCCATCCTTTATTACCCCCCCACCCCCACCCCCCCACCCCCCACACACACACACACAAGAGAGCCAGCAAGTAAATCTGAATCTTGAATTTTGTGTTGATGCCATGAGGCAACTCTCAAAAACACTATCTTTAGATAAAAATGTTTCCTCCCTGAAAACTCTTAACTGAAAGATACAAAATACAGTCTTGGAAAATGCACACACACAAACACTACATGCAAATAAACAAAAAAAGGAAGGGGTTATTTGTGTTGTTGAACAGCCCTGTACAACACAACAAGCAGTACATGCTCATACACAATTCTGACCAGAATGCATACTAACATGCCACACACAAAAAAAGGTGAATACATATGCAAACACATAACAAGCAATAAACTGACCAACTTCACTAATAATCAACTTTGTAATAATCTACCATTTCCAAATTCATATTCAAAATCAATTTTTGTGCAACTTTACTGCCACCAGAACATCTTTTTCAGTACAATTTATCTCTCTAAATACTGTGGTAAATTTGCAAGTCTGAGCAATCTGCAACTTTCACTGTTTTACCTGCCAATTCTTCTCACATGTTTGTGTCTGCTTGAATAAAAACCCTCACTACAGGCTAGGTGTGAAGACTGACTGATGCAGTTGCCCAGCCAAGTACTGTAAATAAGCTTCCACAAATGGCTTGATTAAAACAGTGGCATAATAAAGCAAGAAACATAACCTGTGATCCCTTCCATCACTGAACTTTTTCCCATTCTCTTCAAAACATCACAACAGAACAAGCCAAATAATAAAATAAAACCAACCCAATAAGATAATCAACTGAAATAAAACCAACCCAATCAACAGAGTTCATTTTGATGATCATACCTAAAATACGTCACTGGTCTACTAGGCACCAAAAATACAGTTCCCTATGGCGTAATTTTTTTTCTTTTTCTATCACACCTGTCATTTTCGTATCTGAAGCCTCCAACTACCCCCCCCTACCCCCCCACCATTACAGGAAAAGGATCAGTCAGCAGTACCCAACCAGAGGAGGTGTCAACAATGACGACTACAAGAGGTGGGACACCACAACACTGAGGACAAGCAACTCAACAAGTGGCACAGACCTGCGGCAAAAGCTGGTGCAGAGGTTGCTGGAAAGGAGGCTGTCCCAGGGGAGGCTGCAGAACTTGCTGAGAAAGCATGTGCTGCAGAAGCTGCTCCTGCTGCTGGGAGGTCAGCTGTGGAAAAGTCAACTGCTGCAGTTGCTGCTGCTGCTGCTGAGGCAGCACTGCCAACTGCTGTTGCTGTTGGAGGGATTCGGTGCTAACCTGGGCCTGAGTGGAGCTCTCTTGCTGGAGTGACTGGGAACCTGCCGCATGAGGGAAAGCAGTACTTGTGAACAATTATCTTTTCCACACCCCATGCCTTTCCAATGTCAGTAACGGAACTAGGGAAATGTTTTCCCATGCCTGTACCTACCCTTCTTTCTGAAAAGGCGACCATCACACTGAACAACATCTGTTTGGTAAGTTAAGACCCATTAATGTAAAAGACCCAGTAATGTAAAAGTCACAACCACAGCAGTTACCAAACTGCACATGTGCAGAAGCAAGTTGATTCCAAGATTATTGGGTTCACTGAGACTCCACAGTTACTAGGTGCTCCAAGACCACACATGCCCAACCCTTCCCCTGGAGATTAAAACTAGCTGACCAACAATTACTGATTTTGTATTCTTGCTTCTAAGCCTTCAGGCACAACAGGCACATCTTTGGGTGCACAATTAACTTGAGCCAATGGGCATAAAATTCCCATGCCCAAGTCTAACTTCCTGTTACTCAACAGGCAGTAATAGCCCGTTGCATTTTTAAGATGAGGTTATTAAATTTTCAAACTATTATTATGTCCTGGCCAAATGTAACCACAACCACCCACACCACCTACCCCAGTTTGTTAAAAAAAAAAAAGTCTGAACGCTTCACAAAATATTTTCTGGTAAATGTCTCTACAGTCTATATTAAGTGTGACAATTTTGACAGTTACTGGGTAAGCAATTTCCTTTTTCTGGTCAATCCTAAGGCTATAAGCGCTTCCTATGGACCAGTGTGCATCAAGGTGGCAGGAAGGTCTGTAATCCTCACCTCCGTTGTGCTCAGTCTGCAAGTTGAGGGCTAGGGGAGCAGCTTGTGGGGAGATGGGTTGTGCTGGTTGCTGAGAAGAAACGGGTGTCTGCTGTTGTTGCTGTTGGGGTGGAGGTGGAGGAAGTGGGGGTTGTTGCTGGGAGGTCTTGTTGGTGCGAGGAGTTTTGCCAGAGTTGCTCCTCCCTTTGGACGCTTTCCCAGTGCTGTTGCCGCCCGCTATGCTGCCGTTGGTGACCACAGCACTGGGCACCGGTTGCTGCAAGAACTGGGGCGAAGGAGGCTGGACCTGGTGCGCAACAGACACCCCAGAGCTGACAACGGAGGAAGAATGGGCAGTGAATGGGGTGGGATTTGTGGAGTTTTGCAGGAAGGGTTCTGTAGTTGTGTAGGCAGGGTTGGGGATAAGTGACTGGGTAGCTGCAGCCAGGTCAGGGTTGGTCAGCAGTTTGGGCAGCTGCACCACCAGATCTTTGAGTGGGAGGGACTCCATGGCTGGGGTGCCCGTCAGGCACAACGACTCGGCCAATCCCCGTTGCACACCTGTGGCTCCTGCCGCAGCAGCTGCAGCGTTCAGCTCCATCACCCTCTTGGCAGTCTCCTCCGCCTGACGCACAGCTGTGGGAGTGGAAGCAGATGCAGATCGGGCCTTGAGAAGTTGCTGCTGCTGCTCCAGCTGCTGCTGGGCCTGGGCCTTCTCCTGCAGCTCCCTCTCCACCTGAAAATTACCATGTTCATCAAGTATCAGAAACTGCTGAGAAGGGGAACAGGTTTGCTAACAATCTACTTACACTGCACACCAGCTGATTTGTTGTCTTTTGTTTCGTCTTTTTGATTTTTGTGCATTTTAAACTCATGTGGCATGGACATATTCCAAATACAAAGCAAATATATCCACAAAAACTGAATAAAACAAAAAACCTGTTCAGAGGCAATTTAATATAACAGTAGTGGTCAAAATGGGCTTTTCCTGATCATTAAAAAAACAAAAACAAAATCAACAAAGATGTACTCTGGTTCCAATGAATCACATTTTTATCTATTAATCATCATGCACTTGACAGTTAAAATATTTTATCTATTTTCACTGCGTTTAAAATGGCAATTTTCCAACCAAATTAGGCATGATCCTGTATGGCTGTGCTGAAAGCAGTTGCAAGAAAGTTTTGTAAAGATCCAACATGGACATGTTATCACTCGTAATAAGCATTTCTAATAAACCTCAAGCAGCTATGAGCTTGCACAAGAGGGCAGAGATTCTAATCACAATGTACAGCACAAATATACAGATGACCACCCTAGAAAGGGGCAAAATACCATGTTGGATCACAACAACACTCTCAGTCAAAAAAATGTTGACATAACCAACGCGTACAGGAACACTACAATCACAAAAAAAGGTATATATGACCAACATGTACAAGAACACAATTACAATCACAAAAAAGGTATATGTAACACCCCCAAAAAGTCTAATAACAATGGAATAACTTGTGTGTATCTGTCCTACAAACATCAGTCATCCCCCTTAAACGAGGTGGGCAAAAGGTAGGTATGCAGTTTTGGGATCCTGGCTTACGTATTGGTGTTTGTTCACCTTCTGCAGCTCCTCCAGTATCTGTTGCTTGCGTTGCAGTTGCTCCTCCTTGCTACCCACGCTGGGGCCCAGTAGCTCTTTGGCCATGATGTTGTTAATGATGGCCTCCACCTGTACACATCACCAGGTCAATGCAACCTCCTGCCAATTCATCCTTCCACTCCATCAATACCCAATCCTTGCAAACCCATCTACCTAATGCAGTACCAAACTCATTAGGGAAGTGGATCTTCAGCAAAACAAGCCAGATAACATGCTGGTGCACTGGCTGTACCAGCTTGTGCCCTAACCAGCAATTACAATGATTTAAAGGGACCTTCAAACTGACTGCATGAGTCATTCATTTCCTTCTCACACCATGTTTTGGGGCTAGTTTTGCAAAATGTAAAACGCACTTCTACACCCAAATCCTAGCTCAGCTGGATTATTTCTTCTTCTTTTTTAATGTTACATCTACACAACGCAATTCTTCATGAAAATGTCCCTAGACAGCAGAAAATGTCCACCAACAGTAGAGCAGAATGAAGATTCAACGCCAGCTTTTTCCAAAATCTGAATACTGGGTCTTTGGTTACCAGTGTGATTACAGACTATGTTTCTTCAGACATGTGAAATACAGATAATGTCAATTTGTGCCACATACATAAAACAAAAAAATAAAAATTAAAAGACTGAAATGTGTTAAATGCAACCTAAACAAGACAAATATAAAAATAAAATAAAAAAGCAAATGCTCAGACAGCTCGCTTTCACACCTACAGCACAGAACTCTCCATTGTAATTTTGGACTCTCTTGTCATCTTTAAAATGTGTGAGTTTCACCTAGATTCAGTTCAATCTTTTTGAAGAAAATACAACTTTCAGTTTACCAGGCTGATGCTGTGACAACTAAAGCAAGTTTACCAAAGTATCAGCAAAACAGGCTATCATCCTACAAAGCTTAAAATATCTCCCTTTCAAGTTGCACAGTAAAACAACAATCTTTTTTCCAAAACCCTATCACACATATATATGTATTATCATAATTATGTGCCTAAGATTCTGTCAGCACAGAGACACAACAAATTCTAGAATGCTCTCACAATTCTGTGTAAGTTCACTTTTTGGACGATCTATATCACATGCACTCTGTATCAGCAAAAGGCAATACTAGAACACATTTCTCAGAACGGTGGGTGGGCCCAGTTTTCAGAGGTACCATGTGGTCCCAGTTTTCATAGGTACCATGGAATTAGCTAATGAGAAAAGCCATCTTCCTCAACACAGACTGTTTGCAATGGTAACACAGCGTAAGACAATGCTGAAAAAATGACCTGTGTGGTGAAACTGTACTCCCCCCCCCCCCCCACCCACAGCAAAATTAACTTTCAAAATTTGCTCTCCTAGTCCAAGTGCATCTCATCCATTTTCTGCAGCTCTCCAGAATTCAGGTCAGAGATGTTCTGGGCATCACTTAAAACTGTTTAAAAATGAAAAGTTCCCTGACTGGTCTACTAAATACTGTTTGCTACTATTCACATTTTTAATATGAACCAGAAGAAGGAATCAAAGCAAAACAATCAAAGCAACAGTGGCACTGTTAATAATAAACTAAAGGTAGTTGTTTTTCTTTAGACATACAAAACTAAATCAAAACAATACAACCAAATGAAGCACAGGAAAGATTTAGTACAAATAACCACCTAAGGAAACTGTCTGCTGACACTTTTATGTCAATGTAGAATCCAACCGAGTCTCCTTTTCCATGCCTCTAACTTGTCTAAGTCAAGCAAATTCTTTACAGTACATGTACAGCACAATACAACTTTCTACTGACTGATTGGGCAGTGTTGTTCAAGAACAAGAAAAAATAACAAGAAAGAAAAAACATGGACCCCACAGTTACGCACATTTGTGAACAGGTGTGGAAAAATAGTACACATATATGATCAAAAAGAACAAAAACAGCATTAACATAAAAAAGGTAGGATGATTACTCAACACTAAAAACACATACATGTACAGGTTAAAAAAAATCATGCCAATAATTATATGTCTAAGTGCACTCAAAGTAACAAGTGTGCACACACACACGCATGCACAGTCAGTCAGTGGTGCCATAACATCTTAATCATTTAAAGGCAAATAAATGCAAAAATAAATCCAGGTTGGTGCGTTTTGATGTGTTTTTTATATATATTTATATATAAAAAAGGATTCCTGAAGTATATATAATGGCAAAAGATCATATTCATGAAACAAAAAGGAGGTGGGTTTTTTTGTGTGTTTTTTTTTTTGTGGGAGGTGGGTCCTGCATTATCCATGACCAGCGTCTGCCATTATAAGATGACCAAAGTCAAGCTTAAAATGACACAAGTTTACATGCTGAATATAATTAATTGTAGATCAAAGGGAGTAACAGTATGTTCTGGTCAGTTTCCTCCCAAGAGGTGGTCAATTTCCAAACACCTTTCTCCCAAGAGGTGGGCAGTTCCCAAGCAGAGCATGCATTTCCTCCCAAGAGGTGGTCAATTCCCAAGTAAAACAGGCTATTCCTCCTCAGATGCACAACTGTGTCCAGTCTGTCATTGATTTTGTCTTCATTTCAACTGTACAACAGTCACAGACAAGTCAGCTATGCTTGACACAATATAGCATATCAAAACTGGCTCTGACTGCCAATTTCCTTGGTGGGACCAGTTCAACAAACAATACTCAGTATACATGTTCATACAGTATAATGACAAACAACAAACACTGTCAATCTGTTTATTATTTGATTACCTCAGGGTTTTTGTAAGGAACACAAACAATTTGATTTCCATAATTGTAGCAATTAGCCAAGGGGCAAGTACTCAGATTTTAAATGACTACCCATCAAAATAGCACTTTCAGGCTACTGTTGCTTTGAGAGCGGAAAGCAACTTACTTCTCAAGTCTGTTTTTATGTAACATATGGAAATTGATAAACAAATATATAACTTATGTAAGAACACAATAAGAATGACTCTCAGGAACAAGCTAAAGACATTTGTGCAACTACCACTACCTAAGAAAAAGATTTTGCTAAATTTGTGTTAATATGTAGTACATTCCAGGTTATAATGATGAACAGATTTAACAACTTCAGTGTGAATAGCTATGGGACGCTACTGAAAACTTTTTTTAAAAATCAGTTAAGTGCACTTTCACTTTGACACATGCAGACAGAGAAAGACAAGGCATTAATATTAGTTTAAAAAATCTCATGCAAAAAACAGTCCATGCCACTTCTCATAACCACGTATACACCACTACCGTAACAAAACTAGATCAGAAATCTACTCTCGTAACAGCTACAGCCCTTTATATATGGACAGAAACAGAAAAAATGCAAACCCTGAACCAGTCATTCATATACATAAACCAAGAGAGAAAGAAACACAACCCTGATGTCAACAAGCCGATAGGCACAAAAAGTCTGATAAGCAGCAAATTCAGACATATACCACCCCTTTCCTCAGCTCTTGTACAGCAGACATTTCTTTTTCCTCTCCAAGCAAAATATATTCTCACCTTTTCCGTGGCCTTCTCATCGGTGAGATCTGCTAGAACAGTGCCTTCATGGCTGATCTGCTGAAGACTCTCAGCTATCACAGTGTTGCTGGCTTTCCCCACAGGCTTGCCGTCCACCCCCACACTGGCAGGCAACGCACGTTTGCCTAACATTTTCCCCCCATTCTGACGATCGGCCGCTTTGCCTGTTTGAAAGAACCAAATCCTGGTCACAATCTACATATTAACACAAGAATCTGGCCACCACACAGACTACTAGAGAGGGGCTGTCAGTGTGGAGGAACCACAGATGAGTCCATCCTGAGGGGCAGGAAACCCTATTGCAGCGTGCAGGAGTTACCGACCACTGTGGACTTAATAAAGATGATGTCGGGGGGTGTAAACTGTGGCAACCTGAGAAGCTATATTCCAGTGTTGACTACACCGAGAAGATGGGAATGGACATCTAAACTGAGAAAATAATAAAGAAGTACACAGAATAGAACATTAGATTAATGTCTGGAATAGACATCTACATAGAGAAAATAACAAAGAAGTACACAGAATAGACACTGGATATATGTCTGAAACAGACTTGTGGACTCTCCAAACAACAACTCCACAGTGCATAAATCAACTTCTGGAGGTTAATTAATTTGATGTCATCATACCCTTAACATCACATTGAGAAATCAAAGCAAAATAATTAATTCTCCTGTATTTACACACTCTGACCTGTCAAACTTCGAGTGCATAATATTTTTCAGCAAAAATAGTATTGTTGATCCTGACCTGGACTAGCAGTCATGCTGAGGCCAGCTGGCAGCTGAGAGTCTGGTTCATTGGGTGGAACAATGTGTGCAAGACCTTGAACTGGAACCCTGGGCTGGAACACAAATAATTTCATGACAAAGTGGTGCTAGTTTCTTCAACATTAACTTTCCTGTCAGTTGTGATTCAAGTCTCTCTCACTCACAAACCCAAAGACATAAGACTGCAACTGGATGGAATGACCCCTAAAATCCTTTCTAATGCACAGGAAGGACTGAGTAGATGAAAGAGAATCAAGCACATGTGAAGATTTTTAACCCCTGCAAATCTTTAAAAAATAGTTAAAAAAATATTCACATGCACATGAATCTCTTTTCTGCACACATTCCTTCCTATGGTCTGGGATGGAAAGTTGATTTTGGTCACAAAATGACCACTGCACAATATTCCTTTGTGAAGAGTTTGTAAAGTGGATCATACCTTATAGTAAAGCATAGATCATGCAAGGGTTGGACTGCAACTGCCTATATCATCAGCCACAGGAAATCAGCAAAATGTGCTTTAGGATGTCTTACCTCTTCCAAGGCAGCCTGGGCCATGTTGATGTGCGGCATGTCTGGCTGGGCCAGGTCGATGGAGGAGTTGAGCATGAGGCGATTAGGCCACTCCAGCAACAGCTTCACCACGTTGGTGTGCCCGCCTTTAGCCGCCTCAATTATCATTGTGGACCCATCCTGGAAACAGTAGGTATGCTTTGCTGCATAAAAAAATGTAGACAAACTTAACCCAATTTTGCTCAACCTACTTGCTTTCACTTCTCCAACATACACTCTTTAGAATCTAGAACAATACAAGTATATGGTGTCTCATCTGATGGTGAACATGCTGGATTGCTGGACCATTATGAATCTACCATCACCACAGAATCTGTGGCACATGCAACTGTAATGAACAAGCAGTTGACAACTCTTGCTGTACGGTAAAACGTTTGGGTCAGCTTATCCATTACCAGTCTGGTGTGAGATGAATGTACTTATCATCTTCAGCAGCATCATGGCATGAAGCTAGGAAGAATCATGTAAAATCTACACAAAGGGCAGTGCCCTGGGTGTTTAAACTTAAGACAAAGCCTGGTACCTTCAGCTTGTGGTTGGCATCTGCCCCACTGGCCAAGAGAAGCTCCACCACCTGATGGTGACCTCCAGCACAAGCCAGTGACAGCACAGTGTGGTCGTTGGTGGTCGTGCTGCGGTTCACATCAGCACCTGTAACAGTCCCATGATTGCAATCAATGCCTTCTGAACATGTTTAACAAAAACTCCTACTAGATAGTTACCATTGCACATAACCTCTCATCTGGATATTTTAAAAAAGCCCCCCCCCCCCACCCCACCCCCCCAAAAAAAGACAAAAAAGGGCCAAAATCTGGTCTTTTAGCAAAGGCACAAAAAAACTCAATTATCTTCTTTAACAAAAATGGATCTGAAAATCCACCCCAGGGTTACTCAATGGATTATGTCAATGTTTCATGTGCATATATTAACAATGCCTCATGAGGGCTTACAACTGATGAGATGCACAGTTTCATTATATCAGTGACAATGAACTGCCAAGCTATAAATAAAATTAAAAAACCTGACTAAGTTCAAAATGAAATGAAAAAGAATTTATTTTAAAAGAAAAAGAAACATGAACTTTCACTTTTCTGCCACCACTTGACTCACAATAAATTAAGATCTACAAAAGAAATATGAAAGTGTAAAATTCAGTGGAGGTTATTACAACATAAAAGATTCTACTTAAATAGTCTCTGAGAAAGAGCCAGCATTAAAGTTTCTGCTGCATCCAAAAACATGTCAACTACCTCAGCACGCAGCAAAGTCACACCAGATATTGTTGCTATGTAACAAACATGCAAGGTTTAAAGGAAATGGGCAAGGCTTTTTGAAGAAAACACAACCTTTGTTTAACCATACCCCTCGAGTAACTAATAAAGCCAAGCATGATATGCCCAATCCAGTCTTTGTATTTAACATTCTGCAAAATTTGACACTCTGTATAACTGTTACACGAGTGGACTGGATCAGGCATATAAAAATCAAACTTGACCAGATCAGAACATGCCAAGTTATATGACTTTCAGTTTGAACTGTCTGATGCTGTTGTGACCTTGAAACTGTCCAGATCACTGAAACTAATACGAACTGGGAAAGCTCAGTATGTACTACCATCATGTGAAGCTGAAAGCTGGAGACTGATCACATTTTTACATTGTTCAAGAAAACCACATTTTTTTTTGTTCCAGATGGATGGATGGCCTAACATTACCCATTATGCACTCACATTTTGATTCCTTTTCTAAGTCAAACACTGTGCAGCTACTGAGTGCTATTTTTAAGCTCAAGCCAAATAACTGACAATCTGGGCAGGCACTGTTATCTTTTTTTTCTTTTTTCTTTTGGGGGGGGGGGTCCACTGACCTTCACTGATCAAGTACTTGACTGTACACAAGTGGCCAGCACGAGCAGCCTTCATCAGAGGAGTGCGCCCTCCCTCGGATTCATGCTCCTGTGCATGCACACATACAAAGGCTTGCAACTAAACATACATTTAAAAAACAAACACATACAAGCTGACAAGCAGCTTCAGCAAGCCAAGAGAGTAGCTGCAAAGTCTATGTCACGAGCTAAAGCATAGCAAGACTCACAGATCCTCAACAAAATCTTCAAAATACATCAATGGAAATGAGACGTATGCTGCACATATGGGGAAAACTACACTTATCTGTGGAAAAGAACAAAGAAAATCACTATCTTACTGCCAGGAAAGTATGGCAGTTTTAACTTTCCATGGCCCCAGTGTCTGAAAACTGGACTGAGAGACTCAAATCCGATTGTAAGCATGACACTATCATTTCCACCCAAATCAAACATCTCATGAAAGGACTCAGAAAAATGACTGGGCTGGTTTTTATGATGGCCAGCTGGCTAGGAACAAATCACTAGACTCTTTTTTTTTTCCCCATTCAAGTTATAAAAGCATAAACATACATATTTTCACATAGTTTTACATTCCAAGTAAATGGTATGTTCTGATACATCATTATTAGAACAAATGACCAATCTTCTTCATCCATCCTGGAATTGTTTGCTACCCATTATTCACTTACCAGGTATCCCCCACTTTTCAGTAGTGCAACAGCAACATCAGTGTGGCCATTCTCACAGGCATATGTCAACGCTGTATCATTTGTGCCAGTCTGTGCATGAACGTTTGCAGCTGAAAGATAAAAGAAAGCATCTTTATATCAGCAAGTGAAAATAATATGCTGATCTCTTAGTAATCTGGTGAGACTGTCAAAACTCCAAAATGTGAGAAGAAATGAAAATAAAGCCATTTAAGAAAAACTACAGGTAAATCTGGCTGGTCATGTGTGAAGCTAAATGCCAAGTTGACATGTAAAAAGACAGTTACCAGTTTCTAGCAGGAAGCTGGCATGCTAAGAATGAAAAAGGAATGCTAACTACTTTCTGTTCACATCCTGTAAACCACAACAGTGTTTCAGTGTGGGTAAATGTTGTAACTACTAGTCTGATCTGCCCTAATGGACATTTTTTTTCCTCAGATGATGATGATGATGTGGGGCTTCAGTCTGGTTCATTTCATTAAATACTTTTTGGTTGGACAAAATTTCAGATTAGTCATCCCAAAAATTGCAGTCTAACCACCTAACTCTTTCCAGCACATCATCTAACAACTTTCCCTTCCCCCTGGTCACAGTCACATCAAACACCTTCAACACCGGTCAGTCTAGTCTAACAGTGACACCATTTAGTCTCATCAAATGGGAGACGTTCGGAGGGGGAGAGGGGACTAAACACATTTCATACAAATGGGCTGTTTTCAGAAGGCATCAGACAAATTAATCAGAAATAGAACAAATTAAACATAAGAAGAGAACCTGTCATTCTTAAGGAGGAATCTGTCGAGCCCAATGTGAAAAGAAAGCTTACAGGTTTCCAACAGGTAGTTGACAAGTGAAAGGTGTCCCTCTTGGGCAGCCTCCATCAGAGGGGTGGAACATCCCAACTCCAAGTCTCCACCCGCCTTGATCAGGAATTGCACAACATCTTGAAACCCACCACAGCAGGCCAAGGTCAAAGCAGTTTCTTGTGTTTCTTCGGTCTGAGCGTTGATGTCAGCACCTGGACACCCAAAGCATGAAACTCAATGAACAATGAGGTCTGCTGCCTTGCACAGCCGGGTATAACACCAGCGGTATGCCCAGTGACACTGCCACTGTAACATGGCCACTTCCAAAACATTCTGTTAACCATACACAAGGACATACCATGTTATCACAATAGCCTCTCCTTGCTATTTTTTGAGAAAAAAAAAACAAAGCCCCACATTTTGCTTACTTTCCACCTTGGAATGATGACCCACCAAGTCTAATGACAAAGGAGTTCAGTACTTCAAAAGTTGATTTTAACATCTGGTCAACCATACAGGGTCACCTCTGGAGTAAGGGTGGAGGCAACATACCATGAGAAAGAAGCAAGGCCACCATTTCTTCATGTCCTTCACGAGCTGCTTCCATGAGGGGAGTGTATCCTTCGTCATTGACCTCCTCAATGTTGGCGCCACGTTCTATGAGGAGGTTGGCCAGTTCAACATGGCCACCACACGCAGCAAGTGTCAGTGGAGACTCAAAGCTGTCTACAGGCATATTGACCTGCAAGCATACATTGATGCAACCAGTACTGTACAACACAGAGCAGCTCCAGCCCAGGCAAATCTAACAAATCATACGAAACCTACAGTAGCATCAGCTGAAACAAATCTAACAAACTGTATAAAACCTATCCCAGAACACCAGAAAACGAAAGTGAAAGGTCCGCTACTACCTTCCACTGTACTTTGAGCATAGGCCACTTTAAATCAACCCACTTTCTTTCTGTACTGACTGTGCACATCATCCATGAAACCAGTCTATAGCTGCAGTTATTGCTCAACCCTAGAGCTAGAAATAGCCACTGAGGGTCGATTTGAGTCACTTTTGTTGTTGTTGCAGAATGGCGTTCTTTATGCCTTAAATTATCCAGTAATTATACTATTTTCCAACAGAAAAGGCATTAAACTGGATTTAAATGCACCTACACTGGGGTAAAGGAAGTGTAAGTGAAATGACAGATGTTTGGCAGAATAAAAAGCATTTCTACCCCTGCAGAATCCCAGCATGCAGTACACCATTGCCCACTTTATTACCATGAAAAGATTCCAGAAGTTTGGCTCCAAACCATAGTTGATAAGAAAAATTACATAAAATCTTTTTGGGCATTCTTTTTCAAAATGGCTGCCAAAATGCTTTGCAGCTTCAAATGCCCACTTCAATGATTTTACTGCATTTTTCAAAATTATACGTATCTCAAAATACACAATATGTGACTTAAGACTGATTTCATGGGAGAGGTTCACAATTTTTCTTTTCTTTCAATAGTTGACCCATACACACACACACACACCAGCCTAACTAAAAATTTTTGCTGCATGTCACTGCACACACTGACTAAATGACTACTTTCTGTTCAGTCTCAGTGATGTCAAGTCAGGCAATGCTGCCTGTACCTACCTGAGCGCCACTGTCAAGCAGCAGGCGGGCAACTTCCACATGCCCATCCATAGATGCCTCCATCAGAGCAGTGTGCATTTCATCAGTCTTGTGCTCCTGGTCTGCACCAGCATCAAGCAGGTATTTCACCATCTCCAGGTGACCTAGGAATCAAAAAAATACATCATTAAACATAAATATATAATCAGGAAACTACATGGTTAAATGTTAATATAAGGCCTTTTTCTGCATTTTGTTAATAATACATGGGGATGCAAAAAAGCAAATTGCAAAGGTTAAGAAAGCAGACTTCAGATATGCACATTATATAATAGTTTAACAGGGCTCCTGTTTGTCAGTATTTTAAGGGGGTCCATGGGACTCCCTTCTAGAACTTGCATAGGGTCCCTGAACAAGTCTGACATGAAACAGTAGTCACACAGAAGCATACAACTTTGCACATGCCCTCTGCCCCTTTTTCAACTCAAATCTGTGTTCAGTCAGACAATGCCACTTTTAGTTGTACATTTTCACGCAAATGGCTCATTGTGGCAGTAACAGGTTTCTTCAAAGCCCTTTTGATAATAACAGCTATAATTTCTATACTGCTGTATCTCACAAACAAGGGTGAGCACACTGCACTTTACAAAAGCAACAAAAATGTATACATTAAAACCTCAAATTGATAATTATATAGTCATGATATTGTTCCTTGCACACCAGTTCTCCATGTCAGTATTACCCTGGTGGTTGGCAGCCCTGCCAACTCTGTAAACACATTTGCTAGTACAGCTGTCAGCATCAAAAAGATGTTTCAGTAGCATAGTAAGATGCATGAATTCAGCTTTTTCAAAATCTCTCACTGCAATATGTTTCACCGGATTCTCTCTAGTAATGATGCACCAAAATATCAGGAAAATTTACTGAACCTGCATGCCATGTTTGGTTCTAAATGATTCAGCAGTTTACAATAAACAGTATATATATATATAAAAGATTTGTAGGACCTCTCTGTAAGCTTGACGAAAAACTTAATTCTGCAAATCAAACTTCATCTACTAGCAATGTACCAGCATACCAAGCTTGGTCACAAATGACTCTGTGGTTCAGATGATGTATGATGGGACTTGCCAAATCGAACTGTATGATCTTGCATGATATCTGGGACAAAAAGGTTGAATAATTCATATATTTATAAGGCAAATAGCAATTTATGAGGATTCAAACCTTGAGATCTTGGCCATGAACATGACAGCCTAAATATATTGCATGGTGATCTATCCACTGTACCAGTACTTTTTTGTTCTTTACACAAGCCTCTAAAACAGGTTTCCTCCTAACAGTTATGATTTTGTCCACAAACCTTTGTAGCAGGCCAGGGTGAGGGCGCTTTCCTTGAACTCGTTGGAGTGGGTGTTGATTCCAGCACCAGCCTCTAGCAGCTGCTGTGCAATTTCCACATGTCCCGCACTGGCAGCCTCCATCAGAGGGGTATGGCCATTCTCGTTGTGCACTTCCACTGAAGCACCATGGCTGATCAGCTCCTTCACAACATTTGTGTGGCCAGCGCAAGCAGCAGAGTGTAACGGGGTGTTACCTGCATAAAAATTGTAATACAGTTTCAAATCAAAACACACACCAATGATCACACTGACAACAAAACAGTCACCCAAGGTTGCAACATCACCCCCCTACACCCGCATCTTCAGTGTGCCTAGTTGTGCTGTAAGTGCTAGCAATCCCATTTTCTCTGCACTTTCATAATGTACTAGGACATAATGTGTAAATCACAAAAGATCAGGAGTTAATACCATGCAGGATCTTCAAACATTATGCACCAGTTTATACACTCCCAGTGACTTTGATCTTAAAACATGACAATCTGGACTCTTTTTTTCTCCTCCGGCAAGTAGACCTTGACCTCTGACCTTGAATCAAATGGCAGTCATTTAAATACAGAAAGCTAACTAACTTCAATATATGTTCGCTAAAACACTAACAGTGAGCTAAACCAAAAACTAATTTTAATCTCTGTGCATTTAAAGTACTCAAAAGTATCTGACTTGCTGATTTTTAACCATCCAAAATACCAAAGCAACATAAATCTTACCAGCAGAAGACTGTGCATTGACATCAGCTCCATGCAAAATCAGCAGCCGCACAATATCCACAAAGCCCCCACTGGCTGCTTCCATCAAAGGAGTACAGTCTCCCTTGATCCCTCGGTCCTCAACGTTGGCATTCATTGCTAACAGAACCTGCTCACAGAACCCAGAAAGAATGCACAGCACAGGCACATATTCAAACCACTGTTCATTCTAGACTGTTATTACAAACTGACACATGAAAAGAATATATCTACATCATTTATTTACTGGATCTTGTTTCAGTGACATCAATACTTTATAACAGCCACAGAGTAGTTAAACTCATCAATGGCTCATGCACAGCTGGCCACAGCATAAAGATAATCTGTGTTAGAACACAGCAAATGGGTTCTAATATATATACATATCAAAGTGTATCAGGTTAACTATCCATTGTAAGGTACCCCGATTACTATAAACTTAGGTGACAGAGGCCAAAGAGACCCAAAACTCTATTCCATTTCAGACAATGAGCTGCATTCCTTCGCTGTACCAGAGCAAGGTGTATCAGTTTAAATTTTCATTGTCCAGTACTCTGCAACTAACCTACTGCAAAGTAGGGCAATATAGGTTTGCTGGGAACAAAAGCAGTCAATAACATACCTGTGCCAGCTCGTAATAGCCAGCAGAACAAGCCAATGACAAAAGGCTCTCTCCTTCTTCAGTGGTGTCAGGCACACTGCCACTCTCGTACAATTTGCGAACAGTGCCAGCGTCCCGTTCACTCAGTGCTTGAGTTCTGCCAAAGTAAAACACACTATCAAAAACTGTCATTAGTATGCCATGCACATGCGTTTAGTGATACCTGGCACTGACTTCTTTGTTGTGAGATGTACTTCCTTCACCTGAAAATAGTGTTAGTACATTATCGTCATTGCCTTTAGCCACTTCCCATGGATGCACCACTGTACATCATGTTTTTCAGTATGTTGCCCATAAATCACTGAAACAAAGATAGGAGTTCCGGAACTGTAGTTCTGGCTTCAGTCAGACTCAACTTAAAAGTGCAGCCTGGGATCTAAACAACTTTAAAAGTGCAGCCTGGGATATGCCATTTGTGCATACTTGCTACCTTGGTAAATGTGGGACAATTTTAATAGAGACAGTGTCAAAACCTTGCCCAAATGAACCTGTCATCAACACTGTACAGTAATGATATGCCTATGTTCCAAGCTTGGTATCACAGTTCAGCTGGATAAAAAATATGAAAAAATGAGACACAAAGGCAAACTGAAACTTTGCCTGTCAAAAGTCTGGTGTACTTGGGGAACCTCTGCACCCCCACCCATTAAAGGGATACATCACCACCTGTTTCTTCTTCTGGGATAGTACAACAAAATGCACCCAACAAAAACAATAAAAACTCACCCTTCAGCCCCCTGAATTTGACCCTGCTGCTCAGAACGCATGCAATTGATAGCTTGGGTGGCTTCGTCCAGGGCACTGCTGACAGATGATGTCAAAGTGCGCAACACTTCAGGGTCCGTCAGAGCTTTTCCGTCCTTTGATGAGAGTTTGCTGATTCCTACAGATTACAATAAAAACAGAGTTCATACAATAAAAAACAAAAACAATGATGGTACTCTTTGTTGCAAGATGCTGGTACAAGCTATGACAGTGTACGTTAATTCACATGTTGGTGTGTTCAGATCAAAAATCCCCCCCCCCCCCACCCCCAATTGATAGGGCATGTCCAGTCTTCAGGGGCTGTGTCTGCAGGTGCTAGGACAGGCCTGCTGGCCAGATGGGGAAAAAAAAGAAAACAAATGGTCAGAGGAGCAAAACAATTTAGTTATCCACTGGGCTATATGTACTCAGAACTTTCTGGAGAATCTATATTATGCCTGCATGTTATGTTTAGGAACTTGCTTGGATAGTTTGGGGTTTGTGAAAACTAATGTGTTCAATTTACTTGGGATCAAAACAGAGATTAGACCAAACCTTGAAAAATCAGCATTAATTACCACGTTTTATGTACGATTAATTTTCAAACTGAAATTTACCAGTCAATTTAAAATCTCATTAAAATCTTCTTTTTCATTTTTTCCTTCTTACAAATCATCACACATACTAAGACAGCAAGAGTTGGTAGTAGCAGCCAGCATTTTAGAACTGACTTGTCTTTTAGTTTATTAGTTTTTACAGTCTTTAGCCTAGATGGACTTGTGGCCTGAATGGAATCTATTTCAATCATTTGTCCTGTTTTAGGCACATGTATGCAGAGAGAGCTTATTACTCCATACTTAGCACTACTTATGCCAAAACAACTGCACTGCCTACACCATTCAAAGGACATCACCATATGTAAATCCATGGGCATTTGCAAATCATTAATGATTACACTTAAAGGAGTACAATATACCTGTACAGCGCATGCCAGAAATACTAATGCTTTCTGGTTCACTCACCAGCAGCTTCTAGCAATGCCTCTAAGCGGGCATGCGTCTCAGGGTCTACAGTTTGAAGTTGTTGTTGTCCTTCCTCAGTCTCTGCAGCTAGGAGAAACTTTGAAGGTTCTAAAACCTCTTCGCTACCTTCCATGTCATTTTCATCCAAAATGAACGAGTCAACCTGCAATGAGACAACAACAACAAAAATCAGTCAGATTTTAGTTTAGTACTCCAGAAATTAACGACACAATTAAACTGATTAATCACAGATTTCAGGCTAGAGTATAAAAATAAATCAAAAATAAAAAAACTTAAAAAAGCAGATCAAATGCTCAGATGATTAACCCGCTTTGCCTGTCAACACCCACTCTTGGCATCCCAGCTTACACAAATAGAAACAGGATTCTTGTGAGACTTGTAGCCTCATTTCCTCACTTGTTCACTACTTTCAGTAATGTCCTTTGTTCAAAGTTTGGTGGAGATTGAGAGACGCTGTGAGTTTTCAAAGCTGCCACATGGACACACGATAGATGCACGAAAATAAACAAAGCCATACTGTTACTTGTGTTAGCTATGGTGTCGGAACTTCATCCTTTAAGATCTGAACTGGAAATTTGGTTCAGCTGCTTACCCTGGGCACCCTAACAAATTCACAGAGCTGATATTTTGAGATTCAAACTGGATATTCTGCAGTCAGTTACCCTGTAGGCCTCCTAAAACTTGACATTCAGATGTGGACACTGGAGATTTGGGAGTAAAAAAGTTATGATTTTGTTTTTGAGCAAACAAAACCAAAACCTGTTGGCTATACAAGAACAACGTATTGGCAAACTGGGAAAAATACAAAGTGAGCTGAAACCTTTATTTGGTGTTTATTATTGATTTTTAAAATTGTATACTGGGATCACTTGACAGTTACTTCCCTTCCCATGGGATTTCATAGTGAAAGGACAGCGGCTGGTCTGGGGCCAAGCGGGTTAATTGGTCATATCAGTAACCCCAACAGTTCTGAATACAGTCCAATCAGAACATACCACAAGATGAAGATGGCAACAGATACACAAAACTACAACTTTCAGTTTGACCATCCCAGTATTGGGCGATTCAGGTGGGGTTGTTAACTCCCCTGATTTTTGCCTGGCACTGCTTATGTCCCTTGGCTGCTTTTACTTCCGGTGCATACTTTCTTCACAATGGAATGGAAGGCGGTGGCAGTAAAATTGGGAGTTTTACGCTGCCAACTTTAAAGGCATTTTTGGAGGCCCACAGTCAGAATGCGTCTGGCAACAATCAATAACTTGTTGCTCGTGTTATAGGATGCCCCAAAACGCACAAATTCACGATCTTCTGGTCAGCCAAAAAATAACGCAGACACTTTTCTTCCACCCTCCATCCCCTTTCCTCAGTAATATTTGTAACTGCAACAGTATTGGCATTTGCACTGCTTCGCAATTCTAGGTTCAACTCCCACTGTTATACACAGCGTGAAGCAACATGTTTTCAGAAATCAGCCTGGAAGCGACACTGCGACCTCCCGCGACTTCTTACATGAATGATTACAAAAGGCATTCACTTGTGTAAACCAGCTTCACTGAACCGCCCAACAGCTGTGACCATCAGCATTTTTAAAAATAGTAAAAATGTTACAGCCATTTAAAAACCAGTCTAAATTTAGTAAAAGATTATGCTATGATAGCGACTGACTTAAGATTGTCACGTGTAGCCATCATGTTAGAGACAAAATAACACAAAAACACTGACAAAAAGAAACAGTTGGTGTTTGTAGCCCAGTCAACCACATATGGATATATATCAGGGCTAAACAAAATAATATAAGATACTTGTGTGTCAGTCTGGTTACTACAGTCACAGTGCCACTCCAAGACCAAATGCACCAGACACTACAATTAACTATCAGTACCACACAGAGGGAAAGAACTAAGAAGACTGGTAAATGACAACTCTGCAAATGACCAGTACTGTAGCATGTACTGCTACATTTTAGTATGTATGGGTCAATCATATAACTCTAAAGTCAAGTTAGTGTCAGGTGCGCCAGCAAAGGTGGGTAACATTATGAACATACTATTAATTTTACAGAAAATCAAAAATCTATCAATTTTATTTTATTTTAAAGAGTTCATTTTGACTGCAGTAGGGTCTTTAGTAAATGAATATCATCCATATGTACTGGAAATAATTTCAGCAGCTATCTCGAAGCAGTGCTACTTTTACATTTAACAACAAAAAAATACCATTTCACTGGTCAAATACAACCATGAAAAATGGGCATCCACATACTGCAGTACTACCTTGGTTATCTTGTGAGCAAACAAAACAAACAAAAACAATGGTCTATACTGGTCACATTTAGTATTTACTTGTTAATGTTACTGTTACCATCAACATTATTCTAAAAAGTAATATGTGCACATCGCCATGGTTAGACATACGCCATTTTTTAGAATAACCCACAAAAAAATCTGTTGTGAGACATCAGGTGTGTAACAATAGTAATGCTGAAAGTTTTGGCAAGCATTTGCCATAAAGTTTACATCAACCCAAGTTAATACTACATAAGTGTCCCAGTTAATTCTTGTAGCACTAGTTGTAATTCAGTATTTAAATTCATGCTTAAGTAAACAAATGGTTTTCAGTGCTGGTTAGAGTTCCTGATGATTTTGATCCACTCATACTCTGTTATGAGATCTAATGTTTGACTACTTGCTAAAAATTACACATTTATAATAAACCTTTTTTTCCCTTCTTCTTTTTTAAGTGCGAACATTTCAAATACATCCAGAGCATACACTTAGATACAGTTATACAAATGGGTGATATTTGATCTGGAAAGCAGGAGTGCCAGTGAATGCTATAACCACTGACAATAATGTTACTGTATCATTTCCATGAACTGGATGTTTCAACATTTTTGACATCTAAACATTAGTCTGAATGTTTAACACAGTAAATTACCTTTACAATTACATTACTCATTAGACAGGTGCACCTTCCCAGCAACTGATGCAAAGAAAGTTTTTACTGAGCAAGAGATCATTTAGATGTTGACAAATGTGTTCTCTGTCAGAGAAGTTTCAATGCAACAATGACTTACATTATACATAAGCAGAAGTGATACAATACTGACACCAGTGACAGCCAACATTACTGTTAAATTGTTGTCCAAAAGACAAGAAAATAAATCTGTCTAAAAACAAAAACCTATCTTAATGCAGACTTCGCACACTTCTGAATAACCAGTGTAGACAGAATTTTATGTATTAACTGTTAGTGTTAGGACTGCTACTGTAACTGGACTACTACTGTCCTAGTGTACAAAAAAGTCAAAAGCAGAACTGTGTGCTGTTGCAGCACACATCTTCTTGCAGATAAAAATACAACAAAAGAAACAAACAACCCGAAACATTTGGAAACATTCATGAAAGTACTCTCTGATAGTCTTTGGAAGCAAACTGATTGTTGGCAGCCATGAAACTCTGAAAGTAAAGCATTTCTGTGAAAATGCCAGACATCTGACATTATGGGTCATTCACCTTTCAAAGGCAATTTTCACAAAAACTAGTTATTATTTTATTCCATTACAGACACATTACCAAACAAAGCACATTTTGAAAATACATTTTGTAATGATTAATGTCACTTCATGTCATGACTTCAGTCCTCTATCTGTGCACACCTATTAACATTAATATTGTAAAAATGAATACAGTTGACATGCCACTCAGAAGTTTAGTCATCTGGGTCCCAGCATTAGCATATATTTGTGTGCAAGTCAAAATGTCCATAAGGAAATGCTGGTCCTGCTCCATTTTTTTTTTTTGAAAAAATTTAACAGCACTATCAGTACTACTACTGAAGTAAAACTATCAAAAGATTCAGCACATCAAAAATGGTTATTCATTACTGTCATGACACTTTTCAAACACATTAAGATTTTGTCTATATGTAAGGAAGAATAAAACCAGAGTTTAAAATAAAATTAAGAAATTCTGCTATGTTAAACATCCCATTAAGTTGATTAACTTGATTAAGTTCATATCAACTCAACAGAAAACTAATTTCATTTCTCTGTGCACTCAGTCTCAGAAATGACACATGCTTGACTACTCAAGCCCCAAAATTAAGGCCATGGATGGCTTGAGTGTCGGTCTTTAGTCACTGGCGGACAAACATCTTAAATGGCTGACTGATGCATCATTCAACCAACTGATATTAATTTATACAGTAGTTTGTCACGTCATGGAAGATTTGGGCAGGTCTGGATAAGGATGGTGTTTGTTTCAAAGTGTATACATAAAACAGCACAGCATAATTCAATATAGGTCATGTGGCACATGAACTGATGGAAGTGGATGTTTACAGATTTTTTAATTTTATTTTTTAACTATACAAAAGTCAAAACCAGTGTTATTTTCCACACAAAAATTAGAACAATGCCAATGGTCATACAAACTGTCACCCAGCTTCAATGCCTGTCCAAGTAAAACTAAAAACTTTCTTTCCATCTGTACACAAATATGCCAAAGAGCAAACTACAGCAAATGACCGTCTTACACGACTTGCACATGCTGCTGGAAAGTTTCAGTGCTTCGTCTTACACCTTTTTGTTTTTAAAAGGGGCTTTTGAGATTAAATTCCCATGAAACTTTGATTACTGCACCTTGTACCATTTGTTTTGGGTTCAGGGGATTAGTTGAATTAGCTGATTTGGTGTATCAGAATACACAAGTAGCCAGTATTTAGATTTTTTGTTTTTTTGTTTGGTAGTGTCATTGGTGAATGTGGCTTCTCTGTGAATTTGACAAATCCAACTCTGTTATTTTACTGAATGTATGATGGATTGTCAGTGATCTACGAGTATAAATTATAATTGTTCAAATGTTTTAGTTTTTTTACTTCATCAGAATCTGACTTAACCAACTGTCGACAGTAATACAGACTAGGTTACACTACAGCAGAAATTATGCTTACAGGAAATTTGACAGCAAAAACTCAAACTAGGGAAACTGAAAGTCGCATTCACAATCACAGGTTGGTCCAAGTTCTGTTGCATCAACTTATCAAAAAAATGTATTGTAAATAAATTACCAATGCAAACCATATGAATAGTAACTTTTTTCTTTTGTACTTCAAGACAAGCTTAATCTAAATGTGACTCGTGAGATATCAGATAACTCCATTTTGATTTTAAAGCAGTATTTATTTTTCTAAACAACAGATTTAATAGCAAAAGTCACGTTCCCATGTTGGTCAAGTTCTGTGTTGCATTCACAGTAAAAATATTTTGTAAACAATAAAAACCATATAAATATTTGTTTTCCTGTTTTAAACAAGCTTAATCTGAAAAAGATAGCAAACAAATCCACCTTGAAGCAGTTACAATGTTTACAAAAGGCAAATTTGATAGTGAAAGACACATTCACATGTTAGTTCAAGTTCTTCTGCATAACATGCAAATGTCATTAATAATGTTTTGAAAACAATATAAAGCCTGTGAAGTTACTTTTTTCTTTTGTACTTCAATACAAGCTTAATCTTTATCTGATCCATTGAAACTTATGCGCGTGCGTGCATGTATGTGTGTGTGTGTGAAAACTCCAAGCACTGGTTTACGACATCCTTCCTTCAACCACTGCCATATTTAGTTACGTCATAGCCTCATAGGTTCCTGAAAACTGTCAGCTAGCGAGCACTTTTTCACTGGTGCTCAAACAGCTGTAAATGTGTTATAAACAACTTACACCAGCACAAATAAACCACAATCATTTGAATCAAGACAAAACTCTTTTCTTTTTACCTGGGGTGGATGCGTCTCATGTTTACATGTGTGCTTCCATAGTCATGTTAGTAACTTAGTACCCAAACCTTTCGGATGGCGCTGACCACATCGGTGGACAGCTGCGCTTTGATGAAGCGTGCCCCTTCAGTGGCGTACCCAAACCTGGCAGAGTTCGGAGGAAGGTGCCAGAAAATGGTGCTCGGAGTGTGTATGTGTATGTGTATGCACATGTACATATGCAACTCAGTCTCTGGTACAGCTGGTAATACTAATAGCTGCAACCCTTTTATGTTGCGCTGGAATTCACAGAGACTGAGAGTGACCCTCTGGTATTTCAGCAACCATGCTTATACATTTAACTCATAACTGGCTTAAAGTTAAGCACAATTAACACTGTCACTAATAACAGTGTTGAGACTAGCAGTATGCAGTACCAGCAACAAAGAAATATTCCGTACCAACCCTCAGTCAACTGGTACAGTCTCCCCCCCCCCCCCCCCCCCCCCAACAGAGATGAATGAAGCCATTTGCAATAAAACAGAAAAAAGTTGAGTTTTATCAGGGTTTTTCAGCATGTGTATGCGCCACTGACATTTGATCTACATCTAGTTTCTTGCACGTTGTTCAGTGCTGATGTGGGAAAAACAATTAATCGTGTACTCACCCTTTACAGACTGTAATCAAACTCAATTTTGTTGCCAATTCTGGCTTTATTCACTAGATATGAGCCCATTTTTATTAATTTTAATTATATTAAGGCCCAAAATGGTGTTTAAAATGTCCTGAGGAGTGTCCTACCGCCTTCTAGGATACCCTCTTCCTCTTTTTAATATAAATTTTCTGTTTCCCACTCCGGTCTCCACCCTGGCACAACACGGTCTGCAAAATGAAGGTCATGCTGAGATGCCAGACCCTCCAGTGCCAGTGTCGTCTTCATGTCTGTGCCACAGAAAATCTGTCATCCAAGCGTTGTTGTACTCCTTTCTCTTCTGTCATTCAAAAGCTCAGCTGGTGGTTTAATGGTTTTCTCAGATGTTTCAACAGTTTCTTTGTTTGAAGCAGGCCATGATCCAAATGATTATGCTGGTGTTGGGCGAGAACTCCTACCCCCCTCAAAAAACAAAACGACTGTATGCTTCGTTGCAGTTAAGTCTAAAGTGGAGCAGGAAAAATTATACAGCACAACTGATTCATCCAGCTGGAAAAGGAACAGTCTGGTACCTTGCAGTCAGCAGCTCAATGGTCAGCAGTGATACTTTGGGACCTTCCCATTCAAGGGGGGGGGGGGGAGGGTGCTGGCAGTGAAAGTTTTTGCATTCACTGTTTTGCTTGCTGAACAACACTGCCCAAAGTGATCTTGTTTAGCAGGAGCGGGAGCTTCTGCTTGCTTCAGGACCCAGGGTACAGAGTATAATCTCTAGCAAGTCACACAAAATGCTCAGTTTCAGCCGGTATTTGGTACCAGCAACTTTATTTTTCACTGGTACTATGGAAACATTGATTTACCAGTAAAAACTGGCATTTGCCGGTCTAGCAGAGGCTCTGAAGAAGGCAAAATTTTACTGGATCTGTAGAAACCAGCATATGCCAATTGAACATAATCTCTGTATATTTATGAATCTGTACAAGCTAAAACTAATAAAAGTATAATTTTAAAGTAATGAAAATATGCAAAGCAGCAGTTACAAAAAAATAAAAAAAAACAGTTAAAATCACATGATGTACACACCTATGCATACATGCACACCCACAGTAACAAAACCTTTAAACTCAAGAGTCAAGGCCACAATTCTGATTAACCTCAACCTGAACCTTTCACAAAATGAATAAGGCTGCCCACTTTTGAAGACTCAACTGCTGGGTTCACCTATGTTTTGTAGTTTTAAAGGTGTGTTCAGTCCCAATAAAAATTCTAAGGTGTGTGTGTAGTTTCACAAAGTAAAAAATATGTTTGTGTTGCACACACACACATGCATGTGCATGTGTGCATGCGCACACACACAGTCACCACAATACACAAAGTTTGTGGTTCCACTTCCAGTCATGAATGTGTTTCATGTTTGCTTTGGGGAACATTCAACATGAAGATAACTTGGCATCACAACTTTGTTGTCATCTCTTTGACAAAAATCAGCCAGTCAGACTTTGAACTTGAAACGTAACTAGCCAGTCAAACTTTGAACTTGAAAGGAGACTCAGCTTTGTGCCATAAAGCTGGGAATTGACTTTACTTTGGCATCCTGTTCACAGTTCCCTTTGTCTTTAGTGTCCTGAGGTGACCGTGTGCAGTTGACACTATTACAGGATGTTAGAATCCACTTACTAACTCCCTCCCTTTGTCTTCTGCCACAGATTTGGAACATTAGCATCTGTTTCTGTGGTTCACCTTCATTTTCCTTACCCCCACAGCTGCTCTCACTAGTCTCAGTTTATTTTTGCTTTTGACCACTTGATAATGATGCTCCGAGCCCCATGACTGCCAAGACTACATAATTACCAGTAGTACATTTTAGTATGGGTCTATCTAGTTTAGTATGGGACTATCTAGATGGATTTCAAGAAAACAGCTATCAATCAAGACTAACTTTTGGAAACTGACTGCTGGCATTGTTTCCACAGTTGACCAAGGAGTAGTTTCTAGGCTATATATTGCATCACTGTGAACAAGTTATGGGGGTTCTTCTTTTTCATCTTGACGAGCTTGGCCTCTTTGTGCATAATTAGGTTTTACAAACTTGAATAAAGACTTACATTAGTTAAACGTTGAATCTTATGCACAGCTCCAAATTTTAACGACTAGGAAGTGTTTGTCCTTGTATTTGACTCCATTTCAGCTATCTGAATCAATGTGATTATCAATACTTTTCAAATAACAAGTTGTAGTATTGATCAACAATCGAGTCAAAATCTGATACTGACTTAAATGCAGTCTAACTTAAGATGAAGTGATTTACTCGATTCTGTCAAGTCAAGTAAACAAGTATAGAGAACCCCTAGGTCCAATTCTTTGTCCCAAGGCATATTTCATTTGCACGGCGTAGCACAACTGGGTCTGCAACTGCAAGAGTAGAACTGTGAAGAAAGTCGATGAGCTAATGATTTCGTAAACATAAACTGTAGCATTACCAATAGTTCAATGTTAATACAATATGTGTATTTGAAAGTTCCCAAAGGCACTGCATCGCGAAGAATGTCCCGGGCTGCAAAAAAGGCACAATCTATTATTTGGTCACATGGTCAAATATGGGTTACGTATGCAAAGGCGAGAACGAGAAGGGAAAAAAAACGTCCGACATCAACCATCCACAAGTATTCACACATATTGTTACTGGAACCGCAAACAAAAACCAGTAATGCAATCATAACTCACCTCAGATGCTTCATCGTCATCACTTCCAGACATATCCGGACCAAAATTAGACAGGGTAGTCACTTGCGATTTCTCGACAGCCTGTAATGGCGTTAGACTGCCTTCGTTTATTTCAACTGTCTTCACTTCACTGGTATCTTTTGCGTTCTCTCCAGAAGCATCTTGCATCATCTTGACATTGACAAACGTAAATATAAATGTCTTTGCTCATGAAATAGCTTCAGCAGATGTTATTTCTCGTCTTATTTGATTGTAGTAGTCGCCACCTTGACCGCCATATTAATGTGGGTTCTGTGTAGCGAAAAATGTCCCGGATGACGGCTGTCTGCGCAGGAGCATACCACATCCTTCGTGCAGGGTTTTACAAACGATGGATCGGTTGCACTGTGGCGCCAGCAAGGACTGTCATTGCCCTCTTTTGCCGAATACGTCGACGTTTGCTTCAAAACGTTTGTGGAAACTTTCAGGGAAAAAATATGAAGTTATATTTAGAGATCTTTATATTCTACCCCTGGTCCCGAAACGGGGGCATTAGCCTGTTCCACTGGCCTGTCACAGAGTAGCTCTTTTGCAGGATCTATGCAGCTGGCGTACGCGTGCGGTACGCTAAGTTATCGCATCCGAGGCAGTAAGCACAGAGCTGGCAGCTAGCGATTTGCTTCGGTGTATCATGTGTTTGTGTAAGTGCGCGCGCTCGTGCCGGCGTGATCTGCCTACAAGTTAGTACAACAGACGTGCACGTCATTGAGACAAGTCTAATGATCGGGCAACCACAATGAAATCAGTCTCGACTCAGTTATTTCATGTCACAGCCGTCCAAAAGATTGAATAATTATGCAAGAGTGATAAATAAGACCTACGTTGAAAATGTTCCGGCGAAGGGCCACACTCAGTGACGACTACTGAGCCAGCAGCCTGGGTTATATGACCGAGTGGGCGGCTTTCTCAGTCCCTTGACATGTATACGCGACGACATAGTCGTCGAACCTTCGGCAACAACCCAAAGAACTCAGTACTGCTACTACCACACAGTCTGGCACCGCCGGGACGCCCGTCTTGTTTGAGTTGTGCGTGTGTCAGTGTGTGTGTGTGTGTGTGTGTGTGTGTGTGTGTGTGTGTGTGTGTGTGTGTGTGTGTGTGTGTGTGCATCTCTGGGCTGTCGTTTGATTCCACTATCCTATCTCCTGCCTTTTTCTTCTGCCTCTAATCACATGATGTCGCTCTTTGTTGTTTTTCGCTGCTAATGGTCCCCTCCCCGCCCCCTGCAGCACCAGCTCCGGCTCAGTCCCGAAAAATAGTGTCAGTTTGTATGGCTCTTTGAGCAAAAGGGAGATACTCAGGTGATACGTGCGGCTTGCCGCTGCCATATGCTGTCATTGCCGCCGGGTTTTTTGCCATCGTGTTTTTGTATGATTTGTCACTGTTGTATTTCATATTGTTTCTGTCCTGACTCTGACTGACCTATAAGGATAACGTCGATTCAGTGGGCGTTGAAAAACAACAACACTTGAAACTGATGTACGGACTGGTCGACGAGTCATGTTTAGCAATGTCGATAGATCTGACTAAAAAGAAATGTTCACATGGGGCGGCAGAAGTCATATTTGAGATGCATGATCTGATTATCAGAGACTGACTGAGACTGACTTTGATTCACCGACCGAGTTTGCTGCATCAGTCAGTGTGTGCCGGTGCCAGTGTGTGTGTGTGTGTGTGTGTGTGTGTGTGTGTGTGTGTGTGTGTGTGTGTGTGTGTGTGTGTGTGTGTGTGTGTGTGTGTGTGTGTGTGTGTGTGAAGTGTGTGTGTGTCAGTGTGTGTGTGTGTCAGTGTGTGTGTATGTGACCGAGAAAGAGACTGAGAGAGAGAGAGCACTAACTTCGACTGACCGGTCAGTGTCGCATCGGGAATAGTCTCAAGCTACGCATTTCAGTTCAGCGTACGTGTATACGTGTGAGGGCATCGAGCATCGATTATTTTTTGCCGGTGTTGACGAACGGCGTCCTTCGAACTGTGTGTCGCCTCGGCGAAATGTCGTTCAACGCCGATACGTCGCCGGGAGACCGATATCGTTCGACACGGCTGAAACATTTAGCAGAATGGGCGGGACGGCCGCGGGGAACTCAGCGTGACTGAAACTCAGTGACGTGACACGTGCATTTGACTCAGAGCCACTAAGATTGTAACACTAAGCGTTGCTCTACAGTCTTTGATGCCGGTAGGGAAACTGCTTGGCTGTACGGATCTTGCCATGGGCCATATCATATCAGTCACTTTATGTAACCTTGACCTTATTTCAAGGTCACAGTGCAATAAAACAGTTAAAATTCGGTGAAAGAAGTCTTACTAAACTTGCACGGTGACAACACTTCATGAATCTTTTTCCGCTGTACAGTTCAGTTCAAGATGGTATGCGCCACGCGCCCGGGAAAGCCCATGCGTTCGCTCCGTCGCTCAGAAGTTTCTCTGAAGGTGCAAACTCCAATGTTGGTCTGATTGATCATGGCCTGTTCTCGACTGACTGAGTCCGGCCTTTCAAAGACTGAATATATATATATATATGCGCCTTCTCAGTCTTCCAAGCCGATGATCGATGGTGTGATACTGTCCTTCAGTGGCCGTCTTTGGTCACGTGCCTGGCGCAGGTAGTGTCTCGAGCTTTTGGGCACTTCAGTCAGATCTTCGGAGACGAAATTACTGCCACTTGTGGCGGCCGATTGCTTTTCCCTCCACTGAGTCTTTCTACTCAGTCGGTCGGCTTCCCTTGACTACACTGACCATGTTACAGTGACAGCAAAACCACTGGAGTCTTCGACTGGGTGGACGTTAAACATTAGTGTCACATGCCACTGTCGGCTGGAATTTTGGGCTTTTCACTGATTTGGCTTTCCACTTTTAGCTGCAGCACGCTTATTAAATCTCTGAGGATGATGGCACTGTGTCCTGGCTGTCACCTCTCAAATATCTGCCAGTGGATCTAGAGCATGTGTGGCAGCCTCCCTTTCCACCCGGCCGAGGCCCTTACGGCAGGCAGCACAATCTTAGTTCATGAGCTTCAAAGCACCCCAAGGTCACACCATGAGTACGGGTCTTTCTGGTTGACTGATCCATCAATGTACACAGTGAGATGGATTGCGACTCATCGGAAGATCAGATTTGTTGAGGAAATTGAGTCACTATGCATGACGGCATACACGAAGCGAAACACGCCTCACTCTGACTGCCTGGAGGATGGGGGTATAGAACGAGCTACAGGAAGCGCTCGACGATCTTTACTCTTGAAAGGACGAGTAAGAGCCATCATGATTAATCTGGTCAATAGCTGACTGGAACTGTTTCCAGAGGCCACACTCAGTGGAGAAACTTCGGAGAGCAGCGCACGTGGAGTTTAATGTCACGTTTTCTTGTGCGAGATTCTCAGTGAGAACTAAATCTGCCTTGCCTTCTGGTTATAATTTTCACAGAGCTTTCCCAACTTTTCTGACAGCCTGGCCCTCGTAGATGTGCCGGAATCATTGAGTTCAGGCCTTTTTTCTTCTTCTTCTTTCCTTTTTTTCTTCTTCTCCACATTCCCTTGTTTGTTTGCGTTATGTCGGCTTCTGGGTTGGGTTTGTCAGTACATCTTGACACAGTCTGGGCTGCTGCGCGTTGCAGATAGCCGTTTAAAAATATTTTTAATTTTATGGCCTCTGCTTCGCCCTGATTAATAACATCGATAGGTTTCAGTTGTTCCCGAGCAACGCCGCTGAAATTTCGATTCAGTGATACTGTTTTTCGCTTTTTCATTCGCAAAGGTGTTATTGACAGGGACCCCAGGTTTTAGTGTTCGCAACGGCACGCGCCTGATACGGCATAATCAGGAGAGGCAAAGGGGCATGAAACTCTCACAGGTTAACCCTTTGACTGCCAACAATTTTGCTTTCTTGCAGCTCAGATTTTTCCAAGAACAGTCCAGAGTAAAGGTTAAGCTGTCCAAAAATTCTGCCTTTGAGAACTTTGTTGCGTTTAACAATTGATGAGAAGCTAGAATTCTAGCAGGAGGTTGTACAACGTCCTATAAACAGACTAAAATCACTTTGCCGATGACATCATATGATGGCCCTAAGTGCACAGAGAGGGACCATTGGTCTTTCTGTATCTGATAGCTTGGCTCCGATTCGGTATCATACTAGCCATCCGAAAACAGCACAGCCGACGACGACACACGAAAACTCGATCTTTGGTCAACGAACATTTATCAGATTAGGCCATCTACTATCAAATGACTCACCGGATCAAACCATCCGCTTCGGCAGTTCCAGTCCTCTGAACGGCTGTTGCGTTTTGTTGGTTCTTTCAAGTTTCTGTTTCTTTTCTTTTCACGGCGGTGACATATCTGTTGGTCTTTCAGTTAAAACATTTTATGTAGTTTTTTTTAAATTTATTTTTTATATCAGTTGATGAAAAGACACTTTTCTAGGCGTTTAGCTCTTGCGTTTTAACGTCTCGTCAACCGCTGAGGGTCACCTCAGGACGATTTTTTGCGTTTTAACGTCTCATCCACTGCTGAGGGTCACCTCAGGACGATTTTCCGCTACGCGTCTGACGTAACCGTAGCAGTCGTATGGGTTACGTCACTGGCCAGTCCTGGCCAGAGGGGCACCACTCACTCTGTCATGCACCAGGGACTGCTGAATTGACAGAATGACTGTTCGCTTTTGCGAGTATGATGCAATTAACTGTGGGACATCAATCCAGGCTAATAATAGCTAGTGCACCGAGCGCTTAAGCCGCCATGGGAGTCAGCAGCTGCGATTGATTGCTATATGAAATCATCGATTTTTTATTTATTTACTGATTTATTTGTTTGTTTGTTTGTTGTTGTTGTGTTTTTGTTTTTTGTACTTCCCCAGCTGCTATATGATGAGATCGATTTTTTGTTATTGATTTTTTTTGGTCTTCCGCTTCCCCACCTTTCCCCCTGGCACACAACAGAGAGACCAATTGATCAAATTTGTAATGCCCACACGAATGAAGCTGGGAAAGAACTTGTTAAACATGAAACAAAAACATATTAAATATCTCGTGTACATTGAAAAAGCGACTAAACTACCTGTCACACAAACAGCGGATGTGTCTGATATTAATACATACAGTCATCTTAAAAACCAAAACTGAGATTAATTATTATTATTTTACATGGACATTTTTGCTGTTGTATCGTCCGTACTGACTTCAGGGAACATTGGCTCCCATGTCGCTCGTGCCATGAAACCTACTGTCCGAAGCTACTGTCCACTCCGGATCGCGATCCTGCCGCCGCACCTAGTACGTCCATATGAGTACTGAGTTTACCTTCTGAAAGAGACACTGGACCACCGGCGATAGGTCTGTGGCTACAGAGTCACTGTGGTGGTATTCAGTGATGCCTGTTCTGATTCGGAAATATTACGCATGACACGGCCACATAGTCAGTAGGCCCCCTCAGTACCAGACATACAACTTGCTGTATTATCACGCTCTGCCCCTACTCAGTGACGACAGCAAAGGGAGAAAATCTTTGACGACATTTAGCTAAGTTGCGGCCAAAATAGCTTTCCCCTCATGATAGCAGACCACCACCACCGGCGCCGGCACGTTTCTCCGTGGACGGACCTACATGTGTAGGTCCATGCGTTTCTCCATCATTCTGAACCACTGAGCTAGAAAGAGCACAGTGATCTGAATCATCTGACGTGCCGGAAGGCTTTGACCAGGACTTCCTCAGACTGACAGAGAAGGCGGCAAGACAACACTGAGACTTGAGACTGATGTCCTCACAAGATTAAGACAACATTGAGACTGATGTCGTCACAAGACTGAACAGGACATGAAAAAGGTCACAGTATCGAGCTGAGGCAATTTTATGATGCAGTTGATGGATTTGACTGATGAGCCGGATGGCAACTGTGTGGATGCCGCACGATGCTGGAAGCCCGGTTCGGTTTGAGACTACCTGGTCAGTTTTCCGGCACTTTGAACAGCCAGAGTCGTTCAGTCATTTTGATTATTCTGCTATTTTTATGCATTGTATATAGTGTGTGTTTCTCGTGCCACCGTCCGTCACTAGGTCTTCTCTTGCCGAAAGGTGTATGGGCATGGGGTCACTGGGGGTAAGTCTTGGACCATGCCAAGGTGGAACTCCTGTACACGAGCAATATACAACACACTCTAAATCAAGGTTCTTTGCTCAGCGGGCCGGATCGGACACTATCTGCAAGAAAACATTCCCGGCCAACCAGAAAAATACCAGCACAGTGTGGCCGGTCAGACAGACCTTCACGATCCAGCCAGAAAAGAATACCGTATCAGAAGATATGCCTCTAGTCTCCCAGAAATATCAGTGCCAATTCCTGCGACACAAAAGCATCGTCACATCATAGTCCCGGAGGATGTTGAGAGGGTGAAATTCTTTTTGCAGACTTCACCATGGAGTAGCCACCGGCCGTTGACCCGACGAGTCGAGACTACTCAGTTCCGAAACAACGACCCGGCCCGTTACCACGCCGAGCGCTGTTCCGCCTCTGAAGCGGCACGTGGCGCAGAACTTTCAGACTCGGCTGGCCTATGGCTGACGCCCTTCTACAGAAAGATGAAATGAAGAAATATGGCTGTCCTTCAGTTTCCCGGCACCAAAATCTTCTTCTTCCGTATCATAGGGTCCGACTTCAACTCTGTGAAGACTGACGCTTCTTTAGTGCAGGCCCTGGGGTTATTCCTCAGTGGTGCCGCTTTCGTAATCTACCGCCGAACTCTTGACAGTTACTGGACTACAGGGAGTTTAACTTGACGTGCGCATGTGATCTTTTTGCACGCGTATGTAGGTAGTCTCATCCGAAGCACTTTTGTAGAGTCTGCATAATTTGACCAAGACTGACATCTTGGAGCGGGCACGATGCCCACAACGCGGGGCGCAGTGCCCACAGCATTCACCCATCCGCCATTGCCGCTGAACACGCTCGATCGTGCTTAGCTTCGGCTTTTGAGAACGAGTAGTTTTGCTCTACGCCACTGACTCTCCGGAAGCTCTCAAGAACCAGAAGTTCATAGGGATCAGTGGGAATTGGAACCCATGACCGTCCTACTACTATCTACCGCATTCGGCCGAACCACCAGGCCACGGGGGGCCGTCAGGTGCCAATGCATCGTGTTTCCGGCTCGGCGCAGCTGTACCCTTGGGAGCCGGCACACCAGCCACTCAGGCCTATTGCATCAACCGCGGTCATTCAGCTTGCGGGCTGAAATCTCGAGTTGTCGGCGGCAAAGTTCAGCATCAGTTAAAACGTTGTGTGTGTGTGTGTGTGTGTGTGTGTGTGTGTGTGTGTGTGTGTGTGTGTGTGTGTGTGTGTGTTTCTATGGATTTAAGCATAAGAAATTAGATCCATAATGCGGGCATTTATGTTTCCGATACAAACTCCGGCTGATCAGGCCCGGTCTTTCAAGGGCCCAGTTGCACAAGCTAATGGCTACGTTTTAGCAAGGGAGGTAATTCTCTTGGACTTTGTGACATCCGCCGTGGGAGAAGACAACAGCTAGCGCCGTTTTAATAATTTGTACAGCTCTGTCGGCTTACAAACTTTGTCAGTAGAATTGTTGTCTGCCCAAATTACCACCATGAGCAGCGGAAATGGAGACTCAGCGACTACCTTTCTGTTTACTTCAGAGTCGGTTGGAGAAGGGCACCCGGGTAAGTCCACGCCGACATTTTGGGTTCGAGCTAGTTTGGCTCATATTTACTCATCTAGCGTAAGGCGCTTGGTCGGTTGTGAAGGACCTGGGTTCGATCCACTTCGGCTTTCCGAACTCTATTCAGAAGGTGTGTTTCATGGACGCTGACTGATTTTGACAATGAGTCAAATGACACGACACAATGACAGTGTCCCTCCACAATCAGTGAAAGATCAGTAAAATGACACGTACCTCACTACCTGACCCGTCTGCATAATCATTCTTCTTTTTCTTCTTCTTCTTCTTCTTCTCCTCTCTCTCTCTCTCTCTCTCTCTCTCTCTCTCTCTCTCTCTCTCTCTCTCTCTCTACTGAAACAGTGGTAGAGTGACCACCTTCTGTAGAATACGTCGTATGAGACTATGACAATTGACATCCAGGAAGTTGGCATTTCCAGGCCGAAGGCTATGTCGCTTTGTACGAGTGTGTGACAGAAGGAGGAAGGGGTAAAAAAATAAAAAGGGAAGGGTGGGGTGGGGGGGGAGGGATTAAGGCAGCAGGGACTGGAAGGGTTGTATGATTGTGTACAGTAGACACCACCTCCCCAGGAAGGGTGTTTCAGTCAACAGTTGTCTTTGGAAAATAGGAATGTTTCCTGGAGTCAGATCTGGAGTTTTGAGCAAGATTATAATTGACCAGGTCTGTCAAAAAAGTAACGGGACTGGTGTCACAAATGATTTATTTCAATTCCAAACAACAAACTACATGGTTTCCCCTTCAAAGTAATCCCCCTTGAGTCTAATGCACTTTTCCATCCTTCTCGGCCACACTTCAAGTTCTATGCATTGCTGGAAGGATTCTTCAGGGATGCCCCTTGTTACAGCCCTCTTGATGGCCTCCACGCCTTCAAAACAGGTCCCCTTAATGATCCCCTTGAGCTTGGGGAAAAGAAAAAGTCACATGGAACAAGCAGGTGACTGGGGGAAAAAAAAAGTCACATGGAACAAGCAGGTGAATAGGGAGGTTGTTCCAGTATGGCAGTGTTCTTCTCAGCCAGGAACTGCTGGAGGCTCAGGGCGTTGTGCGCAGGTGTGTTGTCATGGTGAAGCAGCCACGATTTGTCCTGCCACAACTCTTGTCTCTTCTCACGCACTGACCGAAGCAAATGCCAAAGGATCTCTTTGTAGACTTGCTGATTGATCGTCTGGCCCTGTGGCAAGAACTCACTGTGGACGATGCCTCTGACATCAAAGAACGTGATCAACATGACTTTGACTTTTGATTGTGACTGTCTTGCTTTCTTCGGTCTCAGCAACATTGGATATTTTCACTGACAGCTCTGGCACTTGGTTTCTGGGTCGTACTCAAAAATCCATGTCTTATCACCAGTGATGACTCTACGAAGCATGTCTGGTTCAGTTTGAAGATGCTTGATGATGTCCTGACACACCTGCATGTGGCACTCCTTCTGATCATCATTCAGCAGCCTTGGCACCATTTTTGCACCCACTTTCTGCATGAGATGAGTTGTAAACAAAAGTATGTGAAACAAAATGCAATGGCTGTTGCAATGGCTGCAGAAAGCTAAGACTACAGTTATATATATATATACTCCCAAGATTTCATGTTAGATGATAACACAATCTGCTTATCCCTCTTTTACCCATAGCTCACACAGCACACCCAGTCCTATTACTTTTTAGACAGACCTCATATATTCTTCTGCTAGTTAGAAGAACTATCCCTCCCACTAGTCCCAGGCGAAACCTACCATGTGCTTTAAGCAGGTTAAAAGAACAATATCTACAATAAAGGTTTTGTGAATGAACATGCTGTTGATTTTATATTGATTTTACAATATGATGTGTTTTGGACACCATCACTAACAGCAACTTGTTTCACGATACTACTACTAGATTGTGGTGAATATTTAATATGTAACTGGCAATAACTCTGTTATTGTTTCTATTTCAGATAAAGTGTGTGACCAGGTGAGTGATGCCATTCTCGATGCCCATTTGCGACAGGACCCATTTTCCCATGTGTCATGTCAGACTGCTGCCAAGACTGGAATGATCCTGGTTTGTGGCGATATCATTTCAAAGGCCCATATCAACTTCCAGAAAGTCATACGCAGCACCGTCCAGCAGATTGGATATGACAAGTCTGCCAAAGGTTAGTTTACAGTACTGTTATAATGTTTTCAAGCGAATTAGGGGGGCTGGGACATGGGAATAACAGTGAGGGGGTGGGGTAGCAGGCAATGCCAGTGATTTTACAATTTGAGAGAAAAATCAGATTTCATTTCAGTTTACTCCATGAGGTTGTAATAAAGATAGCAACAAATCTTGTTATTTGGGGTGTGGTGGGGTGGGGGTGGAGTTGTTATTAAATGCATATTTTTAAGCATTTGAAATTGAAGAAGTGGAGAGAAAAAAATTATAAAAAAATTATGAAGCAATATAAGTTATAACATGTATGTTAGCCAGGGTTAATTTAATAATGACCCAAACTAGGTGTAGCTTACCATTAACAAAAAAGTTGTGTGTTATCAGCAGTGGCTGTGATATGAAAAGCGTTTAGGCAGGTAACACAGTTAAACTCTTATGCTGATTTTTCACTATGTCATATTGTAGGTGGGCATTTTTCCCTAATAAAATGCAAAATTCACTGAATATAGCTGATCAGTGCAAGTAACAGTTACAAATTGTACTGCCACCAGTTTGCTAAATCACAAATGACATGTGCGATGGATCTAGTGGGCAGGAAGGGTTTACCTTAACACTGTAACACTGACCTCATTAAGGTCTTATGAGAGACTGAACAAAATCAAGAACAATATATATATATTTGACATTTTTTAATATGTCTTTGTTAAAAAAATACATGGGGCACTCGAGGTAAGTAAGTAAGTTGGTGTTTTATGTCCAGTCAACCAGTACAGTTATATCAGGGCAATGGCACTGGAGGACATGCAGCATTGGTACGTTTAACATTTCATAAGTCATAAACATGGAATGAATTAACATATATACAGGAAAAAGAGAGGTAGATACAATAGGCATATTTAGTTGTTTTGGATGAGTTTTAACAGAGTATTTTGCTCTTGTTACAGGCTTTGATTACAAGACTTGTAATGTCATCCAGGCCATTGATCTGCATAATCCCGATGATGATGACAATTGGTATGAAGGCCAAGAAAACGAGGAGCAACCTGCAAGAGACCTGGTAAGTTTTTGAAAAATTTGCAGTTATGTATAGAGCCAACAGCAGGCTGTGTCCAGTGACAGAACTTCCAGTTGGAGATTCTGGGGATGTTCTTATTCAAGTTCAAACATTTTATGCTTGTTACTGATATCTAGCCATGATTGTACACAGAATGTTTTGTTTGGACCTTAACATATATTTTTAGGGGAAATAACTGATGCATCTTCTGAATTAAAATTTTACTACTGACTTTTTTAAACTTTTAGTTAGAGATGGTTTAATGGAAATCTTTCAAATTTGCCATCAAAATGATTTTCACAGGTTCTGTGACTGATTCAATTTGAAGGTCACAGTACCATCAGAAAAATTAAACTGACTAACATATTTGACATATATTCTTATCCAATCAAGTGAAAGTACTTTATATGATTGATGGACATAATAATTAGTCTTATGATTTTATTAATTTAGTCTTTATTTTGAAAGAGATGCTTAGTAATAAATACTTCCCAGTGAGACTACTTATTCATACCCAAATTCATGACCTTGACTCACTTTCAATATAAAAATAAAATGGAGATTTTTCTCTTTTGAATACAAGTTATCTGATGTCAGTTTTGTTGCTCCTCTTTCTTTTTTTAAGTGGTCAGGATTGTGAAATTCTTGCTGCACTGCATTGTTCACACTGAAAACATCTTTGTTTATTGTCAAGGGTCTGGTGTTTGGCTATGCTACGGATGAGACTGAAGAATGCATGCCTCTGACCATAATGCTTTCACACCAGCTCAATGCAAAAATTGCTGAGCTTCGGCGAAATGGAAAGTTGGCATGGGCAAGACCAGATACCAAGACACAGGTGGGCCAAGTATCATTTTGATCGTCACCTTCACAATCCCTTCACGGGTAACTTGGGGGGAAAACAGGATACTGTAAACCACTTCTTGAAACTAAAAGCTTGATCAACTGTCATGCTTTCCAGACACAAACATTGATACTATAGTAGCCAGTGTAACTACCACGAGATGCTGCTTGTGTGGAGAAACGAACATTCACACTTACCAAAGAGGAACAGATATATGTATGCATACTATGGAATCTCTTCTCCTTGTCATGATTGTGTTGAAAGCAAGCTGGGAAGGATTTTAGTGTACATACCTACAGATTGCTTTATTCAATGGAATTCAAGCTGAAGTTTAAATTCAAGCTGCCAAACAAGGGTAGACCTGTACGCAAGGCAACTGTGCAGTGCAATTCTGTAGTGCAGAAACCATCAGCTTTCAAGGCCCAAGCAACCCTACCGCATCTGCTACATGTAGCGAGCTGGACCCCTGTAGCATCCCATCATCTGTGAAATGCTCAGCTGTGAGGTGCCATGGCCATGCCACCTTCCGAGCTCCTGACCAGACACAGACCTGGTTGCCTCATCAGGGCAAAAACATTCTCTGACTGTGTGGCGACTAGTGGTGAAAAAACTCCTGGACATCGCGTGTGCCAAGGTGCTACACTCAGCAGTTAGGGAACCCATTCTTGACAGCTAGCAAATGGAACCACCTGGATGCTGCTGCTGTGCATGCTCTGTCTGTGCAGGGCTTGAGACTCCTCTCAAAGCCAAGCAGTAGCCGTCAGCACTGCTCCTCCCCACCATTGCATGTATGCCAGATTTGGATTGTAGTGATGTACCATACAGAGATGGAAACAGACATTCACCGATCAGATGCATATTAACAGCAGAGTACTGTGACAAACTTGACCTTGCATGCCTTTCATGTATCCATGGTGTCAAAATCTGGCCATACGTTTTGGATCACAAACTAAGAAGTTTGAAATAGCAATAATATGCAGAAGGTATTTTCCTTCTAGACCAACATGAAGGGCTTTAACTGTGGTCTTTCCATTAAGTATGTACTTGTATTTTTGTACAAGTGGGAACTTCCTGGAAGCTGATGCAAACTTTGTGATCTGAAGTTGTGCCTTTTGTTTGTTTTTTGTGTAATCTGCATTGAACTAGATTTAAAGCAACACGAGGACTGCCAGGATACTGTGTTAAAACCATGTTGTCTCTAGATGTCGAGATGGCCTTCTGCACGTATGTATGTTCATGTTCATTTATTCCAAACTGAAGAGGATTTATTAAGAGATTTATTAATTATTTATTTATTATTAAGAGAAAATTTTATTTCAAATTCAAAAATTGAAGCGGATGTACTTCTGGTGGAGTGTAAGTACCATGTATTTACATACATGCCAGGTGAGAGTTACTGTAGGTGACTCCGGTCTTCATTGTTGTACTTGTGTTACATATTTTGAGCGCTAATTTGTATTAATTCATTTATTCCAAGTTCCATTCTGTTTGCGTTTTTTGTTTAGTGGCTGATGTCATTTTGATCACAGGTAACTGTGGAGTACTGTTCTGACTGTGGGGCGATGAGGCCTCTCCGCGTACACACCGTGGTGATTTCAGCTCAGCACGATGAGACTGTTACCCTGGATCAGCTTCGAAGTGACCTCATGGAGCATGTAGTTCGACCAGTCATCCCTGCTCAATATTTGGATGACAATACTGTCTTTCATATCCAGCCCTCTGGACGTTTCATCATTGGTGGTCCCCAGGTAAGGTGTGGTTTGAATGTATTTATGATACAGTTGGAGTTTGGTGTCTTTCAGTTTTGAAGTTCTAGCTTGTAGGGTAGTGAAAACACCTGCTGAAAATGAGGACACAAACTGTTTGTTTTGTGACAGAAATAAGCATCTGCATCATCTAAAACTTTTGGATTTGTTTTGTTCTTTTTTGAATACATGACAGATTGTTCATGTTGTTGGTATCTTTAAATTCAGATTAGTCAGAAATTTGTGTTTAGTTTAAGCAGAAAGTGTGTTTGCCCAGTTCCTGATCGTGCTTTTTTAGAGATATAGTTTGTAATGGTTTTTAAAGACAATGTTGGAGATGGTGTGGAGTGTACATGGGCTTTTCTAAGGGTGTGATGCCATCTTGAACTGAACTGAACTGACATGACTCTTGGGTGTGTTACCATGTGAATAGTCTTTGTGATTCAGATTAGCTGTTCACATGGTATGTTTGCAAATTTATGCAATAGTGCCCTATTTCATTAGTAAATCATTTTCCTAGCTGTGCTGCTTTATTGTATTATAGTTTGTGTACATACAAGTATATGTGTATTATACCATACAGCATGAAGAGATTGGCTGACAGCTGTCTCTGTAGTCCAGGACCATCACATATTCACTTTGGTAATCAGGGTTGTATAAATTATGATATGCCATTCACTGCTTGCTTCTTTCCGTGGTCTAGCTTAAGCGTACTTTGTGTACGTTTGTAGCTTTAGAGAAGAAGAAAATTGTCTGCTGGAAGTTCAGTCTTGACTTATGTTGTTGGCAACAAGTGCACTTGGTCATATAAAATTTATGTAAAAAAATGAACAGCTTTAATGCATCAAACCCCTGGCAGCAGTGACAAGGTTAACTTCTCAGCAGCCCTAGCAACACTGGGCTTCGGGCAAAATCTGAGCTTGTGGCCAATTTTGCAGGGGGATGCTGGTCTGACAGGGCGCAAGATAATTGTGGACACTTACGGAGGGTGGGGAGCCCATGGTGGGGGAGCCCTGTCAGGAAAGGACCCTGCACAGATTGACCGGTGTGCATCCTACGCTGCTCGCTGGGTGGCCAAGTCCTTGGTGAAGGGTGGACTGTGTCGCAGGGCTCTTGTGCAGGTGGGAGTTTTGGGGGCTGGAGGGGTGGGGGTGTATGAAAAGAGAAAGCTTAACTCATGAGTCTAACAATCACTTAGTTTAACTTCTAAGTCATGCTAGTCTGATTGACCTTTCAATGACTGTGGCATTTGGGTTTTGTTGGGGATATATTTCAAGCATATGTGGTCTCAGGAAAAAAACAATGGTTTTGTTGTCTTGTGCATTGATTTATTCAGCAAGACTTTGAAACACTGCTTGATAATCAGTTCTGTCCAGCTTTACAAATGCCTATGCCACTTTTGCTGATCTGACCTCATCTCAAGGTCATCATTGCACTAGCAGTTCAAACCAAGAGTTAAATCATGTTAACACTAACAGTTCTCTGGCCAGTAATCAGAATATTGTTGACATGTTTTTGGCATTGCCATTGGTTAGCTCCTATCTGGGATATTTTCTTGGACACTAAGGTAGATCTCGACAACTTTGCGATACCATTACCAGGTAATACCAGTTTTGATGACCTTGAACCTTTTGCAAATGGGCAGATTGTTTTGTTTTAAATGTGAGTCAATGGACCATTAATTTGATCACGTTCTTGGTTATATGTTTGAAATGTTGATGTTTAATATGAAAGAACACTGATTTTAAAACTTTAGGTTATGTTGATATTTGTGAGCTTTCTTTTTACTCAGTTAAAATAACAGAAAGAAAAAAAGAAATAAGAAAAAACAAACACAAAAACATTTGGGCTGTTGTATAATGTGCTCAAGTTGAATTGTTCTGTCTTTTTTTTAAATATTTTTTTCAAGCTCTCACTTCTGCGTAAAATGTGTATATGTTTAATTATTAATTGACCATTGGTTAAATTCAGGTGCAGTGCTGTATTTCTCTGTTTTGTTAACTACTCTGCAGCTGTCCTACTCCATGGGTGTGGTAGAGCCCCTGTCAGTGACTGTTTTCACTTATGGAACATCAAGGAAGACCCATGCCGAGATTCTGCAGATTGTAAAGAAAAACTTTGATCTTCGTCCAGGCAAGATTGTCAGGTAATGCTCAGCCATTGTTTCACTGCCTCGTATGAAAAAAATATGAGTGTGTAAATGATCAGTGTTACTGTTAGGATTTTGCAGTACAAAGTTTGATACATATCTTTTTAGGACGTGTAAGTATGAATGTCAGACTTTGCGCAAAGTTTGATATGTATATTTTTAGGACATGTAAGTATGAATGTCAGACTTTGCACAATGGTGGCACTTACTGAGCTTTACTGTTGATCCTATTTTTGCTGAGCATCATCTTACTTTCAGGCCACAGCAGTAATAAACATGAGACTAATAGTTGGAGTTGTCATTGAATTGTTAGTCATGCTGAAACTGTGTATGATCTGAAGTGTATTAATGACATACACACAATTTATTTTGCAATTTTGAAATGTAGTCAGGTTACACATTTTCAGCTTCAACAAAACCTTAATGTTGGCTGTTTTAGACACTGTATTTAGAGCATGTTTTGGTGTTGTTTGCAGTTGTACATCAACAAACGTATTCCACAGGGTGGTAGTATTTTACATATATGTATGTGTGTGTGACTGTGTGTATGTGACTCTGTGTGTGTGTGTGTGTGTTAAACTGAAAAATGTATTTCTCCAAAAGTTCCTGTCTGATTGACTTCAGATTTTCTTGTTCCTGTCTGACTGACTTCAGATTTTGTTGTTGTTCCTGTCTGATTGACTTCAGACTGTGTTGTATACATACATATTGTATGACATACAAAATATCTCTCGGGTGGTGCTAGTATTTGTGATTCTAGTGTATGTTCAGCCCAGCCTCCAAGTTTTCTGCCTCAAGAGAAAAGCATAACGGTAGCATTCACATGTATGGTTTGTCCAAAACATATAACACTTACTTAGACTGATAGCCACTCTTCAGCTTCCTCATTTCATGATTGTTTTTGTGACCTTTAAAAAATATCAGTTTTACCCTTCTGATACCACTGTGACCGTAAACATATGTATTTAGATATGAACATATGTTTATGGTCACAGTGGTATCAGAAGGGTAAAACTGATATTTTTTTAGCAAATTTTCTGCCTGTGGAAAATGAAGGGCATTTAAATCTGAATTTTTGTGGGGACATGACAGACAACACAGTAGTACATTTATGTAATAATATACTGTTACAGCTTCTGTTTAGTGCAGGCTGAAATTGTTTACTGCCTGACATTCTAGTCAAATGTTGGTGAGCCACCAACTGCTGTAAAAGTGTAATGAATGTTTTATGTACATTTCAAAGTTTATGTACATTTTCTCTCTCTCTCTCTCTCTCTCTCTCTCTCTCTCTCTCTCTCTCTCTCTCTCTCTCTCTCTCTCTCACACACACACACACACACACACACACACACACACACACACACACACACACACACACACACATGAACACACACACCATCACCACAACCACCACCACTACTAGTACTAGTTAAACTTATGACTTTCTTCTCAATCTTAAGTGTTGATTTACTAAATCTGTTTCAGTGAGCTCAACCTGAGGAGGCCCATGTATCAGAAAACTGCAGCTTATGGACATTTTGGCCGCCCAGAGTTTCCATGGGAGGTGCCCAAAACTCTTGAGATATGAACATGTTCATATCCAAGCTGGGACATGGTTGTTTGTTGAGCTTTAAGTTTTGTTATGGAGGATGGGATTTTTTTTTTCCAAATATTACTTCATTGGTGGTTTTTCAATTTGGACTTGTGTTTTGGAGTTGTAGCCGGTGCCCATATCAGTAAAACTATTACTGTATTAGTCACCATTAGTTTAGCATTATCTGGCGGGTTGGTTTGGAGGAGAGTTGTCCTGCTTGTTCAGACTGTTATTGTGCCATGTTGTTACCTTTTCAGTGCCAGCACTTGCCTGTCGAAAATTCATTCGACACAAAAGCAAGATATTTTAGCAAGATTTTTATCTCGGGGGGTCCTGGTTTGATCACTTATTTTAATCCAGTTCAGTTGTTGAATCTCTTATGTATGCAAGCATGATACATTTTTGGTTACAAGTTTGTTGATATATACCTTTTTGTTTGTTACAAGTAAATCTCAGTTGTTGTTTTTTTAAGTTTGTGATTTAATGAATCTCATTTAATGAATCTCAATTTTTTCCACATTTTCATTCAAACATTTTTACTTTTTGTGTACTGTTATGATAACACCACTTACAATGTTTATTCATGATTATTTACCCCTGTTACAAAAGTGTATGTGTATTGGAGTGAGGGGGTACTGGAATCACATTATTGTTATTATTTGAAACAGGCTTCTGTGTTTTCTTTATTTGTATTAAAACAGTTTATGTGAATGGAAAGTAGTTTGTAGAAGAATAAAAGTATCAATCCCAGAATGTACATTTAGTAGATCATTGCTTTTACAATAAGTCTAGTTTTCCGCTTATACGCTTTGATTTGGTCAGCAAAAACTCTTCATCCAGTGTACATTTTTGGACTGAAGTTGGTTATGCTGCATGGTTTGATTTGAAACACAGCTTATTCATTCTAGTGTGGCAGAGGGTTTCAATTGTAAACTATGTGCACAGAAACCAATGAAATGTCTTAACTGGTGCATACTCATTCCATTTTCTGTGTATTCAAAATTAATTCTGAATGGGTAAATGTGTGCTCAGAAATGGAGTGCAGATCTGTATGTGTGACCTCAAGGCCCACAGCATTTAGAATGATTATTCTGGTTTTCTGATTAGCTTGTAGAATGATTATTCTGGTTTTCTGATTAGCCAGTAAGGTCACTGCACCTTTTCTAGGACATGCCAAGTTGGCACCTGCTATCAAGTTTTGAAGCAAATGCCTAGGCTTGTCTGGGAATGTATGAATTGATGTCTGTGAAAGAGCCTCGGGTTTCTTAATTCTTTGGAGCTCATCTACTGAGATAAATCAGGTAAATGAATCACATGTATTCATGTTGCTGATGCAAATTGTGAAGTTTCCTGTTCATCCACTGTATAGCAAAGGGTTTCCATCAGTCATAGTCATAGCACAGAGCTATTGCAACATCCAAATTTGGTGTCAGTACTATTGCTACGAAGAAGTTGTGTTCATTCCAGGCTCAAGAAAGTGTAGAGAAAGAACAGAAAGTGAATGCACAGTTAAGGCTAGGCTTTGAAGGGGCACATCCTTCATTCAGATCAATTCTCATGCCGTGTTGGTGGTTTTTGCTGTGGGTTTGAGACTTGGTCAGTCATTAGGTGAAACTGAAGGTGATGCTACTTTTTATTGTTATTATGGACCACTTTTAATAAAAAGGTAAAGTTTAAAAGTGTCTGTCTGTAACCTGCCAACAGTACTTTTGACAGAATGACTGGGAGATTTTATGTGCTACTGTGGTAAAACATGGATACCGAAATAAGAGTTAGCACAGGAGTTTGACCCTGAAGAAGAAAATTCTCCCACAGCTCCTGCTGGCACTCAAACCAACCTGTGACCTTTTGATCAGGAGTCCTGGTGCTCTACCGCTGATCCAGCCCCACTTCCCAAGGTGCCAAAAAAGCTTGAAGAACCAGGTACACATCATGTTTTAAACCCCTTCGCTGGCCCAGCCCAGGCTGAAAAGTGCACACATACAGTCCTGCAAACAGTATATTTGATGGTCTTATAACAAATCTGCTTTCAATACTGTGCATTTTGATAGAGGTCCTTTCACATGCTCGTGTGAAGGGTAAAAAAGGCCTTCATGATTTCAAGTTTGGTGTTTTTACTGGTTGTTTTCCCTGAGTGACGGCAAGGGAACCATGGCAGTACAAGGGTTATATGCACTGGAAATTAGCATACTGCAGCTGTAGAGAATGATATAATGACTGGTAGCTTGCATCTTGTTTCTGAAAAGCAGAGTAATAATAATATTTTCTTTCATGTGCTACTTCTCCAAATTTGGGCACACAGCCCATTGCAAAGTAATGGAGCAGTCTGTAAGCATTTACTAGAGTACATAGTTTGTATACCATCATCAGTCACTCCTTTCAAAGGGAATCCACAAGTATGATTTCAAAGCTCCCAGCAAAGCAAACCTATTGTAGAGAAGTAAGTCGATACGCTTCACACTCGCTCACTATGTTGACAAAGTGCACACAGCACATACAGATTATTCATTTCCCTTCTTCTGTTTATTTTTTAGCATTAAGTAACAGTTTCTTTGTTCATTGCTTTAGAAAATGTATTTTGAATGAAAACTTGCACGTTTTATTGGGACCCATTGGAAGGTGTTTATTTTGAACTTTTTTTTCCACTTTGTTGTGTACTGTTATGAGGCATTCATTCTCAACCTTTTCCGCATTTTGTTGTGTACCATTAATTGATTAAGAGGTATTCATTCTCAACCTTTTCTGCATTTTGTTGTGTATTCCTAAGAGGCATTCATTCTAAACCTTTTCTGCATTTTGTTGTGTCCCATTAAAAGGCATTCATTCTCCACCTTTTCTGTTTTGATGTTTCTAATAAAAAAATTAAGGAAACAGCTTAGTTTCCTTTACACAGTTGAATGGAGTGATCTTTTCTCCATCTCCCACCAAACACATTTAATTTCTGCCATCAACCTCAATCACAGTTCCTCCCAAAACAAGCCTAGTGCCCTAGGCACAAATACAGCTGAATACTAACAGTTGACCAAAAGAAGCATTTACAACATTTGTTTAGATCTTGAAATAATGAAATCAAAGAGAGTGATCCATTTAATAATAAACTGTTCTGAAAGCTTAGTACTGAAAGCACTAGTACATTTGCATGTGTGTGTATGCATGTGTGTGTGTGTGGGCGTGCATGCATACACAAGAGAGTAAACTGTTCACCAATGTATTTCAGTATCAGTAGTTTTATTAAACATGTGAATGTCTGTATGGTACTTGCTCAGAAACAACAGAAAGCCCCAGGAAGAACACACACACACACACACACACACACACACACACACACACACACACACACACACACACACACACACACAAATGGACAGTAACACAGTTTCCCCCAACTTATAGCAACTTTTATTTATTGATGTTCACTGCCTGCTGCACATACAACTGCTTTCTTTTGTGTCTATGTGTCAACTAGTGTAGTTGCTTTGCCATGGAGATTGCAGCATCAGTAGTCCAAGGAGCTGTGCTGTTGAATTCTCTGACTTGAAGGACTCACCAATTGATGTAGCTTAAAAGGTTCTACTTAGCTGGCAGGGGTGATAGCAGAATGTCTAGTTTTACTTCTTATGAGAATTAATCTTTTAAAGCAAACTCAACTTTTACACTGGGAATAGTACTGTGCCACAATGAAACAGAAACAGGGGAAAAATTAAGTCAACTGCACAGGGGTCACCTCAGGGTGATCAAACTGTCATCCATAAGCAAATGCGCATGTCGAAATGTTTCTCATATATTATGTAAACCCTTTGAAATGAAATCTACAAAATCAATCCATACACAAATATAAAACAAAACATACATACACACACATCAAACTTTGAAAGAGTTGGTCACTTAAATATTGCCCTTGTTAAAACTTTTTTAAGCGTACAAGGCTAGGACGTGCTGGTATCACCGACCATTCTGTCTGATTTATCAATAACGGATTAGAAAAGGTGACAGTAGTGAAATGATGACTAAAAACAGATAAAGAGGGTAGTACTGAATAACGAGCAACCCTTTATGATCGCACCACATCACATGCAAGAATTTTAATTATTTTCAGTACACATCCTATTGTTCATTCTGAAGGGGCAGGTTTTTTGGGGGTTGTAAATTGCTTATATTTACTTTGGTGTTGGTATGAACAGAAAGGAATATTGTCTTTTTTGGTGCTATTTTAGACACAGTTTTGAAAATAAGTTGTATGACTGAGTAATGCGTGCACACACACACGCACACACTGATGAATAAATAACTGAGCAAAATGCACAAGTCAATACCAAAACTCTAACAACCCCCCTGCTCCCCCAATTTTTGCAACTGCAACTGTTGTGGCATTTGTACTGCTTCGCAATTCTAGGTTTAAGTTCCATTGTTATACACAGTGTGAAGCAACGCCTCCTCAGAAATCGGCCCGGAAGTGACACTGCGACCTCTCGTGACTTCTTGCATGAAAGATTACAAAGGGCATTCACTTGTGCAAACCAGCTTCACAGAACCGCCCAATAGCACAAAGTCTTATTCTGAAAGACTATTCTTTTTGCATTATATATACACACACGTACAGGCACCAGCACACTTGAGTATGAAATGTATACACAATTTACAACCAACATCGGTGACCACTGGAGATTTTTCATCCCCTTTACGTGGCTTTAGTGTAAAATGATATATATTTACAAGTGGACACTGACCTTGATATTGACATGTACAGAGCAAGACCCAAAGGCAAATGGAAACTATTCCAAGGTCCAAAAACATAAAATGTTCAAAAGAACACTAGTTATTAGGACAAAAATAATCTGCAAATTAGAACCCTAGCAGTCATTCCTGTTTCAGATCTTTTGAAACTATTCCAGTACGGCAAGTTTTGCTAGCTCCCTGGGAACATTAACAGAAATGTCCCCATACTTAAACAAACGTACTGTATTCACAGGTATACTGTTCAATGACAGGCTGTGGTAAGAAATGGGTAGCACCATGCTGTGGAGGTTCACTTGTTCCAGGGAAAGCAATCCATATTTCTGCAAGAGGCAAACCAGTAATGTAATCCAGCACATGAAGAAAGGAGGGGGGTAAAAGGGACTGGTCTGTCTTACATAAGGCGCCACTAACAAATTCCACAGTTATTTTGCTGTAGCTGCCTTTCTCCTTCAAAATGAACCCCTGATAGGAGAATGATGCAAACTGCTCCACAGAATTTCCTTCAGAAGAAAGGAAAAAAGAAAAAAGAAGAAGCTGGTCTGTGCTCCATAAAGTGCCACAGTAACACACCTCACGGTGAGTTTTCCTGGTGTGGCTGCCTTTGCCTTTCAGAGTGAACCACTGCTAAGAGAATGATGCAAATCATTCCGCCGAATTTCCTTCAGAGCTATGAGTAAATCTGCCTTCTTGGGGCTGCGACCTGCCTTCCTGCAGTCTTCCCTCCATTCAGTGAAAGCCATGTGCATCTGTTCCCTGACGTTGCGAGGCTGGGACTCCATACACATCTCCAGCTTGGACTCTTGAAGCCCCAGGGCCCTCATGAAGAACTTCCAGTCCTTGCCAAGGTTATCAATCAGGAAGCGGATTTCTTTGCTCACATCTGCACATGAGAATAAGAAAAATCAAGTTGGCAGAAATGCTGTTCTGCAAATCATTTACGATGGTATATGTGGGTACATGCAACATGTAGAGTTCCTAGACTGCACAATCAAACAAGCATGAATAAAACAACAGCATAACATGTGGAAAGAACATCAGCATTGGAACAGGGGTCGCTATTGTATACATATGCATATATATGCATCATGCTTCATTAAGATCTGCATGTTTGGGTGCTGGAACATATGCTGATACACGTGCTCACGCTAAAGTGCAGCACAATACCAACTCCTCTTATTGGTGTTGCACTCATTTGAGCACAGCATCCTGTCTTGTATCAATGTAATCCATCTCGTAAAGCTCATAATTTTGCTCTGTGTTTGCACCCATGCACTAGTGAGACTCCACTGATCACGGTTCACATAACCTGTAATTCCTGGTGTTTTACTGGTTAAGATCAGTATACACTAGGAAAAAATCAGCAACTGGTCATTTGTACCAGCTGTTATTTTTTTTAAACCAGTTCTAAAAGATATATATATAGTACAAAATAAAATAAATACAACACACAGAGCATGTGTGGCGCATGCACCTGTTTGTGTACATGTGAGTGTCTCTGCAAGTAGGAAGTGTTCATAATATTGTCTGCCCAGATTCTGTGAACCACCTTTGCCACTTTACAGATGGCATGTCAGTTTTGAAAAATGTGTAGTGGAATCACTGCCAACACTGGTTTAGAGCAGGTGCTTATGGTAAGTAACTATTTATAAGCACAACAAATGTCTTCTGTATGTTTATTTCTGGTTTTGAATTACTCTCAGCACCCAGAGTGTGTAGAGGTAGACAGAGAAAGATTTGTACTTTTCAAAATTATTTTGCATTATGATATATATATTATATATACTATTACATTCTTTTTCTTTGGCATGTCCAAGTGATGCTTGAGTCAGCTCATTGGGGAGCTGCTGAGAACAGGCTCTTCATTATGGGTCCATGAATGTATAGTGTCTATGTCAAATAGCTTTTGTTTCATAGTTTGGCTGAGGTACTTGGATCATGTACATGTATATATAATTATGCCACCCCCTTAAAAAAGGAGTTGTTAAAACCAGAAATAAATGTTCAGCAGACGTTTTGGACATGATGTGTTCAGAATGCTGTCTTTCGAGATCTACTGTTACAAACCAAATTCACTCTTATTAGGTAGCGGCAGCCAAAATTTAAATTTTACAACAGCAATTTAATTTATACATTTTCAGACAGGCCATATTGATACAAGAAAATGAAAAAAAAGAAGTAACTGTTTATCTTAATTAGTTCCAAAGATATAGCCATTCGAAAATACAGTTTTGCGCGACAGTAAACAGTTTATTACATTTTCTCAAATTTACCCCCCATAGTGGTTCTCATGAACATGGGAGAATCCAAATACTTACACTTTTCAAAAGTATACCTTGGTTGCACTTTGTCACAGCTAAATCATATGGTCAGCAAAGAAAGATAAAACATAGGCAGAGGGCTGAAGTTGCTCCAAAAAGCAATTCTGAGCTTGCCAATTTGCATGAAAGAGCACTTTTGACACCACACAGTGGGTAACATATGGCAATGACAGCTTTCCCAATGGATTTCCAAGCAGGGTTTATCACAGTCTTTGCACTTTTTTTTTCTAAGCAGCTCTGACTCTTACTTTTAAAGTTACAGGGTCTTAAAGTTGGCAAAATCTTCAATTTGCACAGCGGAAAAAACACAAATATGTGGGTTGCCACACTTTAACTGGTAATAACTTGAAAACCACAACAGACACAGCAATGAAACTTGGCATGTACATTAAACTAAGTGTGAAGTACATTTGCAGCAACATTTGCAGTTATTCTGAGAATGATAGATCTTAAAGCCTGCAAAAACTTTTCACAGCGGAAAAAAAAAAGGACAAATCTAATGGGTTTCATACTTTAACTCATAACTTGAAAACCACTACAGATACAGCCATGAAACTTTGCATTACATTAAACTAAGTGTGAAGTACACTTGCAGCAGCATTTGCACTTATTTTGAATGTTAGTCTTAAAGTCTGCAAAATCTTAACTTTTCACAGCAGAAAAAGGACGTGTATGCTAAAGAAAACATGGTACAGCAGTATCACCTTTATCATCCATGAACACACAGGCCTACAAGGCTGGGATTTGGAGTCAGTTGACACGGTCTACAGGTGATTTCACTGTAAATAGCATCTGAGTGCTTGATATCTGCCAGATAAATTCCTGCGAGATTCAACAAAGAACGAACATCCCTGGAGACAATGATGAAGGTGCAAGTTGCAGATTCTTGGCAAACACAACTGCGGAGGAGATTTGAGTGTAATCTTCAGAGCATGGCCACCTGTACACAACAACTCCATCTTTACTGCCGTCTTCTCCAAGAAATTGACTATTGCCTCTTCCTCACTGATGATCCTGGTGACTTTGCTGAAAAAGAAATCTTCTACATTGTAGACTGCCACAATGTCACCCTCCTGTTGAAATCTGAAGCTGGTTTCAAACTCAGGTTCATCAGGTTCTGATTCATCATTTGGTTCATTCGACATCTCCTGGGTCAGATTCCTCTTCCACTTGTTGACATCGCTGCTGGCAGCCACCATGGCCATGAAGAGGTGGAAGTTCTTTCAGTCTGTTGACCATAAATACCGCAGACGAGAAAGCAGCACTGTCTTGACCAGATCTGGTTTGAGAAGTTGCTGGAAGAATGCAGTCTCATCCAAAGTCTTGGATCCCTCATCTTTCGGGAGAAGCAGCTGCACTAACAGTCGGTTGTCCACTTCAACCAGAGGAAGGTCTTGCCGGCATCCTCTCCCAGTTGCCAGGAAAACAGCCTTCAGTTTGGAAAACTGGTCATCATCTGCAGGAAAACAACAACACAGTTTTGTTGTTTCTGCTGATCTTCATTGACAGAATGATCTACGGCCTACAGCATAATTAATAATAATCATTATCACTCAGGCCTTAACTCTTATCTGTTATAATTTTATCATCACTTATCACAATATCAGACTGGCTACCGTTAGCAAAGCAGAAATCCACTTATAATTTTGAACTAGAAATGCTGGTCAACATACTATTAAAGTTTGAGAATTTAATTATGATCGTTGAAAAACGAAAAAGACTTTTAATAGAGTTCAAGTGCAGAAGTTATTATGAAGTCGACTGTTTTCTCAGCATCTTAGTTACCTCCCCTGATGAAGAATTTTGATCATGAAAACAGCCATCGCCACGAATTTACGTCAAAGGTTCGTCCCCCCCAAATAATACTGTTCCAGAAGACATCAGAGAATGTATTTCAATGACTATTTTTGTGAAACTTTGGTGTATTTTGGCAATATTTAGGAGAACAAGCGAGTGATCGACAACTTCCGGTTAGTCGTATTTGTAAACAAAGACAGAACTATGAGTCAGTCGAGAAAATCGTAAGATTTTAGGCAAATCCTGCAAGAATGAATCAAAATATCATATAAAAATGCTAAATTATGAGATAAACTATCACCAAATTCAGTAAACTGGAGCCAGGTGAAGAGAATACTCACGAATCCTGTGCCAAAACTCGGCAATCGAGTCACAAAAACTCCACGCGGTCGATGCCATCTTGGATGAACTCAATTTGAAAAAAGCACCTTTATTGCGGTCTTTTATTGGCTTGTGAAAGACCCACAGGTCATCAATCCATTAGCCCCATACCTCAATCGAAAGGGTACGGATTCAGCTTCATTTTGTGGGGGATATTTTAGACATTTGAGGGAGTTTTGTGGTTTAAAATTGATTTTTTTTTGCGAGTTTCCGACTAAAATGCGTTCTAGCGACCAGAGATGTTTGTAGACGACCACGGTGTTTACACCACTGGAATCGGCATTCAATTTCTGATCCAGTGATACCACATATTGCTGTGTAGAACGCGTATCGCTTTGTCACCGAGCGGATAAACACATCGACTGTTTTCGTTCAAGTCTCGGACCGCGTGATCGGCACAAGACAAACGGCAAATACCTCCCGTAGAAAATCAACTGGCGATTTTTCGAGGTACATTGCATGCAAACATAAAAACAACCATAAGAATGCGAAGAAAACGTTCCTTTTATTCATATAATTTCCAAGAGGATACATTCAGAGACTGTGGAGAAATTAGTGACTGAAATACAGTAAAATTGAGCAAAGTTCCGATGTTCCCGCATAGGCGATGAGAGGCTGCCGCTACCTACTCTTATAAATTGTAAACTTGTTGCTCTACTTCAAACCAGTATTGGTGCATAACCTCATTGGTGTAACTGTAAGACTAAGAGTGTGAGTGCAGAACTTTTACAAATGTTGCAAAATGAGCTGCAGTGAATACAAGACAGGATGCTGCACTTGAATGAGTACTGAGCGATTAAATGTTTCTTATTGGGCTGTGCTTATATGAACAGGAGTATGAACACATGCACCAACACTCAAAAGCACAGGTCTTGAGAAAGCCTGATACATCCAGAATGAAATGCATATATATGCTACACTCACTGGCAGCAATATTGTAATTACTTCAAAATTCAACTTTTGTATGTGGTGCCTACTGCTAACCGGAACTTCCTGTGCAAGCATGACAGCATCCATATCAGTGCTCACCCACCTGTGGTAGTGGGGACCTTCCACAGTGATCAACATCAGATTGTCTACATTCACTACCATGACACTAAGTGACTAACAGCATTTTTGCTTTCACACAGTTCAGAACACTCTGTGGCTCAGATAAAGTGTTCACTGCGGTCCGGAATCACTGAGGTAATATACTTGCGAACATGGCAAATACTGGACAGTTGCGAACATGGCAAATACTGGACAGTCTCTTTGGTACTTGCTGATCACAAGTCTGTATGCAGAAGTCAAGCTCCATCATGAGATTTGCCCTAGAATAGATGTTGACACAAGTACTAGTACAAAAATCATCATCGGCATGGCCATCATTGCACTGCACCAGTGTGGGTCAAAATTTTAAGTGATGAGTAGCTGATACACCATACTGACACAATGTGGTCTCAGGCAAGCCTTAAAAATGAAGTCTCCTGTTTGGCTTGGCCTAACCCAGGGCATTTGGGCCTTATAATAACAATAAATGAATAATAAAGTATTTATGAAGAGCAAAATCTTGTTCGTAAAGACTATTCTAAGCACATGTACACAGGTAGACACACACACACACACACACACACACACACACACACACACACACACACACACACACACACACACAGGCACCCCTCCCCACAGACAAGCATACTGTTTATAAATACAAAGTTTAATTTACACACAACTTAAAAAGGGCAGCTATAACAGTATAAGTTACATATCAAAGAAAGTTACATATTTTTCAACTCTCTAATGTATTTCTCATTTAACTTTGCAGTTGATTTTCATTGTGTTTATTGGTACTTGCATCTGCAGACATTTCCAGACTCAATTCGCAACTTTTTACAGAAGTTTCTGTGATGTCACATACACAAAAATCATGGCAGGCACCTGGACTCTATTTGTAATTGCAGAAGAAACAATGACTAAAGGTTATACGTTACAGAGGAGAAAAAGTATATGTTTTCTTTGAGTATATTAGGTAAAAACTGGTATCAAGCCAGCTAAATCCAGAATATAGGGGGCCGTCATTAAAGATTACCACTGAGGTCATCAGGATCAGCCTTGCACATGTAAACATCAGGCAAATGATGAAATGTAAGACTGTCAGCTTCAGTGATATTGATAAGCTACTGTCATATATTGGGGGCAGCAATATATTTGTAGAAATTGTACCAGCACAGCCCATTATGAAGCCTGACTTTTTCCAATACTGGTGCAAGAACTAGATCCCATGCTGGGACAGATCCCATGCTGGGATCACTGATAGTGGCTCTCATACCAGTGCTTACATCCATGTACTCATGCAAATCTCATCATGGCATGTGATAGTAGTGAAACAGATATCACAAAGATAGTATAGTAAGAGACATTTATAATCAGTCTGTGCAGCTCACTAGATATATCATGTACTTAAACTGCAAGAAACATGTTTGTGCTGTGCAGTTCATTTGTTGACTGAATTGTGTCAAACCATTGAGCTAATGCAGCAATTAAGTGTTTGGCTGCCATGGTCACACAGTTCATGCTCCTGCTGAGGATAGTTTCTTGCCTCTAGCATACTTAGGCATTCAAAGCTGACCCTGTCTTGCTCGTCATGGTCTGGCAACTGCCAGAACTGGTAGTGCTATGCGTTGGTAACTAACTTCGAAACCAGTGTTTCAGGCAAATCCTTGAAAGGAAGATGTGTTTTAATAACTGCACACACACACACACACACACACACACACACACACACACACACACACACACACACACACACGTTTTAAAAGTTACAAGTATCAGTGTCGCTGGTGGTGGTTCCTTACCTTCTTGTACTGTGCTGTTTATGACATCCACATGCCGATATTTTTCAAACTGCGTCACAACATCGAAAACATCACACCTGTTGTCTGTACATGATTTCAGTAAGTCTTTCAAAAATGTTAAATTGTCAATGCCAAGAGCTCCACGTTCTTCGAGTCTTCCCCAAAGGTCTAGAGGTGCTTCAATTTTGTCTAGATTCTTAACGCCAATTCCAACTGCTTTACTTTGAAATTTCATAGCCGACAATTCTCTTTGCGTAATGAGTTTATCAAGATTTATCAGCATCTTCCGATATTCAAGTTCCCGTTGGTTAATTGTTGCCATCCTGTCGCATATAACGCTGCTTGTTGAGCAAAGGCTGCAAGCGTATGAAAACGAGGAAATCTCCACAAACCAAAAATAGATTTTTAACAACCGTGATCCATTCTAACATTCACTGTTCGCTTTGTTGCTTTTTGATTTCTGTATTAATCACAAAAACAAGCAAAAAACAGAAAGAAGAAAGAAAGAAGGACTAGAATCCAACCCTTCTTTCGGATGCGATATCCGGAAACATGATTCCATACAAAAAAGAAATAAACACTCCCAAATTAAAAAGTATTAGTTAAAAATAAAATAAAATAAAATCCCCAAGCAGGGATGACCGCCATTGCTCAGCGAAAACGACGAAAGTATGCAAAAGACAAAACCGAACGGTTAAAAAGTAATAACAAAAAAAAACAAAAATGAGAAAAAAGAAAAAGAAAAAAACAGCATTTTTCGACATCAGGCTTGGCAGGACTCTGCCTTAGTTATGCCCCCTGGTTGACTTGTGGGCTTCATTGTCGAAATACGCGAACACGCACACGGTCTACCAGACTCCAGAGCAACATCAAAATGAACGCAGTTTTTGCCATTTTCTTGTTGTCTGTCGTAATTACAAGTTGTTCCGGAAACAAGTACACAGCCGACAAGAACAGAAAAATACCAGACTTTTCACAAGAAGAGCATCCTTACCGTATGCGAAAGGTGAACTTGCTGTGGGAAAAGGCCAAAAAGGTAAAATTTTCTAAGTGTGAAAGGTTAGGTACCTGAGGTACATTCTGTTAAGTACTAAAATGTTGTTTGTTAGAGTTCATCGGCTGAAACCCACTGCTTGGTGATAAGTTGGCGTGTACAGCCGTTTCCCTACACATATACCATTGGCAATCACGGTTACCCACTATCCTGGCACCAGGGATTTGTCATGGAATGAAGATAAATGAAATTCATTTCAAAAACTTTAATCATCCCACAAGGGGCAATTGAAACGATGAAAATGAAGGTAATCTAAACATGGAAATCTCAACACAACAAACATTTTGCTCTGGCCCCAACACTGTCTTCAGGCAAAGATACACTAGCAGTCTTCCCTGTAGGACCCAGCCATGGTAAGGGTGTTTTTAATGATGTCATATCACTTGAGTTGGAATTCATTGACAGCTATTACTGATTGGGAGACAATCTGCAATTCAAAAGGCTTCCAGGCTTCACTTGCAATGCAGTTATGTTTACTGAAAGCACAACAAAGTCCAAAACCTTTGACTGAAGAAGCTTAGTGAAGCATCAAAGAAAGGTGGTGTTTGATAAACCATGAGACAATATTATAGTTATACTATTACATTATATATATTATATATATATATATGATTATGAGAGAGAGAGAGAGATTCCATCTAAGAAAAAAAAGGATATATATATATATATAATACGAATAACCATTCAGTTCCAGTCTTCCGAACATGAGCCAACTGATGTATGTGGTTTGAAACATGCTCTCGATCACTAGTCTGTATAATCAGCAACAGTATGCATGCTGCATGGGCTGAAATAAATGTGTAATTTTACGTCTGTTGCCTCTATGGGTTACCAGTTACCTGTTTGGGTAGAATTGAAAATACTGGGCAGTGTGACAGGTGGGATGGTGAAAGCATCTGTCATTGTTCCTGTCAAGAGTGCCCCTCCCTTTCACCCTGAGGGGCACCATCCTGAAGAATTTAATTTGTGCTTTATTTAAAAAAAGAAAGAAGTGGCTCTGTTGACTGAAAAGTGTTGGTCTGTCTTGGAAATCATTATCTGCCCCCCTCACCCCCTCCGCACACACACACACACACACACACACACACACACACACACACACACACACACACACACACACACACACACACACACACACACACACAGGTTTTACACTTGCCATGAAGCAATAGCGGACTGATTATTTAAAGGTTTATAGTTTGGGTATGGCTTAGGAATTGCCGGAGACTGTAAAACAGCACTCAGTTTAATCATTGTCAATAATTTGAAACAGAACAAGGCCCAGATCACCTGTGCATCAACAAACAAGGGAGTTAATTAGCACCCAAAAGACATCATGCAAACACAACAAAGACCCAAGTCATTTAATTCTCACCTGTCGTGTGAATAAACATGAGGTACATAAACTCCACCAGGGATAAAGAGGATGTATCTCTGTTTGTTTTTTGTTTGTTTGTTTTTAACCCTGTATTTACACACATGCCAGGTGAGAGTTACTGTAGGTGACTCAGGTCTTTGTTGTTGTGTTTGCATGACATCTTTTGAGTGCTAATTAACTCCCTTGTTTGTTGACTCTTCAGTGTCAATGGATTTTTTTTCTTTCTTGATTCCATGCTCTTCTGAACATCTCAGAAGTTCCTTCTCTTTTCTTAAATCTACAGAGGCTCTCTGGTGCCAAGCTTGCTGACCTCTATGCAGATTTGCATGTACATGACAAGCATGAGGCTGCTCTGAAAAAGTACCGCACAGAAGGAATGGACAAGGATGGGTTGAAAGAAGCCCACGTAAATGCTGCATTCAGAGGTGAGCCATTTTTTAGTGAGTTTGTTTGTGGCATACCAGATTGTGTGTGCATAAAGGGTTTGTTGTGGACTAGAGAAGTTGTGTGAATTACTGTTTTTTTGCTGGTAAGTTTTGTCCAAGACTAATAATTTTAAAAACAAAAGGGTCTGAAAGGTACATTTTTGTGTTCAAATTGCACTGCTTCAAGTTTCAGGCTTTCTAGATCAACTATTTTCATGGCAGTAGCACTCATAATACCAGAAGATTTGTCCGTGGATACCATTGTTTAAGACATGTCTCAATTTATTGTCATGGGTCAGGACAATTGTCAGTTCCCCATCTTCATCCTTATTCACACCCAACCCCCAACCTCCTCCCTCAAGTCAGTGCTAACTATGTAATATGATGTAGTAACTGATGTTCTTTACATGTAACTGCTGATCTGGCAAGCATTCTTGAAGAGTGTTCTTTTGACTTCAGCTTTCACTATCATGAATGTTGAAATTTTCATTTCAGAAATTGCTGAGATAGTGAGAAGTAGGGCCTTGATCACTTTACATGTAATATATACTAATCTGGCAAGCATTCCTGAAGATTGTCCTTCATCTTTCACTATCATGATTGTTGAAATTTCCTTTTCAGAAATTGTTGAGAAGTATGGCCTTGAGGACTTCTATAGCCGCGACGGAGGTCTGTCCAATGAGTTACCACTTGATGAGGAGAAGAAGGTCTACTTTTCTGACAAGAAACTCCAGTCAATGTGGCAGAGAGCAGAGAAGGCAGGATTTACAGGTGTGGCTGTGGGTCAGCACAAAGGCCCTCTTTATTTTGATGCTCTTTCTAAATCAAAATGACTCAAAACTTGAAAAGTCAACAATTTTGCATGCATTGCAATTGACACACTGTGTGTGTGTCAGTGTATATGTGTGTGTGTGTGTGTGTGTGTGTGTGTGTGTGTGTGTGTGTGTGTGTGCATATGTGTGAGTGTTTGTATGCATGTATACATGAGAGTGTGTGTGTGTGTGTGTGATTTCTATTTAAAATTTTTTTTTCTCATATCACACTCTTGTCTTTTTTTTTTTTTTTTTTTTTGCTGCTTTCTTTCTTTCTGACATCAAATCTGCATCTTGATTCTTTGTTTTTGCCAGCCCGAGACCTAGACAAATTGCGGGAAGAGTTCTGGCACCAACAGATGAAAATTGATGAGATGAACTTCTTGAAACAGTCGCTTGATGCAGAAGGTATACTGTGAGGTGTTTTTTGTTGTTGTTGTTGTTGCTGTTTTGTGTGTGTGTGTGTGTGTGTCGTTTAATATGGCTAGCAAAATACATAGATTTTAGTCCCTTAAGTGGGGATAGCTCAGTGGTTAGAGTGCCGGACTAATGATCGAAAGGTCGCAGGTTCAAATCCCTGCAGGAGCGGCAGGAAAATTTTCTTATCTGGCGTCAACTTTCTGTGCTGACTCTTATTTTGGTATCTATTCCACCCCCATGTTACCGCAGTGGCTTATAAAAGACCCTGGTCATTCTGCCAAAAGTGCAGGTGGCAGGTTACAGCTAAATATGCATGCACCTTACGTATGCAGCTTTGCGTGAAGTGATATGGTGCTTGTATGGTGTACACAGAATGCACCGAGATGGCAGCAGTTTCATGTGGCACCAGCCGTGCCAGCACTGTAAGCACACCACTTCGGTGGATATTCAAAAACACGCTATAAAAAGCTGTTCACTCATGTAGAATCACATGCGAGTGCAGTGAGTCTGCTTGAGAGTGGAGAATAGCGTTATATAAAAGCAGTTGTCATCACCAGCCTAACAAGAAGAGTCTCAGCTTTAATGAAAGAAAAAAGAAGGAAAGAGGTATTTTCTGGAATTGGCCCAAGACCTGAAACTAGACTTGTTTTATATGCTCATTTGTTCTGACAGTAATGATACATGCTGATATGATATGCTGTTTGGTATTTGGTGCTCCATTCTCTCTGCTATGAATGTTGAGATGTTGTTTGTTTGTGTGCTTGCTTCTTTAACGGAAGATCTCACAAACTCAGATGCTGGGCTAGTGGAGAAGTTGGTGCCCATTTGTTCTATTTATGAATTGATGGAACTGGAACAGGGTGGCATCATGCTTTGACCATTTTATTTCATTTTTTTGTCTTTGTATGTCATGTGCTTGGTGTATTATGATGACTGTGAATTTTGTTTATAACCTGCTGCAAAATCTGCTGAAAATTGTGTTAAACCTGTTTTATTTCACCTTTTGTTTTTGTAGATCACATGCTTTGCATATATTATGATGACAGTGAGGAGTTTTGTTGATTTTCATAATCTGCTGCAAAATCTGCTGAAAATGCTTGACTTCTTAATCCAGAAGTGTTCAGGAGAATATTCCTGGTGTGTATAGAATCTTGGAAAAATAGAAAAGTGTTTGACCTAATATCAGATTTGGCTGTGACGGGCAGCACATTGTCACACCTTATTGATCAGTATTAAGTACCGCTCTCCCATTTCTATTGAAATCTGTTATGCTTATTGGGAACACTTACTTTATCACTCTCAGGGTAAACAGGAAAGCTTTTTTTTTTTTTGGAAGCAGCTAAAACGCACCATTCCTTCATGAGTGTGCGGATTGCAATGACCTGACCAGATAGTTCCTCACAGGTGTGTTTTGTCTTTTGCATGCCCTGGACCTCACAGGCAATGAAGTGGAAGCCTCAAAGAAGTCTGGTAAGACTGCAGAGCAACTGAAAGCTCTGAACCAAGACCTCAAGAAAAAACATAAAGACGTCAAAGCTGGCTACTATGATCTGGAGGGCAAGTTTGATGAGGTAAAGCTCAGTTTTAGTTTCATTCATCTTTGCCACTGTTGGGTCTGGATGCACACACACACACACACACACACACACACGCACACGCTCACTCAACCACACTTACAGTCACACACACATGCACACACGCACACACACATTTACTCATGTGCACGTGTGCGCACATGCATACACACAGACACACACACACACACACACACACACACACACACACACACACACACACACACACACACACACTCACAGACTCACAGTCACTTACACACACTCTCTCACACTCACTCTCTGTCTCTCAATTTGTTTTAGGTACTCACTTCTTTGTCTGTGTCTGCTTTCTTTCTGTCTGTTTTTGGACATATACACATTTTTTATTAGAACATCCCATTCCTGGTGAAGAGCTGATGTTAATCAGTGACTGAAAAATGTGCTGGATGCTGACTCTCTTACTGCAGACTGTGCTAAGCTCCAGTGTTATCTTTTCCAGCTTGTCTCTGAACTAGCTGCAGGATAACATGGCAATTTGTTTAATCCACTCTGCTAGAAGTGACGGAGGCTGATCTCTCTTTGCTGAAACTGATTTCACTGATTAACAGTCCTGATTGGGGGAAGGGTTGGGGGTGGGTGTCACAAAAAAGGGGTCAATTGTTTTAGGTGATAGTGCCCCCCCCCCTCCCCCCAAGCCACCCCTCCAGTAATACACACATGTAGCACATAGATATTAGTGTGAAAAGAGGAGCAGTCTCTGGTGAGGGGTTTGATAACCCTTTCAGTCCTAGACTCAGACTCCTCAGTCCAACAGTATATACCTTCAGTCACCACCAACAAACTGCTGCATGTTACAGAGGAATGCATCTTGGTGCCTAACTGTTACGTAATTAAGCCCAGCACTATGCGCTAACATGACTCTGGTTTGTTTCTCAAATTTCAGTTTGAGACGGAAGAGCCTGACTTCAAAGACCACCGAGTTTATCAGCTGTGGGCAGTGGCCCAGAAGACCAACTGGTCCCCAGAAGAACTGCAGTCATTCAAGGTGACAGTACATAGTTTTCCATTGTGTTTGTGTAGGTGGCTTGAGAAATGCACTTAGGTCATGTGGCTTCTATTTACATCCCTGGAAGAACTGCTGTCTTTCAAGGTGATATTCCATAGTTTTCCACTGTGTTTGTGTAGGTGGCTTGAGAAATACACTTAGATCATGTGGCTTCAATTTTTATGTCCCCAGAAGAACTGCTGTCTTTCAAGGTGACATTACATAGTTTTCCATTGTGTTTGTGTAGGTGGCTTGAGAAATGCATTAGATCATGTGGCTTCTGTTTTGTACTAGCTGTAAAGTCATGTTTTTTAGTCATCAGCTCATGGTGCTGGGAGGGCTTACATAGGACCCAGTCTGTGAACTGACAGTGGTCATCAGTATCGTATTAAAGTTTCTTGTCTTGTAGGAAGGTTACATTACTTTGAGACAAAATTGCCCTAGATAGGCTGAACTCCATTTAATTTATATATTTATATCTATCTATCCCTTTCTCTCACTCTCTCTCTCTCTCTCTCTCTCTCTCTCTCTCTCTCTCTCTCTCTCTCTCTCACACACACACACACATGCATTATGCATACGCTATAACAGCAGATTTTCTGCCTATAACACATGAATTTTGACAATGTGTTATAGGAAGAGCTGCGTCACTTTGAGACCCGATTGGAGAAACATGAATATTTAGAGGATCAGCTTCAGCGTTCAGCAGAGGTTTTGAAGCAGTCTGGTGGTGAAGGAAGGCACCACGAAAAACACCAACTGCTGGAAGAGAAAACCAACAACATTGGATACAAGGTGGAGAGTTCTTGCACTGGGCCTCATGCGCTTACACTTGCACCTGGTTTGGTCAGACTTAGTACAGGGTGCTTTTTGGGTGGGTAGAGGAGGCAGCTGATTTAGTACATGTTCTTGGGAGCCGGAGTGAACAGATTTAGTGCAGCGTGCTTTAGGGGTGGGTAGAGGAATGAACAGATTTAGTTCGGGGTGTTTTGGGGTGGGTGGGTAGAAAAGGGAACAGATTTAGTTCAGGGTGTTTTGGGGTGGGTGGGTAGAAAAGGGAACAGATTTAGTTCAGGGTGTTTTGGGGTGGGTGGGTAGAAGAGGGAACAGATTTAGTTCAGGGTGTTTTGGGGTGGGTGGGTAGAAGAGGGTACAGATTTAGTTCAGGGTGTTTTGGGGTGGATGGGTAGAAGAGGGAACAGATTTAGTTCAGGGTTCCTGGGATGGGTGGGTAGAGGAGTGAATAGATTTAGTACAGTCTGCTTTGGGGGTTGGTAGAGAAGGAAACATATTTAGTATGGGGTGCTTTGATGTTAGTGGCTGAAGCTTTGATGTTAGAGGCTGAAGTGAACAGAATTAGTACCAGGTGCTTTGGGGGTTAGTAGTGAAGTGAACAGATTTAGTACAGTGCTTTGGGGGTTAGTAGGGAAGTGAACAGATTTAGTACAGGGTGCTTTGGGGGTGGGTAGAGGAGTTAGCTGATTAGGAGAGCTACGTTTTTAGCTCAGTACATTTTTCTGTACTGCATAGACCATGCATGCTCTGTGAATGACAAATAAGCCCGTATTTATTTACTATGCGGGATTATCTGAATTTTAAATAGTCCACTTTCTTTTACTTCCAGGTGAAAAAACTCCACAACGATCTGAAAACAAGAGTGACCAAAGCCTTTGCAGGACACACAGAGCTCTGACCCGAAATCAGTTTTCTTTGAGGACACGTTTATTAGCAGTGTGAGAATGTGAGATGTTGTAGAAGTTGCTGTGTGCCACCTTGTAGATGACGGAGAGCATCTTTTCCCTTGACTGGGCGCAAATGTTGGTTAACTGTAAGTTATGTTGAAGCTTGTCCTGAATGACCACCTGTCTTCGTGTCACCTGTCTGGTACCTGTGGGATGGCTGCATGCACCAGGTGCTTCTGGGTGTAACTGTGGGGTGCATGTTGCTTACTTATGCCTGTGTATTTCTTTGTATAAGGCAGGCTTTGTCAGTAAGAATCTGTGCACTTTTGTATGTGAGGTGCATTTAGTTAAGTATGTCTGCAGCAGTTCTGTATCGGGCATATTTTGTTAACTATTTCTGGGAATTCCTTTATGAGGAATACATTTTGTTTGGCATGTCTGGGGATTCATTTAAAAAGGGTTAAAAAAAAGATTTGTGCACATCTGTGTATAAGGTACTTTTGTTCATTATGACTGCACTTATGTATGTATGGTCATTTTGTTAAGTATATCTGCAGACTTCTGCACGTAATGTCCATTTTGTTATTCATATCTCTGTACTTCTGCATGTAAGGCAATTTGTTAAGCCTGTATGTGTACATCTGCAGTATACTTTGTTAAATGTGTCTGTACATTTGTGTTTGTTGTGTAAGGTATATTCTGTTGCAGTATCTTGCGTTTGTAATGTAAAGTGCCTTCTCTTTAGGTAGTTCTGTGCGCTTGTGTTAAGGTACATTTTATTACTATGCTGTGTACACCTCTGTCCACTTGTTTAAATATGGTTGTGATGTTGCTAAAAAGAGGTGATTGCATCATTGCCATGGTATCGTTTGACCATTTTTACTACAATATGATTATCATTCCATGGTGAGAGTCTGCAATGAACGTGAGGAGTGGGAGACATGTGGCAAGTATGCAAAAGAACATACATGTGCCAGTGTGAAAGTGAGGTATGTTTTGAATCACAGAACTAGAACTGTGTATGCTGCCAAGTATCAGTTCTGCATCTAATGTAGAATTGCGTGTGTGTGTGTGTGTGTGTGTGTGTGTGTGTGTGTGTGTGTGTGTGTGTGCGCGCGTGTGTGTGTGTGTAAGAGAGACAGAAACAAAGACAGAGAGAGAGAGAGAATCTTGCAAGCTTGACAGCCAGTATGTCATAAAACAGGCCCCCATTCACACAGCACTTGCATTGCTGGCTGCTATGGAGCTAAATGGGGAATGAGAGATTATAGACTGGCAGTGATGGGCTTTGTGTCTAGAGTAACATCATTCAAAATATTGAAAAACAGAAGCTAGAGATATACTTTGAGGTATGAGGTGTGTACTGTTGAATCCCTGAAATGACTCCTTAGGATAAAATTGTGGTGAGGACAAAGTGTACATGTTTTTGTTGTTGTAGTTTTAGTTGTTTTTAAGTAAAAAAGCAACAACAAAAAGCATGATTTTTATAATTATATATATTTAACGGAAGAGAGGTAAGACTAAATTGTTTCTAAACAGACAAGCCAAAATGATACGCACATTTTCTGCAGATTTTGACTTTGTCAAAGCAATGGGTTGTTCTACATGAAAGGGATTTTCTTTTTGGGAATAGAATGTGAAAGAAGTTATTTTTATGTGTGAAGTCGATTTTGTACAGATGGCAAATGAGCATGTTATGTGTGCAGGTAGTGTTAGATTGCGAGTTTGAGCTAAATCATCAAACTCCTGTCACTCATCATTTTTATGAGGTCTGCCTGACATACCACACAGTCTGTCAGAAATGGCAAATTGTTTTGTCTTGTCTGATTTTGTTTATAAAAAGAAGAAAAAGATTTGATCTCGTGTGTTATGATCTTTAATTTTTTTCATTCTGAAAGCTGGGAATCAACATTTCTTTTTGTTAAAGATTTTTTTTTTTTTAAAGGATATTTGTCCTGGCAATGAATTTTGTCAATCCTAGCCAGGGCACATGTAGTCATGGAATGCTGAGGGTTTACAATCCATGTAGTAAGCTGGCGGAAGGCAAATCTCATTCATCTGACTTTGGAACATGTATTTAAAGGTGCTTTTTATTTTGATTTGTTTATGTACATTGCCAATGACGCCCCTTCCCATTGTATTGCATACATTTTGCAGTTTAAGAAACTTCTTGCCAGAAAACAGTGTTTCACAATCTCTCTTTTTATTATCATGTGTAGATCACAGTATTGTTTTATTGTAATTTCAAAAATATTTCATGCTTTTTGTATGTATTTGGGGCTGATCTGTGGCAGCATTGTCTTATGTAAAAGGCCTGCCGATTTACATTACTGCTGCTGTACATCAGAGTAGTTCCCTGAAAATTCTAGATTAAGTTACCCCTCAACAAGGTCTTGTTCACTTACACCTCAATAATTATGTATCAGAGAGGATGGTATTATATGTACATTTTTAAGTTGCACTTCCTTTTTCCTTTTCTTTTTAAAGAGTTTTGTTTTCCCAGGTGAAGTTACACAGTTTCATGCTTCTCTGTTTGTTGTACCACTGCCAGCTCCTCATAATTCAATCTGGTCATGGACAAAATGTGAAGGACAAGAAAGAGAACCAGGAGCCAGACTTGGTTTTAGCTTCTTTCCATGTCCCATCAAAGACCACAAACAAATCTCTTCCTGGAATCAGTCGTTGACAATTATTAGAGCCAAACTGATCAGTTGCCAGATTTATGTCATTTCTATGAAAATTACAGTACGAAAGGTCAGCCCAACCAGATGCAATGACAAAATAACTGTCTTTTGGGTGTTGGATAGGAAGTGGCACAATCACTGGCTGTGATTTCACCGTCTGTGGCATAACAAATGGACAGCAGCCAGTTGCTGTTTGGAGTGTGGATGGAATTCTGCAGTCTGATGGAGCTGTGACTTTGATTAAAAAGTGCATTAGTGCATTGCCTCCCCCCCGCCCCCCCCCCCCCCCTTTTGGGAGTAAATATAGCTGAAAGTGATCATAAATGATGTGCTTATTTTTTATTGGACATCTTTCTTTCTTAATGAATCTCTGATGTTGCTTTTTATGATAATTTCCTGAGCTTTGATGAGCGTAATTCTTTTTGTCTTTTTTTCTGTACATTTTATTCATACGAGCTGCGATTAGTCGTGTTACAATGTACATGTACCCATTTTATGTGAACATGATTGTTCAATGGAAGATGCATTTCAGATACTGTCCTGTGTTGCTGTGTGCAGTCTGGAAGTAGTCCCTTCAGGCACCTTTGTGTTTTTCTTCACCCTGAGATAACCTTGTGTGATTGTTAGGACATCAAGACCCAGTTGCTATTTTGTCTGTCTGGCCACATCATAACTGCGTGTAAAATGTCATGTAGACCACAGTTCCAGTATTCTGTCGGGTGTTTGGTATTTTGGATATGAACAGATTGGCTAATAAATCAGGTGTGTGTTAAACCTTTTGTGTGAGTGACCAGTTGATGAATGTCATATTTCCACAGAACTCTGCTGCATGACTCGTGCTCAAAGCTAATAAACAAGATAAGGTATCACCACTTGACAGTACTCTTCACTGGCTGCCTATCCAAGCACATCAAAATTATTAAGTTATGAACTCTTCATCTCTGCCCTTTCTGTTTCTGTTTGATCTTCATGTGTACCCTTCATCAAGATGGCTCCACTGTGGCCAACTCTAGAACGCAAATATCTTTTTATTTATTTTTTAAACTGGGGGTAACACACACAGATGATGGTGATGTGGGGCTTAATGTCCTCAGAAGTCAGGGCTGACATATTAGGGACAAGACAGCCGATCACAATACATGTGCCCAACGGATTAATAAAAGATGTAAACAAGGTCTTAAACTAAATGAGTGCACTGGGTGCGTTGTGTTTGTGTTTTGGGCCAAATTTTAAGCATACACATACAGCAAAATACATTCAAGCCACCTTCTTTGCAACACTCTTTAATTAACAACAAAAAACGCAACACTACGTATGCAAGAGCACAGGACACTAACACACTTTGATGCAACGGTTATATTTGTTTCGTTTTTATAAAATTTGGTTGGAAAGCCTGTAACAGTATCAAAATTCATCACAGATCAGCAGTCTGAATTTAGCACATGTAAATATTTCTGCTTTCAGTATGGACGGATGACATTCTTCAAGGAGTACAGCAGGAGTTGGGCAAATCGATCAAATTGTTGAATCTGCCAATGGACGGATGCTGGTAACAAAAGTATTTTTTCCATAAAGACATTGAAACAGGGTAGGTACATAAAATATAACAGCACAGTGACACTTGAGTGAAAATGCAGTCTCATTAATGATTTTAACAATACTGATGTACCATACTGGGTATCACCTCAGAATGACCTTCAACGCCCTTTGGGGATGAAGTTTGATTGAGACCAATGAGAGCCACTTAATGTGCAAATTATTACACGGGTTAGTACAGTTACAGGTTCTTTCAAGCTGTTGTAAGTAAATCACAACTGAAAGCTGTGACTCTCAAGAGGAAGGAAATCGAAAGTATGCACAAAAATACTGATCTTCCAAACGCAGATTGGCACCACATGATACACTTGATCTCAATTCACAAGACAGATAAAATGTCTTAGTAAATAAATCCCATAATTCAAACTTTCATTTAAAAAGCCATCAACTTGAATCAATCAGTAAAATATTTTTTTATACATGTCCTGATTAATTCAAATGTTCAGTAAACCATGCAATGACCAGTTTTTGGTGGTGGTGTGTTGTTTGTTTTTACATAATGTTTGCAGGTTACCTTCAGAAACACTAATGTCACACAAATGCCACTGCTTGTCAAAGCTGTTTAAAAACAACTCCAATATCAAAGAGGACAAAAAGATCTTCAAAAATCAAAACAGTTGGCACACAATACCTCACAGAAAAGAGTGGAGAACTGCACCCTCCCAGCACAGGTGTGAAAACACTGGTTAACACTAACTGACAGAGCAGCCCTCGCAATACTTTTCAATAGCCTGAACAGCTCCAGTATGTAGGCAACCCATGCACCCTCATTTGTGACACAGCAAGAAGGGTGCAGAGTCTCTGTCATCTTTGAAAGTGAATAATTGTGTCTAACCATTGCTACCTGTGTTTGGGATGCAAAGTTCTCAAAATTATTTGTTAAAGAAAAAAAGAAAAGAAAAACAAGGCATCATACAGTAACAACAACATCATCTTTCCAACTCTGACTTGCTGTCTTGTCACAAAGCCCTATTACTCTTGGGGTCATACAATACTCATAGTGTGCTGTGTAGACACCATACATTAAACTGTAACCAACAAATCTATGTGATTGCTGATAGCACTGCCAAACCCAGATGGGTACGAAAACCGGTCTGTACAGATATACACCATCTAAAAATACTGATTTCATGTCTGGTTAGAGTGACTAGAGATGACTGACAAATGAAGCAAAACAGTAAGGACCTCATTTCACTTGCCAAGAAAAATACCTGGTATCAAAGATACAACAGTGCTTCCTGCTGTTTGAATGGAAATAGGGAAAAACCTTTTGACACTGATAGAAAAAGAACAAAAATGAAAGAAAGAAAAAGATTTTTTTTTTAAAGGAAAGAAGGAGGAGGAGGAACAAGACAGAGGAAAGAAGAAGACACCAGCCACACAAGATAGGACAAAATGACTAGCTTCTAAATGCTACAGGACTGTAAACATATAAGAGTACATAGCTGCAGTTGCAAAATTATACAAACTGATCAAAATATACAGATGAATTGCACTAATTTAGGAATTATACAAAAAGCAATATATATATATCAATTTATTTAAAAAAAATACACAAAAACAAAACAAACAAAAACTGACATTTTACAGCAAAACACATTCCATAAAACAATTTTAAACAAAGTGTATATTTAGTTCTTTAATAAAATGTGTCCACAAGTTAATGATGTTAGTCAGTTAGCTTCTTGCAGAAGTTGCACGTCCTGTACTTTTAGTTCAGACATGCATGCCATGACAAACATACAGGGAATATGCAGATGTTTGCATACACTGCCGTTTATGAAAAAACAACCCCTAACACTGTCTAAAACTTTTGCTTTGAATGGTATTTACTTGCTAAGGGCTTGTTGGCCTTAAAACCTCAGCTATTTTCCTGATCAAACCGGGTAAAAAATGGTACTCTCAAGTGGTATTAAAAATAAATAAATACATCTCAACACCCAGTTTGTTAGACTGTGGAAAAATACCCTGTTGCTAAAGAAGTTAGCAGTATGACTGAAGTATCTGTAACAACACTGTTAAAAGACAAGACAGCGCTTTCAATATAAACTTCCTGTACCATTGTCCTTTCTCTGTTTTACAGACATCCCAAGAACAAGGCAGTAACAAAAGTAACATGCACTTTAAACAAGGAAATGACAACACCAATACATTTCTCTAGTCAAAACAGCAGTCAGGTGAGATTCTTCACTAATCTTTCGTGACATCAGCCAGTTTTCCTTACATCAAGAAAAAAACAAAAGAAAAACAAGCCACTTCATCTGATATGATCTTGCTGTCAACTCTTGCGTATAAATCGTGAAAGAACCACTAAACTTGACTTTCCATGAACATCTTGCTGTTGTTTACAAACCGTCTTCCCGTCAGATTCACTTTTAACAGCCAGCCAGTTACTGGTCCTAGATCAGTAGCTCAAATGACCAGCCATGTTTTCACCAAGCAGCCAGTTCCTGGTCGGAGAGTGGCAGCTCAGATGATCAGCCATGTTTACACCAAGTGGCCAGTTACTGGTCCTAGAGTAGCAGCTCGGATGACCAGCCATATTTTTTACCAACTGGCCAGTCACTGGAACTAGATTTGTAGCTAGAATAATCACCTACATTTTTACCACTTGGCCAGTTGCCAGTCTTAGACTAGCCATGTTTACACCATGCAGCCAGTTACTGGTGCTTGAGTGGCAGCTCGGATGACCAGCCATATTTTTTACCAACTGGCCAGTCACCAGAACTAGATTTGCAGCTAGAATAATCATCTACATTTTTACCACTAGGCCGGTTCCCAGTCTTAGATTAGCAGCTAGGATAATCAGGCCTTTTTTCCACCAAAGGCCTAGCCCTAGACTGGCAAACAAAATGGTTTAACCTCAGACAACACTAATGATGTCCCACTTTACTAATCAGTGTGAGGTCACCAGTACATCTGGGGAAACTATGAACAAATTAAAAAAATTGTAAGCATGGATTACCCTGAGTGACTACCAAATGTTTCTGTTTTATTAATGTTTGTAAACATTCGCACACACAAGAGACAACTCAAATTTAAACTGAAACTGTATGCTAGTTTCACTATACAGAATAAAGGGATGTGCAGTTGTTTATTCATCAATACAGAGGTAAGAAATCTCTCTGTCTCTAAGTTTTCTTCTTCATTTTTTAAATTATTTTTATTCAGTTCATTTAAACAGAGACAAGCCTGCTATAGTAATCTCCCCCTTTTGAAACTAAACAGGATTTATGTCAAGTTTGTGTGTAGTTTATGAAAAACCCATAACAGCTGTGTAACAGTCCTGTTTACATCAATACAACATCAACACTACAGGCATACTTTTGTCCACAGAAATGGTCCCCTCCGTCTGGTGTGAACCCAAGATGTGCTGAGGTCAAAACCAATCTGACAACTGTTCACTTTTTTCAACTGCCCTTGATCAGAACCAGTGTTTCAGCAGGTTCCCATTTCTGTGAATGGCAGATGAATTTCAAAGCCAGATATCACAAAGACTGTCTGTACTATGATACATACTTAAGATTTGTTATAGCAGGCCTATTTCATCAATTTCTTCAACATTCTGCACTATGATACATACTTAACATTTGTTGTAGCAGGCCTATTTCATCAATTTCTTCAACATTCTGCACTATGATACATACTTAACATTTGTTGTAGCAGGCCTATTTCATCAATTTCTTCAACATTCTTCTTAATCTTCATAATAAACAACCTGGTCTTCCTTCCGAGACCAAAGCCTGGTCAAAATGATGCTAATTTACTGCTAGCGTGTCTGTGTGTCTCATGTGCTGCAGAAGCAGTGCTACCACTGGAACATATGCAAGTCTGCCATCAAAAACACTTGGCAGAGGTTGTGGGCACTGCATGAGGTTGAGTCACTCAGGTGGGGGAAGGGGGGCAGGGTTGGGGGGGGGGGGGGGGGGAGGCACAGTCATCTCTGTGCTGGTGACTGGTCAGTTCCTTTCATGCTGAGCTGTTCCTTTTGTGCTGACATGTTTCTTTCGTACTGAGATGTTCCTTTCATACTGAGATGTTCCCCTTACACTGAGCTGTTCCTTTCATGTTGTTTAGCTAGAGCAACAGTCTGGTGAGCAGTCATGGAGCTCGTTCACAGAGACGATTACAAGTTTGTGATACCAGCAGCTGCGTAGAGAGAAAAATGTGTCGAAAGAGTCCAAGTTGAGTGAAGTAGGTCAACACAACACAAAGTGTCTGGAATGGTTGCAGAATGGATGTCCGAGACCGTGTAAGACCAGCATGGTCAGACACTTACATTGTGGTGGTCAAAAACTCGTCAATATCAAACAGTGGATCATCTGCAGCCTGCACAAAGAAAAATCACAGTCAGCCTCACAGTATGAAACATGCAACATCAACATCATCTTGAAAACCAATCAGACTTTGGAAAACTACCTTGGACAAACCAAGAAAGATATACACATACAACTGAGTATTTTGCTATCCCTGGAGTCATGGAAATAAATCCAAAAGAATTCCATGCAGTAATGAACTCTCCAGGTTCTCTCACATGTTAGGTATCTCACAGAAATATGACTCCTTCATGAATAATTATTGGGAGCTGGATGGAGTGTAACTGATTCCTTAGTGCTATGTATACTCACTATCAAACACAAGGTGCACACACTGATGACTGTGCATGTTGTTTATATGTACAGACCAAAATGACAGGATAAAATAGACCTTAAACAAGCATAGTACTGCAAGGGATGAAAAGTAAACAAGAGCAAACAAAACAACTGATGGAAAATGATCTACAAATATCTCTCTGCCTATTCCTAATATAAAACTGCACAAACATCTGGTTGTTTGCTGAAGAGAGATTTGGGGGTATCTTGAGTGAACATTTTTGAATTTTTCATTCACCTACTATTAAATTAAGTCACTCATCTAATTTTATTTTTCTTAGGAATAAGAATTTATATGTAGTTCTTACAATCTCCCACATCTATGGCATTTCTAAACTGACACAGAAGGCAGCAACAGCTTCACTGCCTTTTAACTCATCTTCTGCCATACAGTGATACACATACAAAAATGATTTTAAAAAAAGAAGAAGAAAAAAAGAAGGCATAATAGAGGAGAAATACTACACAAGTTCAGTGGTTTATAAATAAAGGAAATCTACATGTATGTTTTACAATAATTTACCAATTGTTGAATAAAAAACTACACAAAGCAGAATGTTTCTAAAACTTTTATATATTCCTTTAAATACAACAAATATCTCATGCTTGAAAATACTTTAAAAGGTGCATGCAGAAAAGGGGGGGAAATGTTGGAACCCCCAAAACACTGTGTCTTCAGATCTGAACACGGTTCAACAATCAATAATACTTACCATTATGACAGATACAGACTCACCACAACAAAGGAACTATGAAAGGAATACACTCCTAACCTATCAAAACCTACAGATCATTTGTACAGTATTATAGATGTGCATAATTAACTATCAAAACCTACAGATCATTTGTACAGTATTATGGATGTGCATAATTAACTATCAAAACCTACAGGTCATTTGTGCTTTATTATGGATGTGCATAATTAACTATCAAAACCTACAGGTCATTTGTGCAGTATTATGGATGTGCATAATTAACTATCAAAACCTACAGGTCATTTGTGCAGTATTATGGATGTGCATAATTAACTATCAAAACCTACAGGTCATTTGTGCTTTATTATGGATGTGCATAATTAACTATCAAAACCTACGGATCATTTGTGCAGTATTATGGATGTGCATAGTTAACTAACAACATATGCAGACTTGTGAGAGAGATTCAGCACATCAGATGTGATTTGAACTTCTTAATAATAATAATAATAATGGAAATTTGTAAAGCGCCTACCCTGTGGCTCAAAGCACTGGCTCTTCACTTACACTTTGCACATGGTCTTTTCTGTCTGTATTATTTTCACTTTCACACATGGTTGGAACTTGTAAAGATAAGTACTTTGATCAAGGTCATGAAAACTGGGATGACAGTGTACAGCCTACAGGTCAGAAGAGTTTATTCCCATGCAAAGTTTTGGAAATCTCACTTAACGTTATCTGTTAATTTGCAGTTTTACTTATCCAACATCCCTCTACCCTTGAAATAAGTCGGGGTCATCAGCACTGGTATGGGTAGGTGACCTAGATGGAAACTATAACCAAGCAAATACTGGAAGACCCCCAGACTATGCAGAATCTGACCTTACCTAAAAATTTACAACTTTCAGTTTTAACTGTTTGAGAATGCTTTTACTCTGAAATATGGCCAAGGAAACTGAAAGTGGTACAAACCAGTCAAGCTCAATAAATGCTACCACCCAAGTTTTACGCTGAACATGTTTACAGTGTCCAAGCATATCATAACATTAAATGTTAAATTATCCCCGACAGGCAGTGGATGGCTGACTGTGGCCCAACATTTATGTTAATGATTACTGATACACAATCCGACATTTTGTCATGCGAATCAAAAAGCCATGGACGCTAACCACCTTGTATCAGGTCCTCAGGTTTACCTATAAGGAGTGGGGAAATGCTGGAGACGAGTTGGTGGTGGTGGGGGTGGGGGGAAAACTTCAGAACTGGGTCTTCAGGTTTACAATGGGGTGGGGATGGGAGAGAAAAAACATTAGAATTGGGTAATAGTAACTGAGTAACTAAAATGCCATTTTCAATACTGGGCTAGCTGCCATCATGTAGATTCTCTGAAGATCTTGCACAAAATGTATGATGCCCATACAATGGCCACATTACCATTTTTTTAAAGCCAGAGGTACCACATGAACACATCTTTTTCATATGAGTCACTTAAACATGACAACAAAGCCATTTGTATTCTTTCTCCTAATACAGAACATCACCTTCAGTACAGCTTCTAAATTTAGTACTTTAAAACTGTCAGTAAAAGCCTTGAAATCAAGCATTATTTTTATTGTTGTTGTCGTCTCATTTAAGCAATGTTAACAAAGTCAAGTCTCTACAGGTTACAGTGAATACTACAACATGGTTATGTTGGTATAAATGTGTAGAGCTGAATGATACAAAAGCTAATAAAATAATGTCACCATAAAGTGTACTCAAGAAAAAAATAAACGCCAACCATAATAAAACCACACTTGCAGTGCAAAACAAAACACACAAGTAACACAAAAACACTGCATAAATGCTCTTCTTTCTTTTTTGTGGTCATGTCAAGGTTTTTACAAAGCATAATAGCAGTAACACCAAAGGATAAAGCAACGAACGTTTACACATCCAAACCGTGAAAACTTTACCTCTACGCCTCCGAGGACTGCTTGAAAGGACAAAGGTAAAGAAAAAGAATGAGTTATACTATCAGATCTAGCAGCTTGGCAAAGCAGATACTGAGAGAGGAAAATCAGATGTGGGAATCAATCTTTTATCCAAAACATACAACTGGTATCCATGAATAAAGAGCAGTAGACAATTTCCAGTAATTATGCAGATGGCAGAAGTGAAAGTGACAGAGATTCCCCCTTTGCATAGCTTCAAGTAAACAGTCATGTTACCTGGCACACTCTTTAGGCTCTAGTAACAATTTGCAAAAGCTGTTTGCATTTACTGCACAAAGAGGCACACATTTCCAACACAGGGAGTTTATCACAGAAAAATATCTACTCCACCATGTTTCTTCTTTAATCAAAGTAATTCTCCTCCCAACACACACCTCAGTACCAATTTTGTCTTTTATTGAAGCAACCCTCCTCCGACACTGCAACACCAATCTGGTTATTCTCAAGCTCATTCTGATTAACAGATGCTCAACACACAGCCAACTGTGCTGGTGGTGCAGAGTTCTGTAAAGAACAACTTACTTCACCGACAACAAATTACCCATACTGCTCCTGCCCAAAAGACAAAAGTTAAAGAAATCCACTAACCCCTGCATTGGGCCCGGAGTTGGGTCGAGAGCGGGAGCGGACATTGCGTCCACCACTGTCTGAGGGTGATGCCCCGCGGGCACTCTGTGGCACTGAGGTCTCTGAGTCCCAGCGTTCCAACTCCTCCCTCACCAGCCTCTCCATCTGTTCTCGCTTCATCTCGTCACTCGTCCCATCAGACTGCACAACGACAGTGTCTCAATGTGACTAAAAACATCACTATTACCACTTAACACACTGACACAAAGCTTTCCTCTGCTCTTGAGCAGACTTGCTGCGCTTCGTTTAAAAAATATTTTTTTAAGTGCACACTGGTTTATTTGAGTTTCCATGAATCACCGAACTCTGACATGGACTACAGAATCTTTGATGTGCATATGTGATTTTTTTGCATGCCTATGCACAAAGTGGACTTCAGTTTATAACCTCATCCAAAGGACAGCATGCTAAGGACAGTGATCATGATGGCAGGGTGCCTGCACCATCAGCAGCTACACTCTGCTCAGAGTGAATGTGGTAACTGAACACAGTTGACAGAACTGACCACTTGAGTCAGTGCAAGGAACTAACCAACATGCCATACAGGAAATGGAAGACATCTAATGGAAACAAACAATACCCAAATGAATGAAACACACATTTGTGTAGCCCTGGGTGCTGAAGTTTCAAACCAAACGAGATCTCACATGTACATACTTGCAGATTAAATCCCATTTGTGCCAAACCCATATAATAGGAAAAAACAACAACAGCAAAAATCTGCAGGCCCTAAGTTTAGAAAAGTTTCTACTCAATCATAGTTGCTGTTTTGAATTGGAGATGAAAATGGTATTGGTATCTGTCCTGTCTAGTTCATTTGTAAATATGAACCCCCCTTCCCCCACCTACTTGCAAACACAACAAAGTACGCTATCTTACCTCTGTAATGCTGTCGAGAATCTTGCCCATAGTTTCTCTCCTCTTTAATTTTGCTTTTTCCATGGCTTCAAGTTTGACTAAAACGGCGTCAATCTTTGAAACTATGCTGCCAATGGAGTGCTCCATACGATCGACACGCCTCGACAGCACTGTAAACTCTTCATACGACACCCCACTGGATGTGCGGGCTGTGCGAGAAGATTTGGTGCCGCTGCCTTCATCGTCACTTTCTTCTCCACTTTCATCAAAGCTGACACGGCTGCTTGAGCGACGACCAGTGCCAGGGCGTTTTCCGTCAAGTTCATCATATTCTTTGTTGAGAGCGGCCTGCACAAACAAAGCAGCATGAAGTCATCACAAATGAAGAATGCTACTAGCATGGGAACAGCTGTTGGAAATGCCTAGCTGAAACATTTAAAAACATTTAGTTCTGTGATATTTCATTAAAGTGTTCAAAATAACGCACCTGGAAGGTTCAGCAAGTTCTCAATGTCTTGTCTTCAGAGAATAAACCTCAACCATATGAAGAACAAAATAACACACACACAAAAAGCTTCATAGTGAAGTTAAAGGAAAGTCCATTTGTCACTTCTGTTCAAAATTCCTCGTGACTGGCACACTTTACACTGTTTACAAACAGTTACAATGACACAACTGTTGGTTTAAACAAAACATTATTTGAGACAAAATAAAGATACAGGGAACTGTGTGTTCATCAACAAGCTTTTAGAGCTTATGGGCAAAAGGAAGGATAAGATTTCTTGTTGAGTACCTTCTGTTCGAAGAGGTCAGCCTGCATGCGCCGTTGCTCTTCCTCATCCAGAACACGGTCACCATCCACGTCGTATCTGGCAAACATGGCCTCAATCTCACCGTCAGCATAGCCACGCCTGCAACAGAAACACACCAGAGTACAGACTTCTTCTAGTGCTAATGCTGACATTCTCTAGTTAACTTTGTGAAATGTTTAAATACAGAAAATATACCCATTCAATTTGTAAGTGCAAAATAGTATTCAAACCGAAACCTAAAACTTTCAAGCTGAATCACACCCTTCCAATGACAGAATCGCAAAAGAATTTTTTTCTCCCTGTAAAGTGTGATGTAAACATCAAAGAATTTCCTACATCTTCAGATCCTGGCGCCACTCGTCAAAGTCCAGCTGTTTGTCATGATTGATGTCAGCGGACTGCAGTGCCTTCTGGATGTCCACGATCTTGTCACGCTTGAAGTTCAGCTTGTCCAGCATCTTCTGGTAGCCCTGAAAATGCAAAGCACAATAGTTTTAGACAAACCCACACAGCCAACAGGCCAGGGCAACTGATTTTCTAAATTTTATTCCCATTTCTTTTCCCTGCCCACTTTCTAAGCCTCTCTCATCCAAAAGCATATCTGTGTGCTCTAACGCACAAGGTCTTCAAGGTGTATTCTTATACTTCAGGCAAGCTGAATATTTTACTATTTTACTGAATAAACAGAAAGACCACCCACTGACCCACCCCAAAAAGTGGCCCCAGAATCCATCAGTGAAATCAATGAAGCTGATGAAAAATGATCCCAATGTGAAAAGCACCAAGAATCCAAATCTGTTCTGACCTTCTTGAAGTAGTCGGCAATCTCAAACTCGTTCTTCTGGTTGGCCATGTCGGACTTGACCTCGGAGTAGGTGTCGTTGATGATGGCCAAGAACATGTTGATCAGCACGAAGAAGACGAAGAACACAAACAGCATGAAGAAGATGGGGCCAAGGATGCGGTTGGCCGTCTCCAGCTGCTGGAAGTCAAAGTCACCCAGGATGATGCGGAACAGGGTGAAGCTGCAACAGAGACGGAGCGAATTATCCTACAACTGTGTGCACGTGTACAGTATGTATCAATATAGACACATCAACAGGACAGACAGATCTAGGGTATGTAAAATAATACCTAAGATATAGGATATGTAAAATAATACCTAACATATTAACCAGTTCTGACTGAATTATTCCTAGCTGTACAGAAGCAGAATTAGCAGGACCTATTATAAGGAGAATATGAATTTTGGTCTTGCAACAAAAAATGTGCCTGCACATTGCACAGAATTCTCCTATGATGTAATAGGACCTTCGAAATGGATCTTTCTGAGCACAGGAAATCAAGTACATGTAAACTTCTGGAGAAAAAACAAAAACATATAAAGAAAAAGCCTCTAAACTGGTTCTAGTGTTGCCATGCCATCACTTCACACAGAAGCCAGACTACATGTGCACACTGGCTACTGGCAAGTAAGTCCTGGTAATGCCATTCCACAAAACAAGCCTCTGTCTCCAACACTCACAAGGCGTTCTGGAAGGTGCTGAAGTCCTTGACCTGGGACCCAAAGAGCAGGTAGCCCAGTTGGGTGAAGGCCAGGAAGATGATGATGAACATGACGAAGAACCCAGCCAGGTCCTTGGCACAGCGCCCCAGGGTGGAGGACAGCTGAGTCATGGTCTTGTTGAAGCTGATGTACTTGAAGATCTGCACAGGGCATGCACACGCTGTCAAAGAATAACCACCAACAACACGAAAGAAAGAAAGGAAAAACACTCTTACATCACTGCATATGTGTTGGATCATAAGATCCAGTGGAGCACTGAGTAAGTATTGGTTCACCTAATCTGCTAAGAAATCAACAATTTAATGACACTTAACAGCTAAAAAGTGTACAATTCAGGGTGTTGATCACCTCATAAAACTGCAGGTTCGTTGTTTTAACATTCTCCTCCCTAAAAACACCCAGTGCAACATCTTCACAGAAATCCTAACATGCTCAAATGAGCTAAGTGGAAAAGAAAACTACTGAAGCTGCTGCAGAAAATGAAACTAGGTGTAACCTTACAAAATACCTCTCACATACGGATGCCAGGGGCACAGCCTCCCTTGCTGTGGGCAAGCACACCTACAGCAGTGAAAGAGCTAGGGCGGCACAATTTTCTGGGTAAACCCCAAATGCATACCTTGATCCATGCCAGGAAGGTTGCGATAGCGATGGCATTGGAGAAGCGGGTCTCCCAGTAGCTCAAGGCTTCAAAGTCCGCAAACTTCTCCGGATCCTCCAGTAGGCTCTTTAGCTTGTCCCCCACCTCCACTGTCCGGTAGACGTTGAATGCCACACACACCACAGAGATGATGATGACCAGGATGTCCAGGATGTTCCAGATACTTTTGAAGTATGACAGGCGGTGCTTCTTGATCTGGAAACATGATCTACATGTAAGATACTTCTCTCTTGCGTCTTAATATGCATTTTATCGATAAAGCAAGTTACGTTGGAAGCAGATGGATGAATAAAACCTAAAGCTCTGAAATTACTGTAACCTGTGTAAGAGTTAAGACAATCCATACTTGAAGACATGGTTGAAGTCAATTTACTTATGCTAATGAATGCTTGTTTGCAATGAATTACATGTCATCAGTATCTGATTGCCCTCACTCTCTGTAGCCCCCCCCCCCCCCCCCCCCCCAACTTCTTTTGGGCCCAACATTTTGAATGATGTAACAGCCACACCCACACATAACCATTTTCACTTACCTCGATGATCTCCTCCACAGAGTAGTACAAGATGAAGAGGCAGAAGATGGCTTCACAGGCCAGGACAAAGTAGTCACCGATGGTGACGTAGCGGATCAGTTTCACTGTGCGGAATGTCCAGGAAGGGATGGCTCCTCCAGTGGCTGGAAACTCCACAAGCAGCCTGTGCACAACCACACAACAGTTTAAGAACACAATATACATGGGAAATCCACAAACAGCATGTGCACAACCACAGAACAGTTTAAGAACACAATATAAAGGGAACTCCACATGCAGTGTGTGCACAACCACACACCAGTGGTGTTTAAGAACCCAGTGTACAAGGGAACTCCACAAGCAGCACAACACAGGAATACAAACAACATGAACACAACATACAAACAGGTCTTCTGCTCCTGCTTGGGTTTGACCTCTTCCCACAATCACCTTTGCACTAACAAGTTAGACAACTCTGCCTGATAATACCCAAGGCCAAACACACACTTTAAGTTCACATTTACAATATCTAACAGCATGGTTGATCTAAATATTAACAGTTTCCATTCAAGTTGAGCAGTTCCAATGCTTTTTGGGTTGTTGTTGTTTCAGTGAAATGTAATTTTAATGAGGACAGAAATGTTTCAATATGCTCCATCAACAAATCTAACAGCTGACAACACTGTCAAAAATTCATGCTTTAAAGTTAGCTAGCATAACTTTAGGCTGGAAATGATCTGGTTTAAAAGGCTTTAATGAGTTTAAGCAAGAATATCAATCTGGAACTCTTCCAAAATAATAGAAATATAATACAGTTCATAATTTTTTCCATTTTCTTATAAAGTACAGAAAACATACTGACAAACGGATCCCACCTGACCACACAGAAGAGGTTGATGTTGGCATTGTAGACAGTGAAGTCTATGAACAAGGCGCGAGTGCCACGCCGGATCCACAGGTTGTCATACAGGTATTCGATGATGTCCAGGGAGGCTGACTTATTGGACCGCAGGTCCTGGACATTGCCCGCACCACTGTAGGTGGTCAGCAAGCCCCAGTGCGTCGAGCCACCCAGTTCGCTCTCCGACTGGTACCGCCATCTGTGGTTGGGCAAAGATGGGTTGGCTGGTCAGATGTTGCACAGTGCACAGGTAAATGTTAGTAAAGGACAGTAGAGTGCAATAGTTTTCATGAGCTAAAAGCAGCCAGATAGGCACTTCCCACCAATCCACCCACCCTCTAGCCCCAATAAGAAACAGGAAAACACTAGAAGTATAAAGGAAAAGAAGATTAAGAAGTTCAAAAGATATTGCCTGCCCCCCCCCCCCAAAAAAAAGAGAGAAAAAAAAAGAAGAGAGGGAAGATCTATGGACAAACAGACAAAGCTAGTCCAGCATGTCCATCCCTAGTTTCCTGGGGGGGAGAAGGGGAGGGGAGGTAATAAAAAGAAAGTAAGCACAATGTAAAGAACAGAAAAAGAAAGAAAGAAGCTTTTGGTTTTGATTGTATTTTGTAAACATAATGGTCTGACTGAGTTGTTCATCTAGAAAAAATGTTTTACCATATAACACGAAAACAGACTGAACAAGCCATATCAAATGTGGTATGATTTCATTATCACATTCAGATATCCATTATGCTTTACCTCACGAAAGAGGTTTTCACAAGCCAACAACAAAAATTTGCTCAAAATTAATGCTCTGATGACTCCAGTTGAACAGAACATACTAAACAAATAAAACAAATTAAAAAAAGAAGCAGTCTAAATGAAGAACAGAAAATTATATTAACTTATTATATTAGGGTAAGGAACACCAAACAAAACACCCCACACTTTTGATAATCTATCATACATACGCAGTGTATCCTGGATCATTCGGCCCAAACTCGGCTGTGTCCTCAATGGAATCAGAGTAGGAGTCGTAGCATTCAGAGATGAAGTTCTCAAAGTCATCATGGACCTGGCAGGAGTTGGAGTGGACACGGATCTCACGCAGGCGGGGGACACCCAGCAGCTTGTTCTCGTAGTAGATGTATCCCATCTCATCAGGCTTCATGGTGTCGTTGTTGTACCACGTCTCCCAGTACAGGCCGTCAACCAGCGGGCCCTTGGCATACTGCCAGACAAACAAAAAGCACCCCACGGTCACTTACATCACACAACATGAATATTTATTTGCCAGGGACAAAATATGTACAGGAATTTGTCTTGATGACGTTCCATTAATTTTGTTACAGTGTGTTAACAAATATACACAGTAATAGAATCTGACACAATAATACAATAAGCCATGTATAAAAATTGTAAATGAATATAAACTGAATTTATCTCATTCTTGCAATGTAACTTAAGCTATCGCCTGCATGCACTCACACACAAACACATTCATTCAAACACAATCATCCCAGCATCAAAACTTGTTTTTAATGCAGTTCTAATCCATGTAGGTGCACACTGTGGTGTATAATTCCTCTACAAAAGAGGTACCGCTTCTTTTTTGTTGAATGATATATAGTTACCATTTCCAGACTTTAGCAACTTTGGTGGCATTAATCATTTTATTATTTCCCTTGTTACATTAATTTTTTCTTACTTATAAATAATGATAATTTCTAAAGCGCAAATTCTTAAAAAGCCCTCAGCACTTTACAAAGAACATGATGGGAGGCGGGGGAGTTGGTACAAGAACAAAAATCTATTTTACTGATTTTTTTATTTTTATTCCTTCTAGTTTTCTCCATTGATTTATTTGAGGACCAGGTACAATCACAGTTCCAGGGTCAAAACACAATGTGTAAACAAACTCAATCACCTGCATCATGTGCCTTGATTAAGTTGATAGTTATTTTCCTACGGATGGAATTTATTCCTTGTTGTTGTCACCAAAAATATATACTTTTCAGCAGTAAGTAAGTAACTTGGTGTTTTGCACCCAGTCAACCAGTACAGTTATACCAGGGTGAGCTTTTCAGCAGAATGACAACAACAACAAAAAGAACAAAAAGCTCACAAAGGCAGCTCACACAGCCTCAATAATTTATGCACAAGAAGAGCGCATAATTTATAGTGCATATTTTTCTTCATATCTGAGCTGAAGGGATAACACTCATATAGACTTACACGCCAGAAATCCTCAACACTTGTCAGAGTGCGGAAGGTGCCACTATTCTGGGTATTTGCCGTGTCCAGGAAGAGGTCGCTCATCACTTTGGTGTAGTAGTACATCGTGGTGCTTGTCATGCCAAAAGTGACTGAAAATGAAATATTTTCAATGTTATTGTCATCCAACAATCTGCCTCCCATATCATGTCACTGACTGATATTTTGGGTCATTTAAAAATAGAAGATGAAGCAGTTATTTCTCAAGTGATTTCCAAATTATAAACCTTTGTTTAATGTTTTGTCTTTTACTATAGCTTACATGTGTGTGTGTGTGTGTGTGTGTGTGTGTGTGTGTGTGTGTGTGTGTGTGTGTGTGTGCATAATAAAAAAGATTCCCTTCTTGTCTTTATAGTCATAGTTCAGTTCACTGACCTAGTCTGGTATTATCAATACTATCTCACTACAATAATCATCACCATCAAAACTGTTACATCAGTATGATTATTACAACAATTATCATCAGTATCATCATGAGCACAAGAGTATAAGTACTAAAACTATAATATTATGCATAGATTAAGAAGAGTTGTATAATACTGCTGTTACACATCACTCATGCAAATTTTGCAGTGTGACCATGTACTGCATATAATATAAATTATAATATATATATATTATTATGGCAATACACTAAAGTACACAAATGTATTAGGTGTTGTTTTCAATAGTGACTGTTATATTAAATAAATACTTGACATATCAATGTTACAATATATTAAACAGATACATTACTGCATACATCAAAGTGCTACTTACTGACACAGATGACAATGAGAAAGACGATGTAGATGATCAGCTCTCTCAGTGTGGTCTTCACATACAGCTCACGGTTGGTCTTGGTCTCCTCAGTCTGGCGAGTAGCCCAGAGTGCTAGAAAAACACATACAAGCAACAACAAAAATCACAGCAGCCCTAAACAGGCTGAAACAGACCAATTACTTTTGTGGTCTGTAATCACTTATTGTTTTACCTTTGGTGTAAGTTTAGTTCCAAGGAAAGTTCACTGAAAACTCAAAATGTTTTAAAAACAATCCCCTTTCTTTAAAAACATTTCCTCTGTTTGGCTCTATGACACAGTACAAGTCAATTAAAATAAAATTACAGTTACAAAGTGAGAAAAACATAAATGAAAAAGCATTAAAAAATAGTTTTAATCAAAAAACTTAAAAAATAAAAAGTTGCTATCAAATAGCAGGCAAAATTATGATTAAACAAAATATCACTTACTTGACCAAACAAATGAGCATTTTGGAAAGCATCATGCGAGTCAAAAACAATTTTAAAAAATCCAACTGTCACGCAAGTCAAAAACAACAGTAATAAATTCCAACTGTCTGTAAATGTGTAAGGACAGACTGTTCAAGTCTAAAGTTAAACTTTAAGGTACTTTCATGATGTGTGCACTTGAAGCACATAATAAGTTCACTATTTTGGTATGCACTTCAACACGTTCAAAATTACTGAGTGCTGCTCCAGTGTAACTCAGAACAGCAGAATTTATTATTATTTAACAATTTAACACCATA
>OY757541.1:10160302-10162802 GCA_963584105.1 Alviniconcha strummeri
CACCCTTGGCTCTTATTCCTTCTTCTCCTTCATCTCATTCTTCAGACTGCCCCAATGCAAAACAATAAAGAAACGACTTCTGGCTGGGGGGGGCGGGGGGAGGGGGCGGGAGGGCGTGGTAGGGGGGAGGTGGGGGGCTGCAAGTGGCGATGACACCAAGTCAAAGCGCAGCATCGCCAAGATTATGTCGTGTCAAACTTACGTGCCGCTGCATGTCCAAACCGGCTAGGTTACGTCGTAATGAAGCCAGATTTTAAAAACTCCTCTCTCTCTCTCTCTCTCTCTCTCTCTCTCTCTCTCTCTCTCTCTCTCTCTCTCTCTCTCTCTCTTGTTGTTGCTGTTGTTGCAGCACATCAATATTTGCTTCTGAGCCTTCTCTTGAGAGCTGACTTTTATGTGCACCATCTGCCTAAATACTGCATGTATTTTTTATTTTTTTATTTTTTTATTTTTTATTCTTCCAAGTTGAGCTCCTTAGCATTCAGCCTTTTCGGTTCGATCTTTATCACTGCAGAGCAAAAAGGAAAGGGGAAAAAGAAAGAAAGAAAAAAAGAAGCTCATAACATATCCATATTCGATACTTCTGTCACATCTGCCGGCCATGTTCATGACATCATTAATACAGACTGTTGGGCACATAATGGCAGCAGTCACGTTCGTGTTTTTGCGGCTTTCAAACGCCGATTTTAACCAAATTTCATGGTAAGCTACTACCAAGGAGCGAGTGAAAAGCTGCACACTGCCCTTTGTTTTGTTTGTTTGTTTTGTTTTTGTTCTAACAAACAAAACAGAGTGGAGGATGAGAAAAGAGAGAGAGAGAGGACTCGAACTCGAAAACTTAATTTTACAAGGATTGTAGTTCAGGTTCAGTCAAAACCTGTCAAACTAGTCCTTACTAAGCTATTGGGGAATACCAAAAATTAGTATACAAAAAGGCATCATTTATGTACATATATGAAGCATGACTAAATGGGTAAATATTTATACATGAAGCATAGTAACTACCACACATAAACTTGCGTGAGAGAGACACAGCCAAGAGAGACAGACAGACAGGCAGACAGACAGGCAGGCAGGCAGGCAGAGACACAGACACACACACAGACAGACAGACAGACAGACAGACCGAGGATAGAGAGGGAGAGACACAGACAGACAGACAGAGAGCAAACAGACTGAAGCAGAGACAGGCAGAAAGAGTGGACAAACTGGACAGACAGACAGAGGTTGAGGTGGTAGCGGTCACTCACTTTCAATACCATTTACGGCCTGGATTTTGAAGCCATAGTCAACCCCCACTGTAGGCTGGTAGCCCGTGTTGAACTGGACAATCAACATCACAGGATTAGTTCACTGTGAAAGGTGGAAGTGTCTTAGACAACACTTTCTCAGTACTCTCAATACTCTCTCAACTCTGCTGTGCAAGTCAAACTGTTTACACTGGGATTATTGCCTAGCTATACACTCTCATGATCAAACATCTAGGGCTATACATCCTCATAGTCAAGCAGCTGGGGCTATACACCTGCATAGTCAAACATCCATGGACTATATGCCCTCATAGTGAAACATCCTGGGCTATATGCCTTCATAGTCCAACATCAATTGGCTATTATGCCCTCATAGTCAAACATCTAGTATACACCATCATAGTCAAACATATAGGGCTATATGCCCTGATAGGCAAACATCCAGGGTTACATGCCTTCATAGTCAAACATATAGGGCTATATGCCCTCATAGGAAAACATCCAGGGTTACATGCCTTCATAGTCAAGCATCAACAGGCTATATGCCTCATAGTCAAACAACTACAGCTATACATCTTCATAGTCTAACATCAATCGGCTATACACCCTCATAGTCAAACAGCTAGGGCTGTACAGCTTCCTAGTGAAACATGAATGGGCTATACACTACCATGATCAAACATTTAGGGCTATGCACCTCATGGTCAAACATCTAGGGCTATATGGCTTCCTAGTGAAAGATGAATGGGCTATACACTACCATGGTCAAACATCTAGGGCTATATGGCTTCCTAGTGAAAGATGAATGGGCTATAAACTACCATGATCAAACATCTAGGGCTATACACCCTCACAGTCAAACATCTAGGGCTATACCCTCTCTCACATTCCAACATATGCACAACAAATACATAAATGCTAACTATTGAGAATTACACAGCGGGCCCCTGGGCATAAAACAGTTGTACGAATAACCATAAAGATCCAACATGGCAGATTACAGAAATATAGAGAGAGCCTGAGCTACAAATCAATATACCTGCATAACTGTAATGTCATGTACACAAACATGCACAGTGGGCACTACATGTGTAAGAGGCTGAGATCTGAGACTGACTGAGGTTTGTCATTCAGTTCACTTCAACAGAATGTGTGCCTAACCCACACAGGCCATAAGCGCTCACACATTCTTTAAATAAAAATATTTTCAAGATTCAATGCATACAGAACATGCACACACACACACACAC
>OY757541.1:10165302-10198390 GCA_963584105.1 Alviniconcha strummeri
AGAGAGTGACAGAGAGAGACAGACCCAAAGAGAGAGACAGAGACTCAGACAGAGAGGGGAGAGTACTTTGGAGCACAATCCATCTTTGTTTCTGGATCTGGTACACATAGAGACAGACAGGCACAAAGAAAGACACAGAACACAGTACCATAAAATAAAATAAAACATTTAAACAAAATATATATAAAAATATAAAAAATTCCATTGCTGATTTTCTTGCAAAATGGTTTCATGAAACCACTAACAGTGGCAAGTGTAAACAAAAAATTCATATTTCATGATTAAAGCAAAACAAAACAAAAATATTATAATAATAATAACAATAATAATGCGAGAGGACAGCAAGCCGTTACAAGTGATGTGTGAGACACCGCTGAAGGACCTGGAGCCGAGAGATAAAAAAATAAAGAAAAGAAGAAGAAGAAAAAAAAATAAAGAGGGAAATGGGAAGTGACTCATGATGTACCACCAGTGAATGTCGTAATTACTGTTTACATCCCTTAAATAGTACTTCCTCTATCCTGTGCTTACGCACCCTACGAGTGACCACACTTTTGCCTCTGTCATGTTTGGTTACATGGTAGTTTTAAAAACTAATAAATATGTGTTTTGTGGGTGCACAAAAGGCTGGCTGGCTAGCAGTTGCTGTCTATGACATAACCAACTGTGGCAAAGATGGACGGTTAGGCCCATATTAACCCCTTCACGGCCGTAGCCTGTAAAATTTACCGGCTGAAAAGTGCATACACATGCCTGCAAAAAGTACATTTTCCCATTCTATAACAAATCTGATTCCAATATTGCGCATTTTGATGAAAATTATTTCACATATTAATGTGAAAAAGCAAAATGGATGAATAATTTCAAACTTTGCACTTTTATTGTTCCTTTTCAAGTAACACTGTGGCAGTGAAGGGATTAATTCTGTTGATTTGAGCTGGAACTGTCTATGATGTAACCAACCATAGCAGAGATGGAAGGTTGGCTGGCTAATAGCTGACAGAATGTGAGGCCAATATTAATTTTGCCGCTTTGAGCTGGGACTGTCCATGGTGTAACCAACCATGCAGAGATGGAAGAATTGCTGGCTGGCTGTTGACAGCATTTCAGCCAGTATTAAGTTTTTGCTAACTCAGTCTGGCACTGTTTATGATGTAATCAACTACTGCAGAGATGGAAGGAAGGCACAAAGGAAAAAACACTGGACATGAAAACAACACAGCTTCACCAAAAACAGATAAGTGTCTCAGCTCTCCATCTCCTTTGTCATCATTTTTCACCATTTAACTGTTGTTTAAGTGTCATTTTGTAGCTTGATAAAGGGGATTACCCTGAAAATGTGCACATTATATTTTGCCCTAGTAAATGATGATGATGAAATGGTGCTTAATGTCCTCAGATGTCAGTTGACATATTAGGGACAAGTTGTGACCAATGCCAAAGCATGGTTCAATAATTCTTTACGTCCACGGAAACCAGAAGGCTCATTAGGATGGACAGCTCAGGATGGCCACCTTGACTGCTTAATAAATAGTGTTCTTTTGGACCTTTTATGTGTTTGGACCTTGTTTTAGAATGCTAGCAGTCATTCACATTTCAGATTATTATTAACAACATAAAGTGCTGTTCCAAAAGGGTTAAAACTTTAATCTGTGGTGCAACGAGGGCACATTTTTCAACTTTTCCAGGATGTTCAAGTTCTGCTCTTATGACAAAAAGACAGAAACAAAGAACAAAAGAAAGAACAAAGAAAGACGTTCCTCTGGTTGAGTTTATGTACTTAAAAATAACTTACTCACATGCCAGGTGAGAGTTTTTGCAAAAAGAGACTCTGGTCTTTGTAGATGCATCTGTGTCAAGTCTTTTAAGTGCATATTAATTCCCTTGTTTGTTGATTCAGAACAAAAGGGAGAAAAATGGATGTGCTGAATACTTCATGTACTTAGTTGTAACAGACATAATACTGTACATTCATGACTAAAATACTCACCTTGCTTTCACAAAAATGTTTGATGAGACAGGTTTTTCCTGCTCCTGCATTGCCAATGCCAATCAACTGAAAGAAAATAAGTCATTATGTTACTGTTACTGTTACTGTCCCCATCCCCAAGTATCACCAACAGCTGAAGTATGAGGAGGAGAAGAAGGAGCAGTGGTAGTCAGAGTAATGGTGATGATAATGACAATCAAGATATTAATAATGTAAATATCAAATATAGCTATTGTTAGCAGAACATAATATCATCATCATCATAATGCAAGCATCAAATGTAGTTGTTATTGATCACTTTTATTACTAGCTATCAATAAATAGTTCTTATTTAAACTAATCTTTATAGCTAGTACATGTGACAGTGTTATGAGTTGCTCTGTAGATACATTTGTTTTTGTCATTTTATTGCTGTTACTTTCTATCAGTATTTGTCATAATTATTTTTTTATTTTTTTAACACATAAAATTTATTTTGGCAGTGAACTTGTTGTCGTTGTTTTGTATTTCTTCTTTTAACCATCATTTGGCACACAGTGTTACAACCACTGTTGTTAATTTCTTCAGTTTCCTTATTATTTGAATATTTCCTCTCACCTCATAAAGCATCAACATTTTGTTTGGTCAAGCAACACACACAAGAATGTGCTGCTTTTGCTCCATGATCCAGTTTTTGCAGGCCCTTGCATTGTCATCTGCTCAAATTTGATTTAATTTTCCATTGACAACAGCCACATTTATCATTCTAATTAGTCTGCTACTATTATGTGGTGCCTGTGTACCATCAACCATTTACAGATATTTGTAATACTCGAAATCAGTTGCTTCAGCCAAGGTAAAGATTCAGATGGTGCTTTGCAGAATATGGTTCTATCTCTAGTTGTCGTCATCATCAACATCATCATCATCAATCATCTTCACTAGAAAAAGCAACCTAGTATAGGTACATGAAGTTAAAACTCTGCAAACAGTCAAAAGCAGGCTTGAGCCCTCTTGGTCAGACTGAAAGTTCCTAATTTGAGCAAGCAACTAGCAAGCAATTAAAATGCTTTTTTCAAAGTCAGTGTAACTGTAGGTTGGTACGTATAGCAAGCGTGAACCCTCAAAGCAAAGCACACGTGAACACTTGGATCACATCATAGCTCTTTTTTTTTTTTTTAATCAGTTTTCATCATCATCCATCCTAACTATCGCTGCTGTAATGATGTGATTGCCTTTGTAGTTCTTCGTCTACTCCTGCTCATGACTACTGTTCAAAGATCGATTGGATCAAAATGAACGTTTGACGTTATTATTGGCCAACAGAATTAAATTAACTTAAACCTCGCAAGCGTGCACTGTCGGTATAGCCACTGTTTCCAGTCATCTCACTCTCATACACATATATACCAAAGTATCAGAGGACAATCACAGGTCTCCATACCACTTTGCTGAACGAGCAAAGCTACCTGCCAATCCAGCTCGAATAAGAAGAACATCAACTAACCTTCGCCCATACAAGTGATGACACAGCTTCCTGGTAATTTTTAGACAGGTGCCCAGGAGCTCGGTCCATTTTGTTTTGTGCTGAGGTCTTATACTGAAGCGAAGAGAACACACATCACACCGTACAGTGTCAACGTGTTGGAGAAATACATCAACTCCAGCGAGAAGACCACGCCATTGTCAAGGTAAATAAAGTGTATTCTGGGATATCTAGGGAAATCCCCTTGTTTTGACGTTCCGCACTAAATTCAGCGCTGAACAAAAATAAAGATCTAAATTTGGATTTCATGATTCGCAAAAATAAATTTCCAATAAATAGTTCTAAACCAGATCTTACTCTAAATATTCACTTCCGCATTACATTTATGCATGTCGTAAACAAAACTGTATTATAACAAATCGACACGTCACCGGCGACGATTTTTCTGCCTAGCAAACGGGTCGCTCCAAATTAAACCTCCCCTAAAAGAAATTGCAAAAGGGAGGGCGAGAAAAAAAAATGCACATACAGCATGAAATAGCACATTCATATCATCCAAAAACAGTCATCAGCGATGAAAAACACATAGTACCTAAAAATACTGGGAATACGGATCTCAGATAAATTAAACTAGAGAAGAGATCTATGCACTTGCAGACAACTTATTGAAGGTCAATATTTTGTGGGGTTGCTTTTTGACTGAACACCGATACTTTTTTACACGTGATGGGGAATCCCGCGATAACGAGGCGTCTGGTAGCGACGATTTTCCAAGAAGTATCGTGTTCTATTTCGCTTTATGCTGCACAAGTGACTGAACGTTTTCATCAGAGCACCGACAGTCATGGCGCGTGTAGTGGTTGCGTACGTTCTGTGGTTTTTCTTCGGGATTTTCGGAGTGCACCACTTCTACCTCAAAAGAGACCGACACGCCTTCGTGTGGTGGTCTACCCTGGGTGGTCTATTTGGCCTGGGGTGGATCCGGGATTTATGGCGCATTCCTGACTATGTTAAGGAAGCAAACGAGGACGAAGATAGCTACGTTAGCGACAACAACAACGACCGCAGCCACGACGCGAACCGTCAAAGTAAAATTAGTTTGAGCAGCGTTCGCCTGGGAGGCATGATGTTGATGGGCTACATCTTCGGTTACCTGGTGATGTTCGCCTGTCCTCAGGAATGGTTCACAATGTCTGACAGAAACGTGTGGTGGTTGCGTAGACACCTGATCACAGCTTTTCTCCTTACAGTACCACCAATCGCTGCAGCTTTCGGTATGTGTTGGCTGTGAACTGCTTTTTCTCTTTCTTGATTTAAAAAAAGAAAAAAAGAAAGAAAAAAAATTCAGGTGGGTAAGGAGGGAGGAAAATCAGATGTGTGCTTTAATTTTTTTAATTTGTTTTGTCTAATTCTTGTTTTTGTTTTCAATGTTTGACATTTTCCAATATATATGTATATATATTATATGCCATTAAACCAACACGAAACAAATCCAAATCTGTTTCCAGCTTTCAGTTCTACTTTTGGTTTCAGTGATGATCAATAGGGAAGGGTTTTTTGCCCCTATGAGTTACACTTACAGTTTATAAATAGTATTGTAGCAGCAGAAGAAGAAGAAAAACTGAACAAATGAGAATGATTTTATTGAGCCAAGGGCAAGGCACACATACATTATATATTTCCTGTCTCGTGTCTCCTGCCTGGTGGTTCAGTTTCATCAAGTTACAACAGAAACAAAAACAATTGTGTCCATTGTGGTGGTGTTTTTCTTGCTTGTGTGTGTGTGTGTGTGTGTGTGTGTGTGTGTGTGTGTGTGTGTGTGTGTGTGTGTGTAATGCACATTACTGAAAAATGAAATATAATTATTGTTTTGTGGGGGTGTTTTTGTGTTTTTTCAATACAGGTGTCCACTTGGTGGCCAACATAGGGCGTGTGCAAGCTTCCTTGAAATGCTGTCTGATTGGGTCATTTATTGGAGTGATATGGCTGTATTATGACCAGTCAAATGTTGGAGCATCTACTCTGTTTTCAACAATAGTGGTAAACTGGTTTGGCCTCTCTTCAAAACCTTATAGAAGGCCTCACAAAAGCAAGTGCAGAAGGCTGTCCATCCTGTGTGTCTGTGGTGCAGTCTACCTGCTTCTGTGGGGCTCTGCCCTCTACTTCAACGCTACTGTCACCACCAGTGATGGAGAGGAAGTGCCACTGAGAGAGGCGATAAGCAACTTTTTCAAGTCCCCTGCCTGGGTAGAGACAAAACAAGTCATCGGCACAGTGTGGGAACATATCAAGGCCAATGGCTGGCGCAATATTTTAGGGCAAATTATTGATGCCTTAGATCCGCTGGGAGAGTCCAATGCTTACAGGGTAAGCCAGCATAAACCTCTCATTATGTCAGATCTTGCAAACATGTGTGGTCTAGACATGGGTCTAGTATGCTGCTTTTTTTCATGGCACAGTGCCTAAGGGAATCTGTACCACAAGCTAAAAATAACTGAGACAAAAAATAGATTTTGTCCCCTTTCTGGGTACTGGCTATCAAAAAGAATGCACCTGGAATGACCTCTTCTTCAAGTAACACAGTTTTGTTGTTGTTGTTTTTAACTTTTGCCAGCCTTTAACCAGACATAACAAATGACCCTGAGATATGGTGCAATGCATGCATGACGATGTTTTGTGAGGGGGCTTCAAGACACTGTGCTGTCCAAAGAAATTTATGTACAGTTTGTTATTCTGTCCAGATTAGCAGACAAAAATTAACTCAGAATTGGCAACAAACTCAGGCTCCACACAATGGAAAATGAAACACACAAAAATTTGTGGAATGAAAATATGAATTAATGTTTTTTCTGAAAGCAGCTTGACCAGTTTTTGCCTCAAATGCTTTTTGATTCACTGTTGTTTTGTTTAGCATCCAGACTTTAGCAAAAACGCAAATACCCATTCATTTTTCTTAGAAATCTTTGTTACAGAACTGGGACTGAAACTATTGTGTTATGTCACAGATTTAAAAAAAAAAAAAAAAAAAAGTTTGTTAAAGTCAAATGTAAAAATAGTTGTTTTATTTTTATTTTTGTTGTTGTTGTCTTTTTACAATTAAACATGATATCAAATTAAATGCTGCTTTATTGTGCATGTAGAGCCCCACTCTGTTATTGGTAGTAAACTTAATGTAGCTGAGTATCTAATAAGTTCCATAACTTCCATGTTGGGTGATAGTGTGGATGCAGAAATTAACATCTCCATTACTGTAAACCCAAAGCTGTCGAATGGGTTCCATCTAATACTAGCAACCTGGAGCAGGTTAGAATATAGCTTTGTAGCTTCACCCACTGACAGGAATATACCTTTGTAGTTTCAGCCTTTTCAGTTCATTCATCTTCATTTTTCCCTATTCCTCTTCCAACACAAAGTGACATAAAGAATTAATGTGACCCCTACTTTGTGATTTGATGAACTGTGCTTCCCCCTAATATTTTCACTGTGTTGTGTGCTTGACTGGACATTGATTATAATTATATCAAGAATCAGCAGTTGTGACTATGTACTTTGTCACTGTTTCAGGTGCTTGGACTGAGAGACTCGGCAAGCCAAGCAGAGATCAAGCAGAGTTACAGGAGGCTGGCAAAGGAGTGGCACCCAGACAAGCAGAAAGACCCTGCAAAGAAAGAAGAGGCACAGACAAAATTCATGGAAATTCAAGAGGCTTATAACACACTGTCAAAGATAAGGGCTCGTAGATCCCAAAAGAATTTTAAGTCCACACAAGCACACAATGAGCCCTCACAAGCACACGATGAATTCTAAGATAATTAATGCAGATAAAGAGAGAGAGATATATATAGATTGATTGATTGATTGATTGAACTTTATTACACAAGGATAAAAGTTCAGGCACAAATGCCTGTCATTCAACCTGTCCTTGGAACAGTTACAAACACTTATGTATTGTATGTACATAACATATGATCATAGTGGGAAAATCAATGCCAATCGATAACTATGAACAATACAAAAGAGTAAAAAATCAAATCACTGGAAGACTATACATGCATATATGTATATATATAATATGATAAAAATCAAAGAAAAACAACAAGTTGGCATAAAAGTTCCCAAATTGTCGGCTTACGCCTTCCTCAGGGGTTTATTCTTAACAACTGAATGAGGGTAAAAACACAGTTCACACAACAGTTCTAAAATATCAGGTGACTAAAACTTGAAGAATAAAAAAACAATGACTAAGACCGAACTAACTGTTAATAAAGAGTCTGACTCGGCTTGTGAGTTGTACCCTCCCCCCCACCCCACCCCACCCCATGTTTTGCACTGACGCACACACACTACCCTCACCCACTCCCATTCCCCTTTTCTCTATCATGCTGTCCATCTCTGTATATATATACACACACACAGATACATTAGAAACCAAGAAGCTGTTTTATTTTTTGGTGTGTGTGTGGTTATTTATAGCAATCTGCTTTTGATCCATTTATAAAGTTGTGTTTTGAAGCTGGTAAGTGAATTGCATGATTTGATTTGATTTGGGATGGTATTCCACAAGGATACACCTGAAAATGAGAAACTAGTTTTAAAAAGGTCTGTTCTTGGTTTGGGCAGGATTATGTATCTTGATGTGGCGTGAATGTTGGAACAGATAAAAAGCTGTTTAAGGTAAGGAGGTGCAAGATTTTTGTATGCTTTGAATACTAACACTGCTTTATTGAACATAAGCTTTTCTTTGAGTGGAAGTATTCCCAAGTACCTCAGTTTTGTATTGGTTGATAAAGAGGAATCAGATATCATCAATTTTGCAGCTCTTCTGTGAAGAGAATTAAGTTTGTTAAATAAGATATCACTACAGCCATCCCAGTCAGTTGATGTATAAGTTAGGTGAGAGGAAATATGAGCATTGTAAAACAGCTTGCACTTAGGAGTGTCCACAAAGTGTCTGAGCTGTGACAACAGATAAGGATTTTTTTAAAACTGTTTTACATGTGCCAGTAATGTGTGGTCGCCAGCTAAATTCATCATCAGTAATAACGCCAGCTAAATTCATCATCAATAATAATAATAATATAGATACACAGAGAGAGAGATATACAGCTGACTAGGTATTTTTCCTTTTTAAAAATACCTCATGTGTGAATGGAGCACATTATATTGGGTTTGTATGATGAGAGAGAGTATGTCTTCTCACCCACCCACCCATGCTGCACCCCTTTTCTTGGCTGGATCTCTCATGCTGTCCACCCACCCACCCAGCAACCCCCAACTCCCACCCTCTCCCTACCCATATACATTGTCTACATTTAACAAGCTCTACACAGACATGCCACCATTTTTCAAGGGAGATTCTCCTGATCCAGAGATTGCTGTGTATACTAGTTGAGCACTTTGCCGTGGACCAACTTGGCTCAGGACATAATACAAACTCCAGTCCATCAGTGGTGTGTGTGTGTTTGTGCGTGCGTGCATGCATACATGCGTTTGTGTGTGAGTGATTTGGATTGTGGATGTATACCCCTTCATCCCAAGCTGTTTATGTCATGCGTGGATTTGCTGCTGAGCGTCCTAGAGTGTTTGTATAGTATATTGATAGAATGGTTGTATAGGTGCGTACATACTTAATTTACTTAGTATATTACCCCCCACCCAGCCCCTTTAAGCCTGTGTGTGTGTGTGTGAGTGTCTTAGAGTGTTTGTATAGTATATTGATAGAAAGGTTGTATAGGTCATTAGGTGTGTACGTACCTAATTTACTTAGTATATTACCCCCCACCCAACCCCTTTAAGCCTCATTGCTTTTTGTAAGCGCCCTGAGCTCATCTGAGATGGAGCACCAGAAATATCCTTTATTATTATTATGCTATCAAACTTCCAATTCTAGGGGGTAGGTCTGCATGCATCAGTTTGCCCTGATATTTCACAGTATTTCTGCCCCAACTAATATCAATACCCTGTTTCTGCTTGTTGTGTGTGTGTGTGTTTCCATACCTTATGTAAATTGTTTTGGTAGGACTGTGCTATACATGTGTATAAATATTATATTAGTGTGTATCATGTGAGCACTCTGGGTGTTGATAAGTGCATGATAAATGTACATTATTATTATTAATGCATTCATGTGACGCAGTAATCAGGCGTCAGGAGAAAAATATTGGTGATTCTGCCTCCCCACCCATTCCCACACCCCACTTATCACCACCACTCCTTCACTCACTGGTGCTGTTTGCTGTTAGGCAGCCCAGGGCACAGTAAAAATAATAACACACTGCTTGGTTGGTGTTTCTCTTTTTTTCCTGTTAAATCTTTGTTGTATGATAAAGTTGTTTCTTTTTCCTATCATTTTTTTTGGTCTTTCTTCTTTTTTTCTTTTTTTCCATAAGAACTTTGTTGTATGATACAGTTGTTTCTTTTTCCTGTCATTTTTCCTTGTGTCCTGCCTTGAATGTAACAGTATTTTCACTGTTTCTGAACTATGGAAAATATTTTGGATTTGGGCAGTGGTTTTTGTTGTGTGCCGCTTTTATCTCGGGTCATTCAAAATATAGTGAAACCCTTTTTAGAGTAAGACAACATCCTTGAAATAATCTGAAGTCAAAGAAATCCAAATATTCCTTAGTTTTAATATATATTCCTATGTGTATGTTCTTTAAATTTTTTTTTAGATATCTGAGGAATAAGTAACTGTTGTGGGCCCAACCACTTTGTCTAAGAGACTGAGCTGTGATATAACCAGTCCACTTGAATAATGAATCCACTTTCAGTCTAACTGTAGATGGAGAAAGTTGTTAGAAAGTGAGTTCAGCTATGTAACTTGGTGTTTTATGCCTAGTCAACTGGTATGGTCATATTGGGGCAAGAGTGAGTTCAGGACATCCTGTAAATATTGGTAGCTGTGGGCCTGAAACTTGGTGCAGTGATGTGGCATTTGTTAGCTCTGAAAATCCATATCAGGGTGAGAGTGAGTTCAAGACATCCTGTAAATATTAGTATCTGTCAGTCTGAAACTTGGTGCAGTGGCGTGGCATTTGTTAGCTCTGAAAATCCATATCAGGGTGAGAGTGAGTTCAAGACATCCTGTAAATATTAGTATCTGTCAGTCTGAAACTTGGTGCAGTGGTGTGGCATTCATTAGCTCTGAAAATACGATTCTGTATTGTGTTGGCTGAATGAATTTTGAATCGAAGAAGCCAGCGGCAGGTGCGGGGCCACAAGGCATAATGTCACACCTCTAGCACAGCAGAGAGAGGCTTTCAGATGTTTACACTTGGACAGGATTCTGCTTTAGTACAGTGCTAGCCTTCACTGCATCAGCCAGGCTTCATTCTGCACTCTTCAAAACTGCCTCTGCACTTTGTTGTTAGTCTTTCAGATGTTTACACTTGGACAGGATTCTGCTTTAGTACAGTGCTAGCCTTCACTGCATCAGCCAGGCTTCATTCTGCACTCTTCAAAACTGCCTCTGCACTTTGTTGTTAGTCTTTTTGATAATACCTCACTGTTACCATTGATTCTAACAGAATGTACCCAAGCCAGAGACTTGTTTAGGAAACTTGAAAGAGTAGGAAGTTTTTGTTTCATCAGTTGAAAATCAAGCAACATTTCAGAATTTTCAAGAACATTTCACAACTGTCAAATGATTGATTTTGTGGATGAGCGCTTCTGTTAATATCTTTTGACATCTCCTTCACTTCATACTTCATTATTCATACTTGGTCATTGTTGAGTAACAGGACTTGTTTGGGATGTAAATTGACTGTATACTTCCTGATTCGTATTGTTTTGCACTAATATAACCTACATATAGTTCAATAGGCTTTAAAAATGAATTGTCTAATTAATCCTAGGTGTTTGCCTGCTGACTGCAGTTTGTGTTGCTGGAAACTGTCTAGTGACAGCTAGTATATGCCAATGATTTTGCCTGCTGATAGCATCATTTTAATGACTCTGGACGCTTTATTCACTTGTATACACATTGTGTACCCCCACCCCCTCTCTTCTTTTGTATGTTTCCCATGCAGTGTAGCACATATGTGAAACTGACTGCATACTGATTCTTCCAAACACACTATGCATTAGCATACACAAATGAAAGCTGATAAGTATATTTTCATTTTTCACTGCTGTTTTGTCGCTTGAAAAAGGGGATTACCCCAAAGATTTGTGTTTTTTACCGTCATAGTAAACAAGCGTTCTTTTTAACCTTTTATATGTTTGGATCTTGACTGTATGCTGAATGAAATTTAACCTGTGAATAAATCCTGTAAAGGTTTTCTTGATGTGTGTTAATAACTAAAGCTTCAATGTTTGTGTAACTGAGTGTATTGTATACATGTTTCGGGCATGTTTAACCTTTTTTACCTGTCCTTTATCCTTTTTTTTTGATTGGGTAGGAGTTTTATGGCCCCAATTATCTAAAGTGTTAAAACATGTGCGCTGAGCCCACTGCGTCCTCTTTTCCCCAGTGTCCCTGCAGTAGCAGGTCGAGAGTTAGTAACAGTTGGAGCTGCTGCCTATGCATCTGATTCAGGGGAGAGCCTACACTGTTTCCTGGTTGGTGCAAATAAAAAGTTATGTTATAGCAACCTCTGACTTGTAACTCTTCATGCATGCTTCCAGCCTGCTTTCCTCACTCCCCACCCCACTCTGGGGGAAGCAGGCTGGAAGCATGAATGAAGAGTCACAAGTCAGAGGTTGCTATAACATAACTTTTATTTGTACCAACCTCTGACTTGTGACTCTTCATTCATGTTTCCACCCTGCTTCCCTCACTCCCCACACTGTTCCCCTACAGTTTGCACATCTTTTCTTCTTCTTTTTTTAATCCTGCCACCTGAACTTGCCAGAATATCATAGGTGTTGTTTTCAAGCTTACGAATTCCCAGGAAAAGTGTCTGTTTCAGTTTCAGGTCAACAGAGAAAGGAATCTCCACTCCCACTTTTTATGGTCCTTTGCATATCAGCAGCAGCTGTCACAAAAGGCGTTGTTGCCATTTCACCATGTGTGCCATAGAGCTGTAAGCAGCTGTGGCAGTTTCATTCTACCCATGTGATGCTTTATTTCTGATGCAGTTTTGAAAGCCAATCGTTGGTTTCAAGTTTTTGCCAGTTTATCAGTTTCTCATGGATACACCTGGAGCTGATAGTGATACTGGGTCTGACAATTTTAATCAAGGCCTTGGAGAAAAGGTTTTTGTTTGTTTCAGATGAAAGTCTTTCATGAGTAGGTTAAAGTCTTTCGTGGGCAGGGTTTTTAGCAAGTAGAAATGTTATGTTTTTGTGTAAACATACACAGAAGTCAAACGGGTTTGAATGGAAACAGGCAGTTTCCTATTCTTGTGTGCATGGTAGTTTTTTGGGAGAATAGTTTGATGATTTTTATTTTACTGAGCAACTGCCCCAAATTTTGAGATTTATTGCTGACTAGTTTTGCCTGTTTCGGACATGGATGAATGATCTTTTTCATTGTGTTCTACTCCTTGAATACTGTACAAGATGCAAAGTCATTGTACAGACAATACCAAATAAAGGGGTTGTTGCAGTACGTTTTGTCACTACGGCACGTTTTGTTACTAAGGTTCAGAATTTTCAGCAGCGATGCCTGCACGTTTTGTCACTAACGAGGTACATCTGATTGTGTGTGTGTGTGTGTGTGTGTGTGTGTGTGTGTGTGTGTGTGTGTGTGTGTGTGTGTGTGTGTGTGTGTGTGTGACAGACAGACAGACAGACAGACAGAGAAGGAAAGAGAGAGAGAGAACTAATGTGTGAGACAGAACGAGAGCCCCCCCTCGGGGGGAGAGAGACACACAGGGAAGAACGAAAGACAGAAGGAGAGAAAGTGTGTGTGTGTGTGTGTGTGTGTGTGTGTGTGTGTGTGTGTGTGTGTGTGTGTGTGTGTGTGTGTGCGTGCGTGCGTCAAAGACAGGGAGAGAGAGAAGTAAAGAGAGAAAGTCACAGAGAGAGAGAGGGTAATAGAGAGAACGAATGTGTGAGACAGGAGGGGGGGGGGAGAGAGACACACACACACAGGGAAGAACGAAAGACAGAAGGACAAGAGAGAGACAGAGAGAAACAAAGAAAAAAGTCAGAGAGAGAGAGAAAGAGCGAGAGAGAGAGAGTGGGGGAGGGAGAGAGAGCGAGAAAAAACTGAACATGTTAGGCACATAATTATTATGCTACAAAATGTACAAGACTGCATGGAATGAAACATCACACCCAAAGTCAGTCCACGTTTAGCTTTTACCTTATCAAACCATACCAGCCATTCAATCAAAAGGACATCCACAACACACAATCAAACCACATTTTCACCCAGTCTCTGTATCTGTAATATTTCACACAGCTCACATAGCTACGGGCAGCAGTAGCCTCGTAGTCTATATATACACAAAGCAGTACATAATTTCAGTTTAGCGCTGATTGAGGCGGGGATAATAAACACACGGTGCTACGGACAAATGTGTATCAACACACACATACACACTCGCGGGTGTGCGCAAGCACACGTGCGCGCGGGCACATGCATACAAACTCATGCGCGCGCGCCGCACACATACACACACACGCAACGAGGGAAGGGAAAGATAGATTACAGTGTTTCTGGGGAAGGAGTGACAAAACGTGCAGCGAGTGGACCTTTCGGCACGTTATGTCACCACGCTTATGCGTTCGGAAACGTGACGCAACAGGCCCGCCTTATCGGGAAAACCCACAGTGATGTTTCCAGCTTACACACGAGTTACGCGTCTGCGTTCAGCCGTGACCGATGTCAAGGCGATTGGGTGCTCCGGGTTGTTCTGCAGCACAGTGTGTGTGTGTGTGTGTGTGTGTGTGTGTGTGTGTGTGTGTGTGTGTGTGTGTGTGTGTGTGCGCGCGCGCGCGTTGCGTGATATGGAAGGCTGTTGGTAGGTAGGTAGGTAGTGTTGTTTAATGTCCTCAGATGTCAATTGACATATTAGGGACAAGCTGTGACCATGCCGAAGCATGGTTCAATGTAGATTTACGTCCACGGAAACCAGAAGGCTCGTTAGGACGGACAGCCCAGGACGGCCACCTCGACTCTCACACAGCTCCTGAACTATGAAAGGAGAGATGATGATGATGATGAGTTGATGCTTAATGTCCTCAGATGTCAGTTGACATATTAGGGACAAGTTATGACCAATGCCGAAGCACGGTTCAATAAATCTTTACGTCCACGGAAACCAGAAGGCTCATTAGGACGGACAGGCCAGGACGTCCACCTCGACTCTCACACAGCTCCTGAACTATGTAAGGCTGTTGGATACCAAAGGAGGTAATTATAGTGTGCCCGACAGACCCGCCCTTGTTTGCCAGGTTTCGTCAGCACTTGGCGCACGAAAGCATGATCGCTTGACTGGTCTTCGAGATGAGGTCGTGAACCTTATTGTAGCTGTTCCCCGTGCTCGGAACAGGTTCATTTCTGGAAAACTGACTGAGACGAGGGACGCCGCTCAAAGCGAATTCGAATTTTCTCGAAATTCAGTAATAATTGGGGCTAATTTTGCCACCACTTATGTAACTCATGCGCAAGTGCCTCGTGATGTGTGTTAGTTGTCATGTACGCGCGCGCGCGCGCACACACACACACACCGAGGGAAGGGAAAGACAGATTATAGTGTTGCTGGGGAAGGAGTGACAAAATGTGCAGCGAGTGGACCTTTCGGCACGTTTTGTTACCATGTAGTGACAAAACGTGCCGGAGTGACAAAACGTGGCAGGCAGTGCATCAAATTTGACACGTTTTGTCCCCTTAGTGTCAAAACGTGCCGTAGTGACAAAACGTGCCGCAACAGGGGTCACTTGAATTTCAGTTATCTGCAGCATGTGCACAGTGTGTGTGTGGTCCATGCATGTGTGTGTGTGTGTGTGTGTGTGTGTGTGTGTGTGTGTGTGTGTGTGTGTGTGTGATTGTGTGCGCGTGTGTGTGTGGGTGACACTGCTTAATTTTACAACTGAAATCATGGCTAATTTGATATTCATAGTAAACTGAAAACTTTTATATATGCAAAACAAGAAAAGTTTATTCCAAGCATATCCCATCAAAGGTACATTAACAAACAACATGTATTTACAGAAAAAAATACGAAAAGAACACAAATTTGCAAGAAAAAGATTAACACATGAACACTACAGACATTGAGAGCATACGCTTTATGACTTAAGTCTAAAAAAAAAAAAAATATATATGTACTTTGGTATACCTCATTCAAACAAGTTCTGGCAAAATTTTGTGACCAACAAAAGGAGCAGTTACGATCATATTAATGTGTTGTGTGTATAAACACTGGCTCCTAATTATCGTAATCAATGTTACGTTAGCAACAACAACGACAGGGAGCAACAAGAACCAGTGCATCACAGCGCGGTGTTAAGAGCTAGGACACGGTTCAGTCCACTGCCACAATTTGTGAAGTAGATGGAACACGTTGTGACCCCCCATTCAGATCGACTAGTCATCACAGGTTGACCACAGCTAGAAGGGCAGGCAGCTACAGCAGACATTGACAAGCCAGCATGCTTCCATTTTAGAATCAGCCATTTTCATACAATCATTTCATAGAACGTGCTGTTCACACTACCATCTCTCTCTCTCTCTCTCTCTCTCTCTCTCTCTCTCTCTCTCTCTCTCTCTCTCTCTCTCTCTCTCTCCCACCTATCTTATTTTGAACAAACCTGCATTTCAGTTTGTTAAAGCGCAGTTACTAGCAAACACCAAATCCATGAAAAAGTCAATATACTGAGATCAGCTACAGATACAACAGCAGATCATAATCCGTTAACGTAGACAGGTAGACAGACAGACAGATGTAGTACAAAGATTGACAAGTAACAAGTGGTGGAGGTATTCTGTACTTTTAGAACCCAGTAAAAAAATAAGACATCTCTCATGCACAAAAAACAAAAAACTGATGCTGTTAATACAACTGAGCCCTTTCATTGCAACAATGTGCAATAGTTAATCAGTTTCCATTTGCAATAGTTAATCAGTTTCCATGTGCAACAGTTAATCAGTGTCCATCCATACCTGTGCAACAGTTAATCAATTTTGAATATGGGGTGAATGTGGTCTATGCAACTGAACATTTACAATAGCATACTACTCAATGATAAATTGTATGAAGCTGCTTTAAGCAGAAACTGAATGCAGCATCAACTCAAAGTCCTACTGAAATAAGTAAGCGTTCGTTTGAGCCTTTTTGTGTTTGGATCAAGTCCTACTGTTGAAAGTATCTGTGAGCACAATGTTTTGCCTCTTGATACCAAATCAAGAATTTGTACTAGGTGAGACTGTATCAGTGATCATCACTTAGATGTAAATGAACAGGTGTCTTGTTGGTCAACTGAATGACACCACAAGGGAAATACAGTTACACCCATGATTGGCAGAAACAGTTGGTGATGTTCAGAACATTTCTCTTGATGCTTTGCTTTAGAACTATAATGTGCACACAACCATGGGAATCATCTCAAAATAAAACCATGGACATACAAATAAAATGGTCACATTGAAACTTGCTGTGAATAACCATCATACAAGCACATACAAAAGAGACATGAATTGTTTGTGAAGCAATAATACCTGGAATCGTCCAGACAAATTTTGATACTCTGTCTGTACTTTGTCTCTATGACAGTACAGAAACAAGTCAATGCATATCTTAGTTTACAAATATTCCAGTACACAGTTCAATGAATTGTTGTCCTTGAAGCTTACTCCCTACCCACAGCACAGGACTTGTTCTCAAGGTCTTCTCTTCTTCTTCTGCATAGTATTCAACGTCAACACTTTGAGGACTCCAACACTTACAGTGCATGCTGGGTTGTTTTGGTGTTTCCATATTCCACCAAACTCAAAGATGGCCTACAGGACCTTTAATAATATGTACAGGTGATCTTTCTTGTATGCATACACATGAGGGGCCTCAGCTTACAGCCTCATCCGAAAGACTTTAGCAGTCTGCACAGAACTGGACTCCAGAGAAATCTTGTGGCAGGCACAAAACCTAGCATGTAACAGTACCTATCCATGCGGTTACCTCAATCTAGCACTGGCTTTTGAGAGAGTGAATACTCTTGCTCTGAGCTACTGACTCTACACACTACCCATCTTACCTACATAGGCTGAAGTGATGACATAATTTGCCACCCAAATGCATTGCATGAACCTGTTGCTAATTCTGACTTGGCATGTGGACTGGGCTGGCTGAGGAATTACAACATGTTCTGCTTCATACCATCAAAAGCACATGCCTTTGCCAATGAAGAGTGCTAGATGCACTTTGTTACTGTGGCCAAGCCAAGCAGAACCAGCTCACATGACATGCCTCTTTCAAAGGACGTAAAAATGGTGGAATCGATGTATGAAATATACATTGGATCTTTCGTGTTTGTTCACAGCATCCGGTCAATGACACTGATAAGGAAATTCCAATACTGCCCACTCCACCCACACACACACACACACACACACGAATTTCATTACTGGAGATAGATACAAAATCTGCTGCTACACAGGAAAGAGAATAACAGTTCACAGGAAGCTTCAATGTGACACACTTTCCCCATCAACAGCACAAGTGACTAATTATCACAGATACACATTAGAACATCACCATGCACATCACATATACGTATATCACATCCCATGCATAAATCTGTTAACATCTAATACCGTATCACACTCTCAATCTTTCTGCACTACATACTATTTCACACAACATCTCCACAACACTAAAGCCTTTTCTTGTCTACAAAGAAGCAGACGGTATGGTACATATATACATGTCCATAAGTCTGAACCAGGGAAACAAAACATAAGCAAGCCTTTAACAAGTACAGGGTATACTCTCAAGAGTAAAAAACCAACATAGTAACAACACCAACAAGCAGAACAGAGAGAGTTCTTCTGACTGAAGAATCAAAGTATCACCCGAGCAGCTTCAACATTTTACCGGTGCCTCATTCCTATCAGGCTCAGAAATATATTTTTCTTAAATTAAAAAGCACGCACATCAGTATTTCAGATCCAGAATATTTCATCTCTGAACATCTGAGACTTGATCCGTCACTGGACAACACTCTAATGATACACAGCCATCTTTTTAACATGTCATTCTCTATGCAGTTTGTCTCTTAGGCATGCATCATCCTCAACCAGGCAGATTTTAGCTGTGCTGCTCAATGGCACAGGTTATTCTACTCAAACACCAATGTCTCTGGATGAAAAAGGACAACAGTAATCAAATTTTACACAGGCTTTGAGATCAAATGTGTTTATTTTTATGTGTAAAATAACTCTTCTCTTTTGCTTTTTTTCATTTTAGATCATGCCCTAATCCTACATTGTGTGGCAATGATGTCCTACTCAGGTACAGGGCAAAAAGAGTACACTTTTTTTTTCTCTCTTCTTTTTCTTTGTGTGTGTGTGTGTGTGTGTGTGTGAAAAAACTCTTCTCTCTTAAAAAAATAATAATTACAGATCATGCCCTAATCCTACAGTGTGTAGTAACTATGTCCTACTCAAGTACTTGGCAGATAGAGTTATCGTCTTCTTTTTTAATGTGTAAAAAACTTATCTTTTATTTTATTTTTTATTTTTGTTGTTTTGATCATGGCCTAATCCTACTCTGTGTGCCAGCTATGTCCTACTCAGATACATGGCTAAAAGAGTTACCATTAAGTCCTTGTTTTCTGATCTGACGGTGCAGACAACCATGTACATCAAGCTACAAAGCCAGTTGTTTGTTATTGCTGTTCCCATGTTACCCACACAATTTTCCTCTCTCCATTTCCAGATTCACCGAACATTGAAAAGCAAAGAAAACCCTTAGTGTTCTGATGATCATATATCATCAGTCTGTGTGTCATGCCTTTACACACTAATAGTAGTAATACCTATACCACACATAATTGCCTCCTCTTGCTCATTTCCTCGCTCACAAAAAAACAAAACGAAAAGCACCATGTAATAATGTTTTTTTGGAAATGTAGCTGTAGCTCAGTGACTAATATTTTTACTTTAACTCTGACAACAGACCGTCAATCTTCACAGACCGCTCACTTGTTCTAAACACAGATATCGGGGCTGTGGCTTTGAAAGACTGACACACGGGTTTGTACAAAAAATGAAATTTTATGATAACTTTGAACGTGCTCACATGTTAAAAACAGGTACAGGGAAAGACCAGGAGTGACAAACAGGAGGGTGTGTAAAATATACATGGTGTTCATCAAACAACCAGCACTATTGCCCCCCCCCCCCCCCCCCCCCCCATCCCCCTTTGTTCTTTTGTAAGTCACCTAAGTCAAGTTATATAATTACCACTCATGAATTTGACTTTGTGCATGTGGTAATGGCGGTTATCATAGATTTTTTGTTGTTGTTGTAATAATCACTTGTTAACAAAACACTGGATACATTTTCAAAAAAACACTTTTAACAAAAATAAATAAATAAGTATATACATATTCAAGTAACATAACAATATAAAAGAAATTCAAAAATGCCAAAACCTTGCACCAAACTATCTGAATGCACCTAACCAACATCAAAGATATTAATGAAAAAAGTAATTAAAATGACCATAGAGTAGTTCATATTAATATTAGCCACCCACCAGCCTGAACATTTGAGTAAAAATGACTGCAAGCTTACATCAAATTAATTTAAAACACATGCTCTGAGGTCTTGGTCCCAAGATACCAATTCCTTTTTTAAATCTTTTTTTTAACTAAACAAATAAAGAATTACATTTGTTTAATAATCAAGTATTTATAGGACAGCACATAAGTGTTCAATCAGATTTAAAGACTGAACAAAATAAAACAAAAAGGGAGTCAATGCTATGAGAACTTGCTTGTAACTAAATGTTATTTGATTAGAATGTAACAATTATTAAAACATACACAACTCCAACCATTTGAAAAGAAGTCTGCCCATAGCAGGAAACATATACATATAATATATATATATGTCCAAAGACTGAAGCAGCTTGTGCTGCAAATCAACACTGTGCCCTCCTCTAGAAAGAAAATACCACCTATATTCTACACAGTAAATGCCAACATCGGATTGGGTTACTGAATTTGTACAAGATCATAACAGCATACGTCCAAACTGCATTTAAACATGTATGCACACATCCTCAAAGCCAGCATTTAAACAGCATGTTTCTATGCCACACAAAAACAAAACAAGAAAAAAAAAAGACACATCATAATATTGTGTACACATGCATCATACAACTAACCTGTGTTAGATGTAATGTTACAAAAACATTACAAATCAGGCAACCAGGAAGGTGCTATAAACACCTGGAAATGACTCTTCATTTTCCTTCCTGAAGAAGATTCCATTAAGTTTTTCCTCCGCTTACAACCGTCGATCAAAAAACTGATCATTACTGTCACTCACACAGCGCCATGGGATAGGGAGGTACCAATCTGATCAGCATTACACTGAGTAACGACAAATTTTAACAATCTAGTACCTGACAACTTGGTAACCAGTGCATACAAAACAGATGTAAAAGAGAAGAAAATGCATCTTCTTTGCTACTGAGAAAGACGCCTCAACTGAAGTGGGCAAGAAGAGAAGTAATCACAAGTATGGCAAGAAGAGAAGTAATCACAAGTACAAATGCTTCCCAAGTTCCCAATACTATTACCAATGAGTAATGGTGTACACTACCACACGAAAGGAAAATGGACAGCAATGCATCCGCAATATACCACACTGAGGGCGGAATGACAGTGATATATATCAGCAATGTACCAGGTATCGCATTCAGAACATAATAAGGACCCATTGTTCCTTCACTCATTGATTTTACCTCCATGGTGAGTTGACTCTCAAGAACCATAACTGCATACTTCAACATTAAACATACAATATTTCTGCCATGGTTTCCTAAATGCAAGCACACCTCCTAGAAGCAAAGATTTTCAATTATTCAAGGCCTAAAATCTGTGCAGCAGACTTCAGTATTTCTGTTCATTTCTTCTTTACTGTGGAACTAGGGTCAGAAGACAGAATCCCTCAAGAGGGTGTTAGTGAGTTTCCCACAGACAACCAACCTCATGAAAACAAAGAAGGAAAAAGAAAAGAAAGAAAGAAAAAAAGAGAGCCCAAAATCACAACCAAGCATTAAAAGAGAGTTAGTGACAAAATGGTAACAATTTATTTCTCAAAATACATACAGTAGCTGTACAAAAATTACTGAGAGGTATAATCAACACTGAAGCTGACCATGCATTGAAAATGTTGGATTCAAATGAGGAAACAAACTCATCATGGAGTCTAAGGATGGTGCAAGCAGGACTTCAAATAGGGAGTTAGTTAGCTCTTTGATTGTAACACCCCATCAACCACACAGGGTCACCTCAGGATGAATCAAAGAAAATACTGTCCATGCTGTCAAGGCGAAAACTGCCCAAGGAGGCAGAAGCAATTGGTCAGCCACAGAGCGAAAGGCAGGAAAATCTGAAAATAAAAGACAAGCAAATGATAAAACTCCAATACCTAAAATATATCATGACACACAAAAACACCTAATGATTTTATTCTTTTTATTACTGTTAAAAATGGGGTGGGGGAGGGGGTACAACACTTCACCAAAACAAACTCCACACATACTGAAACAAACTGTAAATACAACAGATCCATGTCCTGGACTGACATATGTGACCCTGACACAACTTGTCCACAGCAACACAGCAGCCATAACAGCACACACAACAGCTACACTGAACACATTTATCAGGGACAAAAAACAGCCATGGGACAGATTTTTAATCCATATGCCTGACACCCAATCCCATGTGCCACATGTTGTGCACGACAGAGCATGCTCAGCCAGTGAACCAACCAACAGCCACCATACTGCACAACGAACGCAGCAGTCAGCAAACGTATCAACCAAAAAAAAACTCAGCTTCAGCAACAAAATTTAAACATGGGGTAACACTAAAGCGAAGGACACCCAGTTGCTTACCCAACAGATGTGACAAAAGATCACTCTACTCCATGAGCAAAGATCATGACTAGCCCGGGTTCAATGATGAGGTCATCTGGCATGTGCTGGTTCTCACAGTACATCACAACCACCGCTTGCTTGCCTGCCACAAGACACAACACAGAAACTATTAACAATCACATGCAGGCCTTTGCAAAACATAAAATATATAATTATCATTCCACACAGATACACACACACACACACACACACACACACACACACACACACACACACACACACACTAGTTACTTTAATTACAAGGAAAAAAAGAAAGGGAAACTACATCAGCCTTTTTCTTTTCTCCCATTCTTTGTGGCATATGCATCTCCCAAGCAATATCGCCCTGATATAATCAAACTGGTTGACTGGGCATAAAACACCATTTACTCACTTACTCCCGAGCAATGTATAAAAACAGCAACTGTGCCTATTACATCTCCACAAAATGCCTTCAGTTCACAGAACGACTCCTGCATCATCTGCTGCTGCTCAGTCCTGGCCACAGACTTTGCCTGGTGGATAGGACCAGGCATGCTCACGCCTATGTCAACCTGGCCCACTTTACCTGGAATTCTCTTGGCCACGTAGTTCTCATACTGCCTGCGGTTCAGCTGCCTCGTCTCCAGCGTGCTGAGACCATTGGGCCAGCGGCGTTCATGGGCGTTCTCCATCAGCTCTGTGACGATGTGTGTGGGGCAGCCGCTGTCAATCAGGGCGCGTTTGATGACAGCCTGCAGCACAGCATCTGGGGTGGAGATCATGCCGCCCCAGCGCGTGACCCGCGCTGCCTGCAGACTGTTGACCCACCTGTGACACCCAAAACTGCCCTTAAGCAACGGTCAGTCTCTTGGTGCTGCACACTCCTCTTTGCTGCAAGACTCGTTAGCTTGGCACCCCGCCACCACACTCATCTCCTGGAAAAACTGCACTGGCTTCCCATTTCGGAATATATTAAAGTCGCTTGTATGTATTTTTCAATGCTGTAAATGGTTCTGGTCCTGCTTACCTCTCTGAACTGCTACATCTACACTCTGTCTCATACACTATGCTCTTCTTCTGACCCCTGCATGCTGAAAATCCAGCAATACAAAACTCATAGCTTTTGCATTTTCTCTTGCTTTGGACCCTACATTTGGAATTCACTCCCACAAGACCTTAGACACTGCTCAACCCTGTCATCTTTTAAAATCAAACTGAAAACCTTCCTCTTCTCACAGCATCTCCACCCTAACTAGTATCATACCCCGTTTCTGCTATAACCATTGTGTGTACGTGTATTTTTCCGTATCATACTTTACGTAAATTGCTTTCATTGTCTGTGTTCTACATGTGTCTAGAATATTGTATTCAGGTTAATATGTATCATGTGAGCACTCAGGGCATTGATGAACGCATGGTAAATGTACAATATTATTTATATACTGTTTGTACTCCTGTCTGCATTCATGGATATCCACTGAACAAATGAGCAGGGTGAACATCTGTTGTACAAGCACACATCCACTTTTCACAGCCGCTGAAGCCAACATACACACACATGCACACAGAAACACGTGCGCCCATGGTTTTAATTATTGTACCACACATATTCATATACACACATACATACACATGTGTGTGTGGGCATGTACCTGAACACATTTGTATCCCTGTACTTGCAGCCCCAAACATTCTGACAGCCAGAATATTATCATGCTATAGTCATAGAGAATTTAATGAACAGCATGATCCACATAATGAACAGTAAATGCATAAAATATCTGTAGCTTTAATAGCAACTCTACTTATTAAGTTATTTACTACTAACCCTCTTCTTTTTTCTTCTTTTTTCCTTTTTGTTGTTGTTGTAACTTGTATACTTGCGGCATGACTAAAATAAGTATAGTCTGCCACTGTTTAAATCAAATCACAAGTAGTTGGGGATAAAAGAAGTGGGGAAAAAAAACTCAAAAACTTTACACACGGATAAAAAAAAACAAAAAAAAACAACTACCAATGCAAGGAGCTGAAATGCTTCAACAGAAAATGACAACTTTCCTATCCCCAGTGTAAGCTAGAGCCCCCCCCCCCCCCCCCCAACCCCCCTTCCCCAACCCTCTTTGATTTTGTACCTAACTTTTTGCTTCTGTGTACAGCTATTGCCAAGAATGTAGCTGACATACTACAGAAATCTCAGTTATTATTATTATTATCAATACTACCACCCATTACCTGGTATTACAGTCATTACCTGACACCTACAGTTGACACACTACAGAAATCTCAGTTATTATTATCAATACTACCACCCATTACCTGGTAAAGCAATTATTACCTGACACCTACAGTTGACACACTACAGAAATCTCAGTTATTATTATCAATATTACCACCCATTACCTGGCATTACAGTCATTACCTGACAACATCCTCATTTTCCATGGAGGCCTGGATCTCTCTCATACGTGGATTTGAGGCTCGCATTGTTCTCATCAGCTCCTGTTTACCAAACAAGCAGGTGCAAATTTTCTTTTCTGGCAAGTAGTGATTGTACAGCATGGATATAACATGCAGATGTAAATGTAGTACATTAAATGTAGCGTAAAACCATCTAGTATCACTGCAAGTGATGGAAAATCTGTGAATTTGCTCAGTAGACAGCTATAAAAAGGTGCTGTTGGTTTTTGAAGTTTAAATTAATTTTATTCTGTGTGTGCGTGTGTGCGTGCATGCGTGTATGCACGCCTGCACGTATGTCTGCATGTGCATGTGCTTTTTATTTTTTATCTAATTTCAAAATGCTGGCACTTACTGCTGTTTCAGATTTGTCTTTACTCAAGAAAAAAAATTCTATTGCACATTTCATTCCCATGTTGTGGGCATTCTGCAAGATGAAAAAGCATTTAACTCTCCTCATACTACTTTGTGCACTGAATAACCAAGCAGAATGAATGTATACACACACATATAGCTACTTCAAACATCCGTGCAGGTCCAGTCATACTCACCAACAAAAGAAACAGTACTAACACACAAAGCTGACATTTACATTCAGCCTGCACCATAAAGGTAGCAACTTCTTGTCACTACAGTCACTTCTTTGCACTAATATTCAAGCTGGTTTTTTTTATACAGATCTCCATGTCTGCTCTCAACAGGAATGACAGCATCATCCTCAAGCCTGAACAAAATACTACCAGCTGCAGGTGTAAAGGATTCCATCCCCAGGTACTTAGGAATCAAACACAAGCTACACAGCTACCTTGGCAAAATTAACAGACTAATGAAAGGCAGCTGCATGTGAATTTGGGTAGCAACAACAACAACAACGACAACAGATCTCAGCTATCAAACCAAGATCTGTTGTCATTGTTGTTGTTATTGTTGTTGCTGCATTTTTGTTGATGTTCCTGTGGCAATGGAGAAACCACTGTGTAAACTGTGGAAAATGCACAATGCACATCAAAAAGAATCCACAAAGGCCAGTTGCAGACTATAATATTATCCAATACCTTAAGCATTTGAATTTCTCGCTTCTGTTCATTGAGCTGAAGCTTAGCCTCCAAAATTTCTGTCTGCATCTCTCCCATCTTTTGTTGCTGTGTGTTGACCAGGGTTCGAAGCTCACGTACACAGTTATGATCCTGAAATATCACCAGTCACTTAATGTACACAATAAACAGTTATGATCCTGAAACATCACTACTCATTTAAATGTACTCAGTGTTCCACAACTCACACAATTTAAGTACTTTGCCCAATAAATTCCAGCACCCAAGATCCCAGTAATGGTCCTTAAACTAAAAGTCAGCAGAGCTAAATGTCTTGCATTTAAACTGGGTGCACAACACATAACCGTGAAGTTCAAATGAACTGGGTGCACAACATATAACCTTCAAGTTCAGATGAACTGTGTGCACAACATATAACCTTCAAGTTCAAATGAACTGGGTGCACAACATAACCTTCAGGTTCAACTACCCAATCAATCTACTTAAACCACCCAATTAACTCACCTGTCCACAACACCTACCTCCAGCTAACCAGTTAACTCAAACAACACAGCTATCTTCTCACACATACTTCCACTGCCCAGTCAATTCAAACCATCCAATCACTACCAAATCAACTCAAACCACTCACTAAATCATCTACCTACAACACCTACTTCCAGCTAGCTACCCAATCAACTCAAACCACCCAACTGCTTCCTGGCCAAAATTGACTCGAGTCAAACCACCCAACTGCTTCCAAGCCAAAATCAACCTGAGTCAAACCACCCAATTGCTTCCAAACCAAAACTGACTTGAGTCAAACTACCCAACTGCTTCCCAGCCAAAACTGACTTGAGTCAAACAACCTAACTGCTTCCCAGCCAAAAGTTCACTGGAGACAAACCACCCAACTGCTTCCCAGCCAAAATCAACTTGAGACAAACCACCCAACTGCTTCCTAGCCAAAATCAACTTTAGTCCCAATCAACTCAAACCATCCAACCAACCCATCCACTCCCAATATCTTAGTTCAGCTTAGGCTGGCCACAAATCCAATGCCCACCTTGAGCTCATCTTTGGGAATGACAAGGCCACAGCCCTCAGTGCAATGCACAGGCTTCTTGGGATTATGTTCGCACTCCAGCAAATGCGTCGCAAGCATGTCAAGCTTCACAATCGCCACGCAGCCATAAACAGCATTGTCGCAGGCGATCTGCAGCCTTGAAAGCAGGTTACGCAGAATGCGGGGCACTGGTTTCAGCTGGTTGAATGTGATAGGGCTGCGGTCGACCGGGCAGGTTGGTTGGCGGGTCAGCCACTCTTGTATGCAGCCAGCGCAGAATGCGTGCTCACACTGAGGAGCCTATGAAATACAGATTACACATGTACGTTATCTATGTCCATGTATACATGTATACAAGTAGATTTATGTATTATACAAATTTACAAGTATAAATTCTTACAGGCTACTGGCTAACAAAACATCACCACACAGAAAACAGCAATATCCCTGAATATAAAAATGTTCAACTACAAGTATTAATATTACTATTAGTATTACTGTATTACTAATTTTAGACACTAAAACAGGAAATTACCGTAATAATCAATTATCAGAATAGGACTAGGAATAAAAATAAAAGATAGCAACACTGTTTTTACATTAAAGTCTGCTTTGCACTGCTGTTAAATTGGTTTTAATGTCTTTGGCTGTGTAATCAAACATTTGGGCAATCAGAAAATGGTGCTGCGGGAAGTTTAGTTGTTGTTTTTAATCCTATTTTCCCCACAGCACAGATGGGAAATAAAGTTAATGTGTTCAAGCCCTGTTAAAATATGCCAATCTTAAGCCCTGAATCAGCAAATCATGCTGCACTGGTCACAACTTTCTGAACCATTTAATACCTGAAGGGGTTCTTCCATGACACCACTGCATATTGGACAGATCAATTCTTCATCGACATCCCCTTCAAAGCGTCCAATTTCATAGCCCATTGTTCCTGAAACAAACACAAAGAAAAATGGTCAAATTTCAAAGCTCTTGCTAGTCTTACTAGTAATATTGCTCTTACTGTCTTAGTCTTAGTTTTACAGTCTTAGTACTCTTCATTTCATAAGTTACTTAACATTTAATTTTTTTAATGTCATTTTCATCTGCTCCAATACTGTTCTGACAAATTATACAAATTTTAATTTATATAAAATTATAATATAACTGACCATCCTGATGAGATGATACATGGGTACCACTGACATTGTTCACTCAAGGGTCACATTATCAAACATGTTTATTTTAAGAACTCAGCTTCTAATCTAACAGACTTAGGGATCAAGTTCATCAGCGCAATGTGTCAAACATGACCACATCAGTTTTTGTTTTTACACACAGTTCTCAATGCTGAACCCTTGTTTACACAATAAAAAGCTGACACTAGTGACAGGTATTAGTATTACTAATACTATATTATATTTATTGAGGTGATCTTTGCAAGCATGGCAAATATTGGAAAGTCTCTTACTTTGGTACCTGGTGACCACAGGTCCTGTTTGATTTTTTTAATTGGTTTTATAAAGTGTCAGACAACACTAACATGAATTCTAACCCTGTGGCCATGTCTGTCATGTATCAGTGCTAAAGAAAATTTAAATTAAAAATAAATTATCCTAACCACTTGTAAAATTGTGGCATTTTTCCTTGTACTTGAAGGGAAATAACTATGTCAATGACACAACAGAGATCTTCATTTTATCCTCTAAGTTCCAGTGTGCTTACTTGTGTGTTGTGTGACATGAGAATGAGAGTGTGTTTATTAGAATATTACACTTTTTATTTTATTTAATGGAGTACAAAAAATGTTAATCACATAATTATAAACTAATAGGTATTACACACTGACAGCCATGTCCTTCCTCTCTGTATTTAAAAAGAAAAGTGGGGGGGGGGGGGGAGACACAAAAAAGAAGCTAAGAGTTTTTAAGATAGTTCAGCACAGTAGTGTCAAAACTATAAATAAGCTTCCAAATGGTGAAAATTGTGGCAGTGCTGTCAAAAACGCCTGGGGTTGGGAACCACTGTCGACCAGTACAGCTGGGGCTAAAACTAGTAAAAGGGTTCATCGTATTTTTATTTTTGAAGTTGAAGATCTGTCAGAAGACACAACTAAGTACCACCTTAACCTACTTCTAAATATCAGTGTTGTACAACTTGTAGTTTGTACCTCCACCACTGACTTAAATCAGACTTTGCGGCTGTTGGCATTATATAATCATAATAATGACCAAGATTAAGACACACACAAACTGTGAGTAAGTGTGATTCATTCTTTCTTCCTGGAAGTTGTGGCTCACTCACACCAAACAAAAGCCTAGGTTCATTAATCACATGTGTTTGCACACATTTCCCAGCAGATATTGATAGACACAGCAAATCTTGGAGACACAAGTAAACATGTCAGCAATCAGACAGCGGACAAGCCACACACGCCGACACACCCACAACACATAAAGTGCACACACACACACACACACACACACACACACACACACTGTATAAAGTCTATAATACTGCAATTTAGTGTGAATAATAGACGTTCATTTGTTCGACTTTACCTGTTTCGAACGTAGGAACAACGAAGGGCAAACTCCCGTACGAAAGAGACCGATTCCTTCCACGTTAGCGGTGTGTGACGCGATGAAATCGGCAGAAGTTGGTTACCAAAACCTCTCACAAAGATTAACTTATTCCATACTGCGCAAGCGCAAAGGGGACGCAACTCAAGAGTCAAAAGAACTTCCGCTTGGCACAAAAAATATGTCTGAATACTCAACCAAAACCAAATATGAATTCACGTTCGGCCAGTGATTTCTCCTTGACCCGTGCCGATAAATCGCATGAAGTCAAGATCATTTTAGCTTAACATTTGAGTATTTGTATGCTAGCACATGCTGTCATCAAAAAGTCTTTGAACAGCCTACTGAGGGCATAAATAAGAACAAATATGTGTCCTACGCATAGAGCTGTCTCTAAAAAGCATATGCAAATATGAATATTAGTTTGCAAGCAAATGTGTACCGTAAAAGGAAAGAAAAAGCAGAGGTCGGTAGGGATCTCACAGCAAAACCTCATAGGACGTTAGAACACTGTTTTGATTTGGTAAATAAATCCTCTATATGAAAAAACAAAACTGAAAAAGAAAAAAAAAATGAATCAAGAATAAGACGGGAAGTACAGACACTGCCTACTTTTCTCGTAATTATCTGCTCGAAAGCAACAAAAGAAAAGTTTTAATGTCAGTTTTACACAGCTTGAACACATCACAGCTTTTCAGACAAGTACATAATTAGTCAGCACAACCCGGCCGAGCCCACTGTTACGTTATGTTCAATATTCTGTACAACATAGTTTTCACCTTTTGAAATTTATATAAGCGATGGAAAAAGAAAAGCTTTTAAGTACCATAAACTGAACATCCATTGCCCGAAAATAATTAGGTTTTCACAGGTCCAGAAATATTCCAAATTGGCGAGATGGTGACACTGAAATATCACAAGTTTTGAAATTATGTTTAAAAACACACTATGCCCTGGAAGTGCTGTTTAACTGTCAAGTTTTTCGAGTTTTTTTCCCAGCTGGTCCAAAAAAAAGTTCCAGTAGTGCTACCCAACCCCCGTCCGGAAATATTCTCTGTCCTGGCTGTTGAGAACTTTGGCAGAGTTCCATAGAGGGAGAGTTGTGTTTAGGCTACCTTTCAAAACACGGCTGACAGCAACGTTACTTTTTCGAAGACAGAAATCGTGCTTCTTTCACACGGCCTGTGGGCATTGCCGGACCTACGTCACTAAACAAATCCAAAATGACTCGTGGCAGAACCCAAAGCTTCAGCTACTCGAACTTGAGCTTCAGAGACCGGGGGAAGTGGTGATAGAAAGGAGGGATGGGGGGGGGGCGAAGGCACCAGTCTTCGAGTCCCAGTTCCCGACCTCCATGGTTGAAATAGGGGCGTTCAATGCTCCAGACTTCGAGTCCCAGTTCCAGACCTCCAGAAATGAATAACCCGACACATCTGCTGATCCTTTGCTGCCTCCACTAGGTCAAAGATTGCAGTAAGGAACACAGCTGGCGGCAGTGCAAGAGTGCAACCTTGAAGGCTGACTTTCATTATATTGGGTATACTGTACTCCTGCCTCTACACCAATAGCGACAACAAAATATAAAACCGTAACTATCAGGTTTCTTCGCAATAAGAAACAGTTCAAGGCATGCCAAGGCAAAAAAAGTACATTTGAGGATGAAGAGGAAAATGGAGCATTTGGGGGATGATTTATGGAGCAAGATTATAGCTGAAATGTCTGCAGACACAGAAATTCACACCAAGAACAGAATAAAATAGGCGGGCAAGCTGGAGTCATGACATACATAAGGTACATCTGATATTGTAAAGGCCCCACTATGTGAAGGTTGGGCAACAGGAGAAAACAAACAGAATCGTGTACTTTTCTTCCCTATTACCACTGCACTGCTTGTTGTTGCGGTGTCAGTCATGTGGCTATCCGAAAAGACATCATTTTACAATCGTAGACAACAGTATACCATACAAGAGCATCAAAGACATCCACCATGGCTCACAGGTGCAAAATTCTCTGGTGTAGTTGACAGGATCCTTATAGTTTTGCATCATTTCGATACAAACTGCATAGATGCAGTGTTGGTTTTGCATACCTGACAACACACAGTCATGTTCTTGCCTAAAATTTAACTACTGAGTGCAGCTGTCTAAAACTGCGTCGGGGTTAAGGTCAGTTCTCAACAGTAAAGACAACGTCGTGCATATCATATAGTCACCGCTATAGTGGTAGCCTGTTTTAGTCACGAAACCCGGTTTAAAGGAAGCCTAGTTGCGATCTGCAAGGTGCAGGTTTACCTTCCCGCTTGGCCTCATCGAGGATCTTGTGCAGGCCAAAGGTGTCCACCCTGCCGTCCTGGGCCTGGTGCTTCAGAAATAGCTTCTCTATCAGGTCCTTTGGCTCCACGCCTATCTCCTACACACACACACACACACACACACACACACACACACACACACACACACACACACACACACACACACACACACACACACACACACACACACGCACGCACGCACGCACGCACGCACGCACGCACAGGCAAACGCACGCACGCACGCACGCGCACGCACGCATACACACACACACACACACACACACACACACACACACACACACACACACACACACACACACACACACACACACACACACACATATCATTTCTCAAGGTTAGGTTTCAACATAAAAACAGGCGCTCAGGTCAGGTCAGAGTCCTTTTTGAGAGAGAGAGAGAGAGAGAGAGAGAGAGAGAGAGAGAGAGAGAGAGAGAGAGAGAGAGAGAGAGAGAGAGAGAGAGAGGGAGGAGGGAGGGAGGGAGAGAGAGAGAGAGAGAGAGAGAGAGAGGGAGGGAGGGAGGGAGAGAGGAGAGAGAGAGAGAGAGAGAGAGAGAGAGAGAGAGAGAGAGAGAGAGAGAGAGAGAGAGAGAGAGAGAATAAAAAAAATGGCTTCAGTGTATAGTTGCACTTAGGTAAAACTCCGCAAGCTGTGCAAGGCAAACTCCAGATAAAGTAGATTTCGGTGTCCTAAAACCGTAAGTGTCTCGCGAACTTTTACCTCGCTGCGGGGGGCGATGTGTAAGCACACGCCTGTCACTCGCTGTACGGCAAAACTTCAGAGGCCGAGGCGTCCGGAAGACGAGCCACAACACCAAGTCCCGTTAATCGTCACTGACGATATCCACCTTAAAATGTATTATATAATCATGGACATTGGTAAGCGTCCTACCTATCAAAAATATCTCAACAGCCCAAGGGGCATATCAAAGCAAAAATAGTGACATCACACAAATCAATATGAAAATCAGAAGCTGCTCGAAAGACGTCACACGAACACAATTATTACAAGGGTGTATTAAATTTTTAGTGTGCTCTGTTCTGCCTGTTGGACGAAACGCGTTTTGAGAAGACTACTTCGTTTCAAGCTATTCTCAGTAGACAGCATGCCCACTACAGTAGTAACTGGATTTGAACGTCCTGTCAACCGTACT
>OY757541.1:10198590-10223590 GCA_963584105.1 Alviniconcha strummeri
TGACGACACTGCTCGCTTGAAAATAAAAACCAACTGAAACTATTTGTGGTGTGTGTGTGTGTGTGTGTGTGTGTGTGTGTGTGTGTGTGTGTGTGTGTGTTGTGTGTGTGTGTGTGTGTGTGTGTGTGTGTGTGTGTGTGTGTGTGTGTGTGTGTAATACACCATTCACACTAGTTTCCCAATATTGACGTTCAACGTACTAGTAGGCCGCCGGAATACGGTAACGGTCGACATAGGTGTCTCACCCACACACAGAGGAATACGGTAACGGTCGACATAGGTGTCTCACCCACACACACTCAGGTTCTGCCGTAATCTCCATAACATTCTGCTCACAATCGTCTTTGGATGTGTGTGTGTGCGTGCGTGCGTGCGTGCGTGCGTGCGTGCGTGCGTGCGTGTGTGTGTGTGTGTTGTTTGGCTGATTGGTTGGCTTTGCTGCTGCTGCTGCTGCTTGACTTACTACGTAGATAGTTGGACTGTTCAGTGACTGGGCTTGATTTGTGTGGAACTAGGGGCACACACACACACACACACACACACACACACACACACACACACACACACACACACACACACACACACACACACACACACACACTGGAACTAGGGGCACACATACACACACACACACACACACACACACACACACACACACACACACACACACTGGAACTAGGGGCACACACACACACACACACACACACACAAACACACGCACACGCACGCACGCACGCACGCACGCACGCACACAAACGTCAGGCTTGTCAAAACAGAGTTTTGTTGGTATTATATAGCATGGTACATTTGGGTAAATACAAATGCAAATCGCATGAAGTTAAGATCATTTTAGCTTAACATTTGAGTATCTGTATAGCTAACACATGCTGTTATCTGAAAGTCTTTTAAAAAGGTTACTGAGGGCATACATAAAAACAAGTATTTTCCCTATGCATAGAGTCATCTCTAAGAAGCACATCAACATGTGCACATTAGTTTGTGTGCCGTAAAAGTTTTTAAAAAATGAACAAAGCAAAGGTCGGTGAGAATCTCACAGCAAAACCTTAGTATAAGCATAGGACGCTAGAACTGTTTTGATTTGGTAAATAAATCCTCTCCATGCAAGAAAAAGAAAACAAAAGTAAGAAAGTAAGAAAGAAAGAAACGGCCCCTGTAGCGCAGTGGTTAGCGCGTCGGACTGTGGGTCGGAAGGTCTGGGGTTCGAATCCCATCAGTCATGTGGGATATTTCAGGCCTGGCCGGCTCCTACCCAGAGCTGGGAGTGCTATGGGCCCAGTGGGAAGGCTGGAACCGCACAGCCGAGCTTCATCCACTCCACGGATGCGTCTTTGAGGGTGTTGCTCTACTACTTGACCAACACTGCAGGTGCCGCAGTTCCCGGGCCTGGTTAACACCGGGATAATTATGACAGTAAGCGTGATCTGCGGCCCTGTCAAGTAGTCTCAAACCGAAACGGACTTTCAAGCATCATCAGTTATCATCCTCATCGATCACTGCATAAATATAAATAAAAAGTCTCAGCTTCTGTAGCCCTTCATGCCACACTCTCGTGGTGGCCTCAGTCTCGGTGTTCCTCCCTCCTCCCTTGCCTGGGACAGTTCTGATCAAAGCCCTCAACGTCAGAGAGTCCACACATGAAGATTGGTGGAGGGACGTAGCGGCGGTCTGCTCTCTGGGGGGACGCTCACTCAGTCTGACTCCGCGACTTAGCTAACATTGTCGTCAGTAGTGGGAACAGTAGGTGGTGTCCTGCGTATGTTGAATCAGAACAGGCACTACTGAACACCACCGAAGTGACTCAGCAGCAGTGCAGTGTTTCCTTCGGATGGCAGCCTACCAACGATCTGACGTCACTTCCTATGGACCTCCGGGGGCTGGGCCGCGATGCGGAATGAGTCCTGGGTGTGGCGGCCGAAGGTGGGGGATGCCGGGACGAGCGGCGCGGGAGCAGTGCCTCTGAGGTCGACACAGATGATGGGACAGCAAAAAAAAAAAAAACGAAAGAAAGAAAGAAAGAAAAAGGAAAGAATAAAGAAGAAAAAGGGAGGTACAGAAACTGGCTACTTTTCTAGTAATATGCTCGAAAGCAACAAAATAAACGTTTCAGTGTCAGTTTTACACAGCTTGAACACACCACTCACAGCATTTCAGACAAGTACAGAATTATTCAGCACAACCTAACCCAATGTTACATTACGTACAACATTCTGTACAACATACACTTCTCACCTTTTGGAATTCATATATACGATGGATAAAGAAAAAGAAATGAACGAAATAGACGAATGTGAACAATAAAGTCTACGAATCCAGGAATCATAAAAAAGGGAAAACCCCATTGATTTTGGATAGATAAATAAACTATTAAAAAAACAAAAACTACAAAAATACGCTCGCCAACCATGACGGTTATATCAGGGCAAAGCTCTACTGATTTCGGAACAAACAGTCTACTGATTTTGAAACAAACAGTCTACTGATTTTGGAACAGTCTACTGATTTCGGAACAAACAGTCTACTGATTTTGGAACAAACAGTAACATTACTGTAATTCACTCCAGATGGTATTCTCTCTCTCTCTCTCTCTCTCTCTCTCTCTCTCTCTCTCTCTCTCTCTCTCTCTCTCTCTCTCTCTCTCTCTCTCTCTCCTCCTACCTAATTATTCAAAATATCATTTTACTTTTTTGTGTTAGGAAATGGCGTCAGCTCAAGAAACGTTCGTACCTCGAAGGGTGGGCATCAAACGGGTCCCCGTGCGCTCATGGGATATTGACCTGTCTAGAGACATCGACATTACGACAGGCCCACAAGGATGGGAGTGGGCGATGTCACGTCAAAATGATGTCATCAAAACCTTGACAGTCCGTCATTTGATATATTGACCGAGAGGTGTACATTCTTGCCAGAAAAAAAAAAAAAAAAAAAAAAAAAAAACGAATCCCCCCCCCCCCCCTCGCCGTCAATCTAATAGCATTCTACGCTTTGTATTATGCATGTATGTAGGCCGCCCTACCTACATGATTTTATTACACAGTAGTTGACGCAAATGTATGAACACATTGTTTAATTCTTCACATAGTAGATCAGTTGTACGTACACACACAAATGCGCGCACACACACACACACACACACACACACACACATACATACACACACACACAAACGCGCGCGTGCACGCATGGACACACGCGCGCACACGTACACACACGCACGCACACACACGCGCGCGCGCTCGCAAGCACGGACGCACACACACACACACACACGCACATACACGCACACACACACACACGCACACACGCACGCACGCGCGCGCTCGCGCGCACACAAACACACACACACACACACACACACGAGTGCTGGAAGAAACGAAGTGACCATGAGATCGCCGTGTAGGATCTGTGGTTCTGGTTGTGGAGCTGATGGGCGATGGGCCGCTGGCTCTACACGTACAACGAGCTGGACAGCCACTGCCAAAAACACACAGGTCGAGGTTAGCCGACATGTGCAACTGCATCAATATCTGACAGTAAGATGACACATTGAACTGCATCAATATCTGACTGTAAGATGACACATGCAACTGCATCAATATCTGACAGTAAGATGATACATGCAACAGCAGCAATATCTGACAGTAAGATGACACATTCAATAGCAGCAATATCTGAAAGTAAGATGACACATGCAACAGCAGCAATATCTGACAGTAAGATGACACATTCAATAGCAGCATTATCTGACAGTAAGATGGCACATTCAAGAACAGCAATATCGGACAGGAATAAAACCCATTAGTTAGTGGAATTGTCCGATGAAAAGATGACCCATTCTACATAGGACAGGAAGATGACTCATTCAACAGCATCAATATCGGAGACAAGACCAACCATTCAACAGCAGCAATATCGGAGACAAGACCAACCATTCAACAGCAGCAATATCGGACAGGAAGACGACCCATTCAACAGCAGCAACATAGGACAGGAAGACGACCCATTCAACAGCAGCATCGGACGACAAGACGAGCCATTCAACAGCAACAATATCGCACTGTAAAATGACGAATTCAGCAGCAGCAATATCGGACAGGAAGACAACCCATAAAACTGCGGTAATATCGGACGGTAAGAGTCCACATTCTAAGGCAGCAATATTGGACAGGAACTTGGACGATTCATTCAACAGCAGCAATATCAGAGAGAAAGACCACCCATTCAACAGCAAAAACATCTGACAGGAAGACGACCCATTTAACAGCAGCAATATCGGACAGCAAGACGACCCATTTAACAACAGAAATGTCGGACAGCAAGATGACCGTCTCTACAACAGCAATATCGGACAGCAAATGGACCCATTCAACGACAGCAATATCGGACAGTAAATGGACCCATTCAACAACAGCAAAATCGGCCAGCAAGAAGAGTGAGCGTGATCGATTCACACACCATAGGCTCTTTGTGCTGTTCAGTTAGTCAGCCACATATTTGTTGCCCTATCTTTCTGTTCTTCGTGCTTTTGCTGATACTGTTAATTATTACCTAGTAAGTACAGTATGACAACAACAACATCGATGAAGAAAATAGTGATGATAGCGAATATTTCTTTAGCCGACCCTCGGCTCGGCATGAACCCTATTCATTAACTACTCCCCAAACTGACAGGGTTACATGGTTCAAAAATGCCCCGTTAGCAATACACACACACACACACACACACACACACACACACACACACACACACACACACACACACACACACACACACACACACACCACACCACACCACACCACACCACACCACACATTTGTTACCTCACTCAGGTTTAGTGTGATTCTCCCACTTGATGATGATTTCTTCTTGAATATTTCTGAAAATATAGAAATTATACATTCAAAATTCGTAAGCATCCTTTCATGATCTACAGGCCAGTGGACCCTTGATTCTCATGATGGAAATTTGATGGTCCAGTTCACAGCCATAATTGTGTCTATCTACGTCAGTTGACAGAGGCTTTTCTTTTCCCAGGTTTTCGCTTATCTTTATAAATTAATCATTCCTTTGGAGAGATTTTCTGCCTGCGAGACGGCGTGAAAAATCAGATTTCAAGCAGGATTTGACTATAACCATGGTGGAAGCACATTGACATTTGCGTCATATTATGATGTCCCAAGGGCAGAGAGACAGACAGAGACAGAGAGACAGAGACCTAAAAACAGCGCCACTCTAGAGAAGGAATATGCTGATCGCAGACCTCGAGACACGCTGTCATTTCTCTCTCTCTCTCTCTCTCTCTCTCTCTCTCTCTCTCTCTCTCTCTCTCTCTCTCTCTCTCTCTCTCTCTCTCTCTCTTTAAACTTCTATTCTGATTTGAAGAAGATATGCCCACATGGTGTCGGCAATAACTGTAAGTAGATCGCCACACGCATGTAAGTATGTCGATCTTCTGCCACCGATTACCAGCTCTACCTGTTTGTGGATATTTGCTGCATGCTCACGGCACTTACGATAGAGCGCCAGGACACGACAGAAGCTCTGCAGGAAGTCATCCTCGTGGATCTTGCCTTCCCGCCCACCATATCTTCGCACGATGGAGCGCATGGTTTCTGTGTCCAGCACGAACCCTGCACACACATTCTGATCTCAGTGCAGATTGAGTCAAGGGAATGTTTCTTCAGAAGCGGTCTTTATACCAGTAGTCTTAAAATCTAGTGGAACAGGGGCAGAAAGGAGAGGTTCGTTCAGCACGAATGTTCTGAACACATCACGAACACACATTCTGATCTCAGTGCAGACAGAGTGAAGGAAACGTTTCTTCAGAAGTACACTTTATACCCGCAGTCTTGAAGTCTGGCGAAAACTGAAGAGCCAGAAAGGAGAGGTTCATTCCAGCATGAACCCTATAATTATACACATTCTGATCTCAGTGCAGATCAAATCAACGGAAAGTTTTTTCAGAAACGGTCTTTATCATCACTGGCGGGAGCTCACACAAATACGATTTTTGTTGCGACAAATACTTTTTTTTTGTCACAACAAACATAACACGTGTTTGTCGCGAAAAACCAAACATTTGTTGAGACAAAAAAGAAAACATTTTTGTCGTTCCACAAACATGCTTTGTCGCGACAAACATAACACGCATTCGTCGCGACAAATATCGTAGTTGCTGCAGCTCCCGTCAATGATGTTGTAAGGCATCAGTGGCAGGAGCTTCCACAACTACGATTTATGTCGTAACAAAACTAACATGTGTTATGTTTGTCGCGACAAAACATGTGCTTGTTGCGACAAATATCGTAGTTGTTGCAGCTCCCGTCAATGATATTGTAAGGCATCAGTGGCAGGAGCTTCCACAACTACGATTTATGTCGTAACAAAACTAACATGTGTTATGTTTGTCGCGACAAAACATGGGCTTGTTGCGACAAAAATCGTGGTTGTGGCAGCTCCCGCTAAAGATACTTTATTACAGCAGTCTTAAAGTCTGGTGGAAAACGTCTGTGGAAAAGAACCAGAAAGGAGAGCTAGAGGCTCATTCCAACACGAAGTCTGGACACACATGACAACATGACCTTAGCGAAGGTCAGGTGAAGGGAACGTTTCTTCAGAAGCGATATTTATAACAAAAGTCTCTGAAGCACCGTGGAAAGCAGCCAGAGAGGAGAGGTTCATGCGACCGTGAAGCCTTCATGATACAAGTCTTACGGCAGATCTAATCAAATGAATACTTATGTCACCACAACCGGTCTTTAACAACAGCAGTCTTGAAGCATTGCGTAAAAGAGCCAGAAAGCAGAGTTTATTCCAGAATGAAACCTGGACACGCATGACATTAATATGATCTTAGCACAGGTCTACATGGTGAAGGAAAGGTTTCTTTAGAAGCGTCCTGAAGTACCGTGGGGAGAGAGGGTTGGGGGAATGAGAGGAAAGGTTCATACTCCAACATGAAACCTTCGCACACATTCTGATCTGAAGGCAGGTCTAGTCAAGTGACGGTTTTAAGAACTGCTGCCTTGAAGTTTTGCGGAAAAGAACCAGAGAGGAGTCGTCAGTTTGTAAGTAATTAGTCCTGACTAACGCACAGGATGACCTCAGGGTGGACAGGGAAGGAAGCATTCGCGGATGCACACACGTCATTCCAGCATGAAGTCTGCACAGATTCTGGTCGTGTCAGGTCTGGTGAAGTGAAAGTTTCTTCTTTGAAGTCAGTCAGCCAGGAAAACAGCCAGAGAAGAGTTAAGTTTGTTAGTCAGTTGACTTTAACGTCCTAACGATCGCACAGTCATCTCAAGGGAGGCCATCAAAGGAAGAGTCACTTCAACACGTTATGATGGCATCTTTCAAAGTTGAAAGGGGAAAGTTTCACAGCTGCACAATGACGACCAGATGTGCTTAGCAAAATAAATCAGATGGAGACGAGCCAGAGAGGAAAGCTGTAGTCATGCATTCTGTGGTGATGTGAGGAAGCCGAGGAAATCACGGAGAAGAGACGAAGGCACGGGCCCTAGTTTACCTGACGTTACATGCGACTGTGACTAATTTCTTTAACATCAATTTCAGACGTATGATAATAGTCACAAAAGATTGTTCTGAGGAAAGGTTCGTGTTTTCAGTGGTTAAGCTTACTGTGCAACAAGAATCATCTGTGGAAGTTGGGTTTACCTATTTTCTTGTACATTTGCGCCAGCTCCAACGAGTCCACTGTACTGTCTTCGCTGACGTCCGCGCTTTTGAACGCACTCTTTGAACAGAATAATCACGATAATCACGATAATAATGAAATATTTGTAAAGTGTGAACTTCCAACATAAAAACAGAATTCGGTGCGATATACAGAATTCAATTTTAAACACGTTGAGACTCCACAAGCGGTAACATTTTAAACAATGATTACACGAAATTCAACTCCCAAGAAACCAGACAGCAAGACTACATTACACACACACACACACACACACACACACACACACACACACACACACACACACACACACACACACACACGCACGTACGTACGCGCGTGCGCGCACACACACACACAGACACGCACGCACGCACGCACGCACGCACACACGCATGCACCAGGTACGCGCGCGCACACGCACACATCACATTTAATACACATGGTTTACTGCAGTCTTCATATTCCTCAACATGGCCGATTTCACTTAGAAAAAATAAACCACGCCAACACTGACACGTAAAGACAAAAGGAGAAAAACCATTGGATGATTTGCCGTCAAAATGCAACCTATATACAGGCACTGGGCCAAGTTCACGTAACTGCATCAAGCACTGCAGTATAATGGCATCGTAGGCGTCGATATTACGTTAGTGAAACCAACGTAAAGCCGGAATAAGTATTATGGCCTTCTTTACGATCAGCTTACAATCTCTCTCTCTCTCTCTCTCTCTCTCTCTCTCTCTCTCTCTCTCTCTCTCTCTCTCTCTCTCTCTCTCTCTCTCTCTCTCTCGATAGTGCGACAATAGTCAGACTTAACAGACGAAAGACTGTCATGAACATGCTTTACTATTTAATTTTCAACAATGCACTCACCGTCCACATTCTCACGTACTTCCAAGCTGTTTTCACTTTGTCCAAAGTAAGAGTGCCCGATACGTAGGTCTGCAGCATCCGATAAGGAAACGATTACCTATTCACGTCTCCTGTTCCCCGGCTCCAGTCACAGGTGAAGTAATATTCCAGTATCACGCACACTGCTTTACAATATGTTATCCGAAAGGGTTAACAACAGTAACTACTTTATTTGTTTGTTTTAAAAAGGAAAAAAATGGCATCCAGTAACTCAGTGGCACACAGAATAACTGCATGTACCAATAACAAAAACTGGGATGGTTACGGTCTCATTTTAAACACGTTTTATCATGACGTTTTCTGTTCAGTCAACTAACACTCGTAGTTAACCCTTTCACTGCCGCGTTTGCAGCGCCGTCACTTTAAAACGACCAATAAATGTGCCATATTTGAAATCATTAAGTCTCTTCTTCTTCTTCTTCTTCTTCTTCTTCTTCTTCTTCTTCTTTCCTTTTTTTTCCCGTCCGTATTGGCATGTGAAAGTACTATTTCCATCATAATGCACAGTACTGAGAGTAGGCTTGTTATAGGACGAAAAAATATCTTGTTTGCAGGCGTGTATGTGTGTATTTTTTAGCTCGGAAAATGTACAGGCTGGGGCGCTAAAGGGGTTAATTAATGCTCGAAAGATGTCACATGAACACAACACTAGAGACCTGCATTGCCTACGGCAAATCTGGCCTGGCATGTAAAAAGAGCACAGCATGCAAGTAAATACAAGGTACATCAACTCCACAAAGGTACGTCCTCTAAGCAAATGTCTGCGTATTTCTCATGTTACGGTTACATGCTAGCAACGAAACTGTCAGTTTATCAACAACAACAACAACAGCTAAAGAGGATACGTCCAAGAGAGACACAAGGCATCGGCAGGTCTCCAAGGAATAGCCATCCGTCTTCCCGTACTCTGAAACAGCCAGCATTCAGCATGTAAAGCAGGTCCAAACAACTACAACAAACTACAGACAGAGTGTTGATTTTTAACGCCCAGTCAGTCATGGCGGTTATATCAGGAAGAAACACATTTGGTTAAAACACACGGTAAAAATAATTATCTACATATGTATTGTGCGAAACAACATACATGTATACAGGTTCGTTTCCTTGAACATACAGTAGACTAGTTATTCGTAGCCAGGGCTGTCTCAGCAGCATCATAAACGTGTACAAAACAAACAAAAGCTGATAACAATGTAAAATTAATAATCAAAATAATAATCTACGTCTTATCTCTTTGGCAAATTCAAGCCTAGTTTCAAGGCCTAGAGTATCATTTAACAACCCCTGCCCGAAAATAACTACGTTTTGAGATGTCCGAAAATATTCCAATAATAATAATTTCTGAGATAGTAAAAAATATCATATGTTTTGAAAATTAATGTTGAAAAACATTCTATGCCCTGGAAGCTCTGTTTAACTCCTGCGAGTCCGAAAAAAGATTCTAACAGCGCTATCCAACCCCCGTCCGGAAACATTCTCTGTCCTGGCTGTTGAGAACTTTGGCAGAGTTCCATAGAGGGAGAGTTGTGTTTAGGCTACCTTTCGGAACACGGCTGGCAGCAACGTTACTTTTTCGAAGACAGAAATCGTGCTTCTTTTACACCTGCGGGGTGCCGGCATTGCCGGACGTAGGTCACTAAACAAATCCAAAATGACTCGTGGCAAAACCCAAAGCTTCAGCTACACGAACTTGAGCATCAGAGACCGGGGGAAGTGGTGACAGAGAGGGGGGGGGGGGGGCCAAGGCACCAGTCCTCGAGTCCCAGTTCCCGACCTCCGTGGCTGAAATAGGGGGCGTTCAATGCTCCAAAACTTCGAGTCCAAAAAGACATCATTTTACAATCGTACACAGGATCCTTTTATTTTTGCATCATTTCGATAAAAACTGCGTAGCTGTAATATTTGGTTTTGCGTACATGACAACACAGTCATGTTCTTTCCTAAAATTCATTATTGAGTGCAGCTGTCTAAATTGCGTCGGAGTTTAGGTCAGTTCTCAGCAGTAAAGACAACGTCGTGCATATCATATAGTCACCGCTATAGTGGTAGCCTGTTTTAGTCACGAAACCCGGTTTAAGGGAAGCCTAGTTGCGATCTGCAAGGTGCAGATTTACCTTCCCGCTTGGCCTCATCGAGGATCTTGTGCAGGCCAAAGGCGTCCACCCTGCCGTCCTGGGCCTGGTGCTTCAGAAATAGCTTCTCTATCAGGTCCTTTGGCTCCACGCCTATCTCCTACACACACACACACACACACACACACACACACACACACACACACACACACACACACACACACACACACACACACACACACACAGAGGCACAGGCACGCGCGCACGCGCACACACACACACACACACACACACACAGAGGCACAGGCACACGCGCACGCGCGCGCGCACACACACACACACACACACACACACACACACACACACACACACACACACACACACACACACAGCAGGAAATATCATTTCTGTAGGTTAAGTTTCAAGATAAAAACAGGTCAGGTCAGAGTCATTTTCGACAAATTAAAAGCACAGTTACACTTTGGTACAAAACGTTTTTTTGTTTTTTATTTTTTTCAAACTGTGCAATTGCAACCTCCATATGAAGTGGATATCGGTGACCTGAAACCTTAAGTGTCTCGATCGCGACCTCTTTTACCTCGCTCAAGGGGCGATGTTTGAGCACACGCCTGTCACTCGCTGTACGGCAAAACTTCAGAGGCCGAGGCGTCCGGAAGACGAGCCACAACACCAAGTCCCGTTAATCGTCACTGACGATATCCACCTTAAAATTTATTATAAAATCATGGACACTGGTAAGCGTCCTACCTGTCAGAAATATCTCAACAATCTGGGGTCATACAAAAGCAAGAATAGTGACAACACGCTACAACACCAAATTAAAATAAAATCATATATAAAATCAAAACGCGCCCGAAAGATGGCACGGGAACACAACAACAATCAACTACGGTAATTCTCATATGACCTGCAAGGAAATGCAAGCTACATAACCTCCACCCAAAGCTACACTCTGGCGATCACAGACAGACAGAAAGATATCTATACGCGTTTTGAGAAGACTACTTCGTTTCGGGCCATTCTCAGTAGACAGTATGCACACTACAGTAGCAACTGGATCTGAACGTCCTGTCAACCGTACTGCGTCACCTCAGGACGATGTCCGCTAGACCCTATAGCCTACAATATCGGGTGAAACCACTGGGCTCTGTAAATAAAAGTTATTTTTATCGCTCAGCCGGTCAAAGTGCAATTGGGGAAGGGGGTAAGGGGTATTTTTTCACAAGCCAACTCTAATACTTTGTCCCGAAGGCAAAGCTGGAGAGGAAAAAAATGAAGAAAAACAATTGTTGAACGCTATCAGATATAACTGAAACAGCAGAATGTGTGAACTGCAAGTGGAGTTTAACCGTACTAACGTTGCTCACCTCGGTTGGTCCCAGGGGCTCCTCAACAGGCCTGAAGACAGAAAAGAAAAGTGTGTTCAGTTCCGTAACCAGATGATGAATATCCGCAGCTGCTTTGCATAGTATTTTGAAACAATACTGAGAGCAATATGCAACCAAACACACACTTTCAGCCGTTCTTGAGGTTAAACATCCGTGTGTCTAATGCGAACAAGCGAAGATGCATTTTAGTCGAAAGGGCTGGACTAAAACGTATTTAAAAACAAAAACAAAACAAAACATTCAGATCAATTTTTCAGGCGATTTAACTCTAGTTTTCCATTTAAAATGTATACATAATAACGCAGTTTGAAAATTACGAAAACACGACCATCACTGCTGCCATTTTCAGGTATTAAAAAACAAGCAAGTTGAAAGAAAATAAACTGTTTTTCGTCGCTTGCGCTTATATATTGTAGCTTGTCTTTATGCCCATCTTTTTCCGCTCCTTTTTAATATTGCACTTAAAATTTGTGCCTACGCTTGTAGTTATCATTATCATTATTAAATTTACACATCAGAAACATACTCTGCTGTTGCTGACGTTTCCGAGAAGATGCGCAGGTAAAACTCTCCTTCCATGTTGCGCTTGTAGGTGCACGGGACAATGATGTAACTTCCGGAATCCAGGACAAAGTGGAGAGCCCGTTCCCGATAGGGCCAAAAGGTCCCGGATGTGTCCACCAGTTGTGGCGTGTGTTCGTAGAAGTTGTCCCCTGTCAGCTTGCCTACTGGTTCCCGTCCAGGTTTCAGCTAAAGAGAGAGAAGGGAAAACAATAAGAATAACAAAGAAGGGTTCTAGAGCGCACATCAACCGCAGAAGATGGAAGCGCAGGGCGCTTTACAATAATACTAACAACACACACACACACACACACACACACACACACACACACACACACACACACACACACACACACACACACACACACACACACACACACACACACACGTCGGACGGCTGTGAAAAAGACAAATTAGAAATAGTTATTGAACAGGGGCGTCGTGAGGGCGGTTTTAAAAGAGGAGGAAGAATCAAGAGTAGCGGAGTGTTTGAGGCACACTGAGGCAAAATAACCACACAGACATTTCTTTAAAAAGCTATGATTACTGCGTTGTCCCAAAACTGTTAGTGACAGAGTGTCAACTATGAGCCGCAGAATCAGCAACGATTCAGTCAAAACATATTTCTGCAGGCAGTGTCGTAGCACTGGGAAAAACACACCCACTAGCTGTTTACCGATGAATGCCTTTCAGTCAATGTATTATATGTTTGTTCACAGCAAGGTGATCTTAGACCCCCCCCCCCCCCCCCACCCCCCAACAATATATTAGTAAGTTATAATATTAACTTACCCACAGGTAAACAATCAGTTTAATAACAGAAGTTATAACATCAGTATTATATAAAATATGCTATAGTGACACAAACATTAACGTCATACCCATGAAATAACTCTGTGGTAATAAAATCGCCTTGATATGATAGTAATGGTTGAATTGGCGTAAAACACCAAGTTACTTACTTACTGTGGTAACAGAACACTCAAGTAGTATGTGGTTAGCAGATAAGACATTCTTACAAATGCATGCCACATTCTGTGAATATTTAGTGTTCCATGAATTTAGATGGAACTTGTATATTACAAGTTTATATTAGCTGTTTACAAATAACTCTTGCATAGACTGATTTCAGGGATCGTCTGAATTAGGCCTATCTTAAGTACTATTCCTTGGCATTGCCAAAACAGATCACCCTATCCAGCTCCAGAAAACAAACTGCGCAAATATGTTTTTCTCATTTTGTATACCGAAGTTTCCTTGACAGCAAAATACAGGATTTTCATTGACAGCAAAATACAGGTGATCTTCCCTGTGCAAGTCCTAAAGGATGTGCACAATTAAAACAGTGTTGGTGATCTATAAGTGATAATCATTTGTGTGGTCATGGCGAGGCGACAACACTTTGTCAGTATATGTGGATAACCCAGCATTTGGACGGTCCTGGGATACTGAGAAATCTTCGTTTGATCAAGTTTACTTAAAACACGCATCAGCTGTTTGCATGTTATTGTCCCGCGAAAACTGTAACAAACTGACCATTATTCATTAAACTTCAAAGAGTTCTTACTTTAAAGATAACGAAGCCGATGCTGACATCGCCGGATAACTTCAGAACCTTGTCAGTGACTTCTATGAGAGAGATGACAACACTGTATTTCTGCTTCCTGTCCTCCAGCTTCATCCGGAACTGGGGGTTCATCCAGAACCAATCTGTAAAGCGATAAGCAGTAAAGATACTATATACTGATCTGTTGTTTTATCAGTCCATCACCAGTAATGCATGTATTCGTAGTGTGTGTGTGTGTGTGTGTGTGTGTGTGTGTGTGTGTGTGTGTGTGTGTGTGTGTGTGTGTGTGTGTGTGTGTGTGTGTGTGTGTATGTGTGTGTGTGTGTGTGTGTGTGTGTGTGTATATGTGTGTGTGTGTGCCTCTATGTGTGTGTGTGTGCCTCTGTGTGTGTGTGTGTGTGTGTGTGTGTGTGTGTGTGTGTGTGTGTGTGTGTGTGTGTGTGTGTGTGTGTGTGTGTGTGTGTGTGTGTGTGTGTGTGCCTCTGTGTGTGTTATTGAAAAGCGCCCTGTGCTTCCACCTTGCGCGGTAGATGGGCGCTCTAGAAATCCTCTTTATTATTATCATTACTATTATTATACGTACTGGAGGTGAAACTGTTGAGTGGTCCGCCAGCGCTGACGCCTCGGATCCAACGCCCTGAGAACTCCACCCTCTTCCACTGCTTCCGGTTTCCCTGCACAAACCCACACACAATCTGGCTCACTGCTTCCTCTTCTTCTGCACAAACCCACACATAATCTGGCTCACTGCTTCCTCTTCCTCTGCACAAACCCACACACAATCTGGCTCATTGCTTCCTCTTCCTCTGCACAAACCCACACACAATCTGGCTTAATACTTCCTGTTCCCCTGCACAAACCCACACACAATCTGGCTCACTGCTTCCTCTTCCTCTGCACAAACCCACACACAATCTGGTTCAGTACTTCCTGTTCTCCTGCACAAAGCCACACACAGTTTGGCTCACTACTTCCTCTTCCTCTGCACAAACCCACACACAGTTTGGCTCACTACTTCCTCTTCCTCTGCACAAACCCATAAACAATCTAATTCACTACTTCCCGTTCCCCTGCACAAACCCACACACAATCTTGCTCACTACTTCCTCCTCCTCTACACAAACCCGCAGACAGTCTGGCTCACCATTTCCTGTTCTTCTACACAAACCTACACAATCTGACACACTGCTAATCCATAGCCAGGGCTTCGTCTCTACTCAGCGCGGTTCGTCTAGCCTGGATAGCCCCCACAGCCGAAAAGCTTCAAGATTTGACTTTCCTTTCAGCCCAAGTAACAACTTTCCTGACTCATGGCACGGAATGAAGACTTTCGTCGGACAATGATATGGGCGAGTCTTCTTGCAGCTTAGTAAAATACAATAATAACAGCTGTACTGACTCCAGGGAGGGGTGGAATAGGGATGGGGATTGGGAAACTGTGGTAATCCTGTTCATCTGTTCATCGTGATCATGGCGCTTACCGGCGATCGTATCAGTTCGGCGGTCATGGCATCAAGCGACAGGTGACACAGTTCCAGCTCGTCGAAGTTGGCAATGAAGTCCTCCACGTTGATCCTGTGTTGAGGATCAAAATGCATAATAAATGGAACTTTTATAGTGCCCATCTACTAAAGTCCAGAGTGCTTCACAATAGCACCAACAAGAAGATACCCACACTCGTGCGCGCACACACACACACACACACACACACACACACACACACACACACACACACACACACACACACACACACACACACACACACGCACACGCATACTCGTCATTGGAAAACCATTGAAACATGCGCAAGCATTAGACAATAATGTATGCATAACTCCCACTCAGCCGTAATTCTGTACTTCCGGGAGTCATGCACTTTAGTTCGATAAACTCTTCAACTGTTGGATAAAGATCTGCCTTTGCACAGAAAGGAAATTAGACCTGCCGTTAGAATTGGTACTTGTTGGAAAGAAAGGAGAAAGTAAGCGCAATGCTGTCTTTAAGAACGTTTTGGTGAACTGCACTGCCACTCACCAAAACTCCCCATTGTCTCGCCGCTGAAATGCCTCGTCCTCCCGGTCTGTTCTGGTCAGTTCTGACCACTCTGTGGACCTGAAAACGAACATATCCCAAACCTTGGTAATTAGAATAAGCCTTAAAAGATTAACGTTTCGGGTGGTAGAAACTTGCTCTGTCTCTCTAACAACGTACAATATTTTTCTTCTTTTCGCTTTAACAATGTAGAACTGTGTTCTATCACTGTAACAACATAAATGTGTGTCCTGTCTCTTTAACGACGTAGAACCTTGTTCTGTCTCTTAACTAAAGTAGAACATAAAGTTGCCCTGTCTCTTTAACAACGTAGAACCTTGTCCTATCTCTTTAACAACGTAGAACATTTTTTGTGCTGTCACTTTAGCAGAGTCGAGACGGGCATGCTGTCGCTCTGCGCCACCGACTCGCCCATAATGAGACGTCGTCAGTTTCCTCTGAACTTACAAGTCGTTTCTCTCCGAACTGAGGAAGGGGGCGCTTCGAAACAAGTTCAAATTCTTTTAAAAGCAGTTGGAGGATTTTTTCTGTCTTGCATACATGTGTCCGTCACTGGCAAGAAAGCTGAATACATTGTTTTATGACAGAAGCAACAAAATTCAGGTAATTTCCTCAGCTTGCTGTGAAAAACTAAAAGGAGCTCACCTGTCGCTCCATGGACCGTTCCACTCGCCGTGGCCAAACGGGTTTCGCATGAGTAGCAGTGTTGTCTTCCTCCCTCGGAACTCCACCTGTAAGCCCCGTACAAAACAACAGGTACCTGCATTTCTCTCTCTCTCTCTCTCTCTCTCTCTCTCTCTCTCTCTCTCTCTCTCTCTCTCTCTCTCTCTCTTTTAGTATTTAGTTTACCCTAGCGGGAATTTGGAATCGCCTTACCTAGATAAGGTTATAGCAGCTGCAAGAGCAGCGCTGCACCCATTCTTACCAGTGTGTGCAGTATTTTCTTGTGTCCAAACATGGTATCGTGTCAGTATATTGGATATTTAACGCTCACAGTGTTTATACATGTAATTGCACAAGGGGACTGCGCGAACATCGTAATGCAATCGTCTGCAATGAAAATGAGATAGGGGCTTATTTTGACACTTTAACATCTCTTGTAACCGTTCAGTAACTTATTTTGCATGTATAATGTCTTTAACATGTATAATTTGTCGATAAATGTCAAGGGGATTCATATCAAGTAACATACTTTTCTTTCTTTTCATGTGTGTTTTTTCACATTCTCATTTTTTACACCATTTTCTCAATTGTAAAACCCTAAGGCTCCGCTTTGAGTAAAGGTAGAGTCTTAAAAGTTTGCATGGTGTTTGTATATGTACTGATCTTTACTTTTACTAAGCAACTGGTAGATGGCGATATTTTTTATATTTTTTTTTAAAAGTTTTATATTGATTTGAAATATTACTGGTATCATTTTTACAAGCATAAAATGTAAATAATACAACAAAATAAAGGAAAAGCATAATAACCACAAAATCCTTGGTAAAAGTGAAGATAAAATTATGTTTGTACTAACTGTGAAAAGAAAATTAATCTGCATGCAATGACTTTGGAGTTTTAAGCTTTTTAAATAATTGTGTTTGGTGGCCATCTTGGATTGTTTCCATGGCAACGGGTGGTCAGAATGATGCAACAACATTTTTGTTTAATTCTCCAAGTCATAACCTTTTAAATACAACCAAAACCCAAGCTCATAGACTAAAGAGGTCTGGGTCCATTTTGCACTACCATGTGCCCCTTAAATGGTCACCATCGGCAGGATACACAAACATACGTCAAGACCGCTACGTCAAAATGTTATGTTTCCTAAGCTATATTTGATTCCATGCAAATACGTAGCAGAAAGGTTAAAAATCGGTTTACCATTGGTAAAACAGGTTCGTTATAACATGGCTAGTCTTCGTTCACCAAAAACAAATTAAAAATTGCATTTCATACCATAGCTATTACACGTTCCTTCAACACAAGCTGTATTTCGTACTATTTTCATGGCGTTTCTTTAACACAAGCTGCATTTCATACCTTTTTCACTACACGTTTCTTCAACACGAGCTGCATTTCACACTCTTTTCATCACACGTTTCTTCAACACGAGCTGCATTTCATACCATTTTCATCAAATGTTTCTTCAACATAAACTGTTTTACATACTATTTTCGTTACAAATAACTATACTCCAAAACGAAGTGCACTTCATACTATTTTCATTGAGCATACTGCTACCACAAATACCGTATTTTGCACGATTTTCCTCACATATGTTTCTGCAGCAGAAGCTGTGCTTAATATCATTTTCATCACACTTGCTTTTTGTTTGTTTTTTGTTTGTTTTTCTAAAGCATACTGTTTTACTCTTTATCTCAAGTTTCTCGAAAACTAAAGCTGCATTTCGGACCATTTTCATTACACACGTTTCTCCAAAAGCAAGCAGTAGTTCATACCGTTTTCAGTCGAATGATGCTATAGGCATGTTGTTCGTACAGCCCATTTTTTCTTCGTGCCTCTCGAGCTCCTGTACCCTGAAATTGGACAAGAGAAGAATTTACAGAAATAGGAACACCAGAACCTTAAACTTTTTTCTGGTCACAAAAAAAGGATATTATGTGATGAGTGCTCAAGAAGGACGATAATAACCACTATTCCTCTGATCTACAGTTATACATGTCAGGTTCAAAACAAAGACAAAAAAATTACGGAACAATGCTACCTGTGATTTTAGTGTATTAGTTTTTATTGTGAATGTATGTGTTTATTTAATAGTGTTGGCCTGAACGAGCTGCTGGTATGTATGAATGATTGAGTGAAACTTTGTTTTACTGTATGTGTATAGTTACGTAATACGTTGTAACTTTATATGCTGTCAAAAGGCAAATTGCTATGTTATTCAAAGGCAATACAGATTCTCTATTTTGTATTTTTAAGCTGGCTTCTTAGTGGTGCAGAAATATAAGAAAGTTATTTTTTTAATGGTTCAAACATATATAAGAATATTATTTTTTTTAAAATAATTAAGCCTCGAGGAGGGTAAGACTGTTCTTCTCACGTTGCTTCTCGTTCATTATGATCGTAATACCTAACCGCTTCCGCCTCTATCCCCATGTCTCTCTATCCATCACCTTGCCGTCCATTACCTTGCATTTCATACCCTTTATCACTTCCAGAATAGAAAAAAGATGAAGGCGATGTTACACACAAAGATGGCGCCGCCCATGATGGTGTCCATTTCATCACAGGCGGTCATGATGGGGATGAGTTTGTCCGAGGAGATGTCCTTGAGGTCAATCAGTTCCGTAATGCCGCCGGTCAGGTCCAGCAAGGCGTCATGCACACGTCCCCCGTCAATGGCCTCGTAGCACCCGTACAACCTGCACAACACACAACACGTACCCCGTCCATTGCCTCGTAACACCCGTACAACCTGTACAACACACAACACGTACCACGTCCATTGAGCCGTAGCATCCGTACAACCTGCACAACACACAACACGTACCCCGTCCATTGCCCTGTAACACCCGTACAACCTGCACAACACACAACACGTACCACGTCCATTGAGCCGTAACATCCGTACAACCTGCACAACACACAACACGTATCCCGTCCATTGCCCTGTAACACCCGTACAACCTGCACAACACACAACACATCCCCCGTTCATAGCCTCGTAACACCCGTACAACCTGCACAACACACAACACGTCCCCCGTTCATAGCCTCGTAACACCCGTACAACCTGCACAACACACAACACGTGCCCCGTCCACTGCCTCGTAACACCCGTACAACCTGCACAACACAACACGTACCCCGTCCATTGCCTCGTAACACACGTACAACCTGCACAACACACAACATGTACCCCGTCCATTGCCTTGAAACACCCGTACAACCTGCACAACGACAGATAAATAACCTGCACAACGACAGACAGATAACAACCCACACAACGCACAACAGGTTCCCCATCAATTGCCTCGTGACACCTATACAACCTGCACAACCACAGATAACAACCTGCATAACACACAGCACGTCCCATGCCAATGGCTTCGTAACACCCGTACAACCTGCACAACAACAGGTGACAACCTGAACAACACACAACACGTCCCATGTAACTGGCTTAATTACACCCGTACAACCTGCACAAAGAACAGACAGACAACATCCTTCACAACACACAACACGTCCCATGTAAATGGCTTAATTACACCCGTACAACATGCACAAAGAACAGATAGACAACATCCTGCACAACACACAAGCTGTCCCATGTAACTGGCTTCGTTACACCCGTACAACCTGCACAAAGAACAGACAGACAACATCCTGCACAACACACAATGCATCCCATGTCAAACCTGAGATGAGCTCACTTGGCATAGGCTTTCTCCAGAAGGGCGACCCAGAACTCGTTCTTCTGAACGTTGTTGGAGCTGTAGATCAGCTTCCCGTAGCGAGTAGGCAGACGGTCGTCCACCACCACCTCCTTCCACTGCCCACTTTGCCAAAACTGGAACCGGAATATGCCTGCAAGTGGAAAATAATGTAAGAACTAAATCACACTCGGACGCGGATATTATAACGTCCACTACAGGAATTTCACACACACACACACACACACACACACACACACACACACACACACACACACACACACACACACACACACACACACACACACACACACACACACATGTATAATCTATGTCATATTAGCGTAGTCTATGACACACCTTTACAGTCTATGTTCACACTGCGACATACCTGTAGAGAGAATGTGTCACACTCGCATAGTCTGTGACTTGATAACATCAGAGTTTATGTCACATTTTGCACAGCTTATAAAACGCCAGCGCAGTATATAATAATAATAATAACAATATCATGAAGAAGAAGAAGAAGAAGAAGAAAAGAACTCTTACAGAGCGAAGCACTCCGAAAAGAATTACGAGCTCGCGACATACCCGCACAAGCCCTGGCATACCCGTAACTTCTATGACGTACCCGCATAGTCCACATCGAAACTCTGGTCCTGCGGCACAACACGGTGAAGCAGCTTCCAGTCGCTGGCCGCCAGAGCGGCCGTTGCCGCTACGAACCAGCAGTTACCTGCCACATGCAAATCAGTCATCACTTCACAGCCTACACCGCACACTCCGAGCACCGCTTTCCGGCACCTTCCTCTGAGGAAGGATGTCGTAAACCAGTGCTTGGAGTCTGTCTACACCGCACACTCCGAGCACCGCTTTCCGGCACCTTCCTCTGAGGAAGGATGTCGTAAACCAGTGCTTGGAGTCTGTCTACACCGCACACTCCGAGCACCGCTTTCCGGCACCTTCCTCTGAGGAAGGATGTCGTAAACCAGTGCTTGGAGTCTGTCTACACCGCACACTCCGAGCACCGCTTTCCGGCACCTTCCTCTGAGGAAGGATGTCGTAAACCAGTGCTTGGAGTTTGTCTACACCGCACACTCCGAGCACCGCTTTCCGGCACCTTCCTCTAAGGAAGGATGTCGTAAACCAGTGCTTGGAGTTTGTCTACACCGCACACTCCGAGCACCGCTTTCCGGCACCTTCCTCTAAGGAAGGATGTAAACCAGTGCTTGGAGTTTGTCTACACCGCACACTCTGAGCATCGCTTTCCGGCACCTTCCTCCAAGGAAGGATGTTGTAAACCAGTGCTTAAAGTGTGTCTACACCATGCACAGTTACACAGGGAGGTTTCCACACTGATGATCTCCAGGTCATCACACGGAAACGCCTTTCTTAAGATACCACTTTAAAGACTATAATTATGCTAAACAGAAGAAGACGAAGAAGAAGAATGGAAATGTGTAAAGCGCCTGATCTGCGGCTCAAAGCGCTGAAAAAACGGAGTATAACACGCATAATGCACATCGAGACGGAAATGTTATGAAAATATAGAGCAAGTGGTCTTAAGAGGGGTTCATCTACAAGGAGATATGAAGGGAAAGGTTTCAGAAACTGTGGTTCTTTGGTGAGGGATCCATCTACATGAAAATATAAAAGGAATAGTTTCAGAAACTGTGGTCTTGAAAGAGGAATGGTACTTTGTCAAGGGTTCATCTACATGAAAATATAAAGGGAATGGTTTAATATAATTCAGAAACTGTAGACTTGAAAGAGGGGTGGTCGTTTGTCAAATGTTCATTTACATGGGACTATGGAGGGACAGGTTTCAGCTAGGGTTCTACCGTATGAAGTTTTGCCACTGAAGCTGAAGTCCCGGAAAAAAAATCATCCACTTCCCCTCCCCCCCCCCCCCCCCCCTTCCTCCCGTCCCCATCCGTCTCTCTCCAGCTGCGAAAAAAAGCAAAAAAAAAGAGCTAAAATTTAAAAATATTAAAGCCTAACTCTTTCTCTATCAAATTCCCATAACTCTGGACAAAAAAAAAAAAAATGTTTTGCGTGATGAGGATGTTTGAGAAATAGCAAGAACTGTATCTAAAGTTTGTGTTGCGTAATTAACACACAACTGAACCATTTTTGTTATTTGTTTGCAGAATGTGATTTCACTACTGCTGCGGATAAGAGGATAACACTGAATGCTGAGAAGACATGATTTGTAAGAAAGCAGGAGGTAATGAGAACGTACCGAGCTCTCCCTGCTCCAAGTCCATGTAGACAGAGCCTTGCACCACGAACTTGGGGTTGTCCACCAGCTCCTGTGGCAAAGGTCATTCATCTGAGATTAGTCGATCAGAAGAACAGAACAGAGTGCAAGACAGACAGACAGACAGACAGACAGGTAGGCAGGCAGACAAAGAGAAAAGCGGAAGGACACTGGAAGGAAAGATACAAGAATCAACGAATAAACGAACTACTGAATATATCACTTCACAATCTACACCGCACACTCCGAGCATCGCTTTCCGACGCCATCCTCCAAGGAAGGATGTCGTTTGTGGCGGACCGAGCTCTTATTCTACGGAAATATTTGCTCTATACAAGAGCCATCCATTATTATTATTTGATATTTTTATGCCATTGTGCAGTTATTCAGTCCGAACGAAGTTAGTACATTTTCCATTACGTCATTATGCAATCATTATAATTACCGAATAACTAGTCTGATCAAAGTTAAGTCAGTCTTAGGACTAGCCTATAATTATGTGTGTGTGTGTGTGTGTGTGTGTGTGTGAGTGTGTGAGTGTGTGTGTGTGTGTGGTGTGTGTGTGTGTGTGTGTGTGTTTGTGTGTCTCTGTGTCTGTGTGTGTGTGTGTGTGTGTGTGTGTGTGTGTGTGTGTATGTGTGTGTGTGTTTGTGTGTCTCTGTGTCTGTGTGTGTGTGTGTGTGTGTGTGTGTGTGTGTGTGTGTGTGTGTGTGTGTGTGTGTGTGTGTGTGTGTGTGTCTCTCTCTCTCTCTCTCTCTCTCTCTCTCTCTCTCTCTCTCTCTCTCTCTCTCTCTCTCTCTCTCTGTGTCTGTGTGGTTGTGGGTGTGTAGGTTGTTGTTTGGGGCAGGAGGCCTACAAAAACAAATTAAGGACAATGCTGTTGGGAATACGTGAGATCGGCCTTCTTTGTGGGTGTGACCTGGCACTTTTTATTTGCTTACAGTTCCTGAAAGCAGGGATGACTGTACTTCTGAGTCAAAGTGCCTGTTACGTCCCTTCACTGACACAGTATTGGCGAAGGTGCTCAACATCAGGCCAGTTCTACAGGCTATTCTGAAAATCTGAACGCGATTGCTTCCCTTGATACACTATATCGTCTCTGTGTAAGAAATTTGCCTCTGGCTCGTCATTTACATAAAAACATCAATACATATTTAATGAACCTATGAACGGGCAAGACGTGAAATTATGTGAGCTCGACAACACCAGCGGGCGATTTTTCACGCAAATACGTGGAGGTCCGTGTGTTAAACTTCAAAAACAGCAAACACACATTCTGAAGGCTTAATGAATAATGCAGAAGTTATAACTATTTACAGTCAGCCACATAGCTTGGTGATGGTTGTGCGCTAGGCTCTTTGCGCCCGCCTCGAGATTTCTCCGAAGTCGTCGACTCTGTTCTTTGGTTGAGGCTATACACTGTAATAAGCCCCCACTAAGACATGTGTGTCAGTCTTCAAATGTTGAAACTGGGCACTATACGGAGGAAGACGAAGACAAGCCTGGTAAAGAATCACACAGACTACAGAGACGAAGACAAGCCTGGTAAAGAATCACACAGACTACAGAGACGAAGACAAGCCTGGTAAGAATCACACAGACTACAGAGACGAAGACAAGCCTGGTAAAGAATCACACAAACAGACTACAGAGACGAAGACAAGCCTGGTAAAGAATCACACAGACTACGAACTTGCAAATAGGCTATAAGTGATTCGGGAGGCCTAATGAATAATGCATGATACGTACATGTCCGTGCAAAATAGTCCAGGACACAGACCGGTAAAGTATGACCGTCAAAGACTACGAACGGGCAGAAAAAGAAAACGTATTGTCGTAGTGCAGTAGACAGCTTGGTAGAGAACGACAGAAAGAGCTGTAAACAAATGTCGATGTAAAATAAAACTGAGAATTTTTTTCCAGTGCATAATTAACTATAGAGAGCATAATGTCATAATGACATTTCCTGTTATGTCGCTGAAGACGATTGGTAAATAGCTGGGACGCAGACCGTCTAGTCGGGCAGAAGAGTTAGAGCGATGGTCGGCTATCCAAATAAAACTGCTGCGG
>OY757541.1:10226083-10256083 GCA_963584105.1 Alviniconcha strummeri
AAATGACCAGCCATGTTTTCACCAAGCAGCCAGTTCCTGGTCGGAGAGTGGCAGCTCAGATGATCAGCCATGTTTACACCAAGTGGCCAGTTACTGGTCCTAGAGTAGCAGCTCGGATGACCAGCCATATTTTTTACCAACTGGCCAGTCACTGGAACTAGATTTGTAGCTAGAATAATCACCTACATTTTTACCACTTGGCCAGTTGCCAGTCTTAGACTAGCCATGTTTACACCATGCAGCCAGTTACTGGTGCTTGAGTGGCAGCTCGGATGACCAGCCATATTTTTTACCAACTGGCCAGTCACCAGAACTAGATTTGCAGCTAGAATAATCATCTACATTTTTACCACTAGGCCGGTTCCCAGTCTTAGATTAGCAGCTAGGATAATCAGGCCTTTTTTCCACCAAAGGCCTAGCCCTAGACTGGCAAACAAAATGGTTTAACCTCAGACAACACTAATGATGTCCCACTTTACTAATCAGTGTGAGGTCACCAGTACATCTGGGGAAACTATGAACAAATTAAAAAAATTGTAAGCATGGATTACCCTGAGTGACTACCAAATGTTTCTGTTTTATTAATGTTTGTAAACATTCGCACACACAAGAGACAACTCAAATTTAAACTGAAACTGTATGCTAGTTTCACTATACAGAATAAAGGGATGTGCAGTTGTTTATTCATCAATACAGAGGTAAGAAATCTCTCTGTCTCTAAGTTTTCTTCTTCATTTTTTAAATTATTTTTATTCAGTTCATTTAAAGAGACAAGCCTGCTATAGTAATCTCCCCCTTTTGAAACTAAACAGGATTTATGTCAAGTTTGTGTGTAGTTTATGAAAAACCCATAACAGCTGTGTAACAGTCCTGTTTACATCAATACAACATCAACACTACAGGCATACTTTTGTCCACAGAAATGGTCCCCTCCGTCTGGTGTGAACCCAAGATGTGCTGAGGTCAAAACCAATCTGACAACTGTTCACTTTTTTCAACTGCCCTTGATCAGAACCAGTGTTTCAGCAGGTTCCCATTTCTGTGAATGGCAGATGAATTTCAAAGCCAGATATCACAAAGACTGTCTGTACTATGATACATACTTAAGATTTGTTATAGCAGGCCTATTTCATCAATTTCTTCAACATTCTGCACTATGATACATACTTAACATTTGTTGTAGCAGGCCTATTTCATCAATTTCTTCAACATTCTTCTTAATCTTCATAATAAACAACCTGGTCTTCCTTCCGAGACCAAAGCCTGGTCAAAATGATGCTAATTTACTGCTAGCGTGTCTGTGTGTCTCATGTGCTGCAGAAGCAGTGCTACCACTGGAACATATGCAAGTCTGCCATCAAAAACACTTGGCAGAGGTTGTGGGCACTGCATGAGGTTGAGTCACTCAGGTGGGGGAAGGGGGGCAGGGTTGGGGGGGGGGGGGGGAGGCACAGTCATCTCTGTGCTGGTGACTGGTCAGTTCCTTTCATGCTGAGCTGTTCCTTTTGTGCTGACATGTTTCTTTCGTACTGAGATGTTCCTTTCATACTGAGATGTTCCCCTTACACTGAGCTGTTCCTTTCATGTTGTTTAGCTAGAGCAACAGTCTGGTGAGCAGTCATGGAGCTCGTTCACAGAGACGATTACAAGTTTGTGATACCAGCAGCTGCGTAGAGAGAAAAATGTGTCGAAAGAGTCCAAGTTGAGTGAAGTAGGTCAACACAACACAAAGTGTCTGGAATGGTTGCAGAATGGATGTCCGAGACCGTGTAAGACCAGCATGGTCAGACACTTACATTGTGGTGGTCAAAAACTCGTCAATATCAAACAGTGGATCATCTGCAGCCTGCACAAAGAAAAATCACAGTCAGCCTCACAGTATGAAACATGCAACATCAACATCATCTTGAAAACCAATCAGACTTTGGAAAACTACCTTGGACAAACCAAGAAAGATATACACATACAACTGAGTATTTTGCTATCCCTGGAGTCATGGAAATAAATCCAAAAGAATTCCATGCAGTAATGAACTCTCCAGGTTCTCTCACATGTTAGGTATCTCACAGAAATATGACTCCTTCATGAATAATTATTGGGAGCTGGATGGAGTGTAACTGATTCCTTAGTGCTATGTATACACACTATCAAACACAAGGTGCACACACTGATGACTGTGCATGTTGTTTATATGTACAGACCAAAATGACAGGATAAAATAGACCTTAAACAAGCATAGTACTGCAAGGGATGAAAAGTAAACAAGAGCAAACAAAACAACTGATGGAAAATGATCTACAAATATCTCTCTGCCTATTCCTAATATAAAACTGCACAAACATCTGGTTGTTTGCTGAAGAGAGATTTGGGGGTATCTTGAGTGAACATTTTTGAATTTTTCATTCACCTACTATTAAATTAAGTCACTCATCTAATTTTATTTTTCTTAGGAATAAGAATTTATATGTAGTTCTTACAATCTCCCACATCTATGGCATTTCTAAACTGACACAGAAGGCAGCAACAGCATCACTGCCTTTTAACTCATCTTCTGCCATACAGTGATACACATACAAAAATGATTAAAAAAAGAAGAAGAAAAAAAGAAGGCATAATAGAGGAGAAATACTACACAAGTTCAGTGGTTTATAAATAAAGGAAATCTACATGTATGTTTTACAATAATTTACCAATTGTTGAATAAAAAACTACACAAAGCAGAATGTTTCTAAAACTTTTATATATTCCTTTAAATACAACAAATATCTCATGCTTGAAAATACTTTAAAAGGTGCATGCAGAAAAGGGGGGGAAATGTTGGAACCCCCAAAACACTGTGTCTTCAGATCTGAACACGGTTCAACAATCAATAATACTTACCATTATGACAGATACAGACTCACCACAACAAAGGAACTATGAAAGGAATACACTCCTAACCTATCAAAACCTACAGATCATTTGTACAGTATTATAGATGTGCATAATTAACTATCAAAACCTACAGATCATTTGTACAGTATTATGGATGTGCATAATTAACTATCAAAACCTACAGGTCATTTGTGCTTTATTATGGATGTGCATAATTAACTATCAAAACCTACAGGTCATTTGTGCAGTATTATGGATGTGCATAATTAACTATCAAAACCTACAGGTCATTTGTGCAGTATTATGGATGTGCATAATTAACTATCAAAACCTACAGGTCATTTGTGCTTTATTATGGATGTGCATAATTAACTATCAAAACCTACGGATCATTTGTGCAGTATTATGGATGTGCATAATTAACTAACAACATATGCAGACTTGTGAGAGAGATTCAGCACATCAGATGTGATTTGAACTTCTTAATAATAATAATAATAATGGAAATTTGTAAAGCGCCTACCCTGTGGCTCAAAGCACTGGCTCTTCACTTACACTTTGCACATGGTCTTTTCTGTCTGTATTATTTTCACTTTCACACATGGTTGGAACTTGTAAAAATAAGTACTTTGATCAAGGTCATGAAAACTGGGATGACAGTGTACAGCCTACAGGTCAGAAGAGTTTATTCCCATGCAAAGTTTTGGAAATCTCACTTAACTTTATCTGTTAATTTGCAGTTTTACTTATCCAACATCCCTCTACCCTTGAAATAAGTCGGGGTCATCAGCACTGGTATGGGTAGGTGACCTAGATGGAAACTATAACCAAGCAAATACTGGAAGACCCCCAGACTATGCAGAATCTGACCTTACCTAAAAATTTACAACTTTCAGTTTTAACTGTTTGACAATGCTTTTACTCTGAAATATGGCCAAGGAAACTGAAAGTGGTACAAACCAGTCAAGCTCAATAAATGCTACCACCCAAGTTTTACACTGAACATGTTTACAGTGTCCAAGCATATCATAACATTAAATGTTAAATTATCCCCGACAGGCAGTGGATGGCTGACTGTGGCCCAACATTTATGTTAATGATTACTGATACACAATCCGACATTTTGTCATGCGAATCAAAAAGCCATGGACGCTAACCACCTTGTATCAGGTCCTCAGGTTTACCTATAAGGAGTGGGGAAATGCTGGAGACGAGTTGGTGGTGGTGGGGGTGGGGGGAAAACTTCAGAACTGGGTCTTCAGGTTTACAATGGGGTGGGGATGGGAGAGAAAAAACATTAGAATTGGGTAATAGTAACTGAGTAACTAAAATGCCATTTTCAATACTGGGCTAGCTGCCATCATGTAGATTCTCTGAAGATCTTGCACAAAATTTATGATGCCCATACAATGGCCACATTACCATTTTTTTAAAGCCAGAGGTACCACATGAACACATCTTTTTCATATGAGTCACTTAAACATGACAACAAAGCCATTTGTATTCTTTCTCCTAATACAGAACATCACCTTCAGTACAGCTTCTAAATTTAGTACTTTAAAACTGTCAGTAAAAGCCTTGAAATCAAGCATTATTTTTATTGTTGTTGTCGTCTCATTTAAGCAATGTTAACAAAGTCAAGTCTCTACAGGTTACAGTGAATACTACAACATGGTTATGTTGGTATAAATGTGTAGAGCTGAATGATACAAAAGCTAATAAAATAATGTCACCATAAAGTGTACTCAAGAAAAAAATAAACGCCAACCATAATAAAACCACACTTGCAGTGCAAAACAAAACACACAAGTAACACAAAAACACTGCATAAATGCTCTTCTTTCTTTTTTGTGGTCATGTCAAGGTTTTTACAAAGCATAATAGCAGTAACACCAAAGGATAAAGCAACGAACGTTTACACATCCAAACCGTGAAAACTTTACCTCTACGCCTCCGAGGACTGCTTGAAAGGACAAAGGTAAAGAAAAAGAATGAGTTATACTATCAGATCTAGCAGCTTGGCAAAGCAGATACTGAGAGAGGAAAATCAGATGTGGGAATCAATCTTTTATCCAAAACATACAACTGGTATCCATGAATAAAGAGCAGTAGACAATTTCCAGTAATTATGCAGATGGCAGAAGTGAAAGTGACAGAGATTCCCCCTTTGCATAGCTTCAAGTAAACAGTCATGTTGCCTGGCACACTCTTTAGGCTCTAGTAACAATTTGCAAAAGCTGTTTGCATTTACTGCACAAAGAGGCACACATTTCCAACACAGGGAGTTTATCACAGAAAAATATCTACTCCACCATGTTTCTTCTTTAATCAAAGTAATTCTCCTCCCAACACACACCTCAGTACCAATTTTGTCTTTTATTGAAGCAACCCTCCTCCGACACTGCAACACCAATCTGGTTATTCTCAAGCTCATTCTGATTAACAGATGCTCAACACACAGCCAACTGTGCTGGTGGTGCAGAGTTCTGTAAAGAACAACTTACTTCACCGACAACAAATTACCCATACTGCTCCTGCCCAAAAGACAAAAGTTAAAGAAATCCACTAACCCCTGCATTGGGCCCGGAGTTGGGTCGAGAGCGGGAGCGGACATTGCGTCCACCACTGTCTGAGGGTGATGCCCCGCGGGCACTCTGTGGCACTGAGGTCTCTGAGTCCCAGCGTTCCAACTCCTCCCTCACCAGCCTCTCCATCTGTTCTCGCTTCATCTCGTCACTCGTCCCATCAGACTGCACAACGACAGTGTCTCAATGTGACTAAAAACATCACTATTACCACTTAACACACTGACACAAAGCTTTCCTCTGCTCTTGAGCAGACTTGCTGCGCTTCGTTTAAAAAATATTTTTTTAAGTGCACACTGGTTTATTTGAGTTTCCATGAATCACCGAACTCTGACATGGACTACAGAATCTTTGATGTGCATATGTGATTTTTTTGCATGCCTATGCACAAAGTGGACTTCAGTTTATAACCTCATCCAAAGGACAGCATGCTAAGGACAGTGATCATGATGGCAGGGTGCCTGCACCATCAGCAGCTACACTCTGCTCAGAGTGAATGTGGTAACTGAACACAGTTGACAGAACTGACCACTTGAGTCAGTGCAAGGAACTAACCAACATGCCATACAGGAAATGGAAGACATCTAATGGAAACAAACAATACCCAAATGAATGAAACACACATTTGTGTAGCCCTGGGTGCTGAAGTTTCAAACCAAACGAGATCTCACATGTACATACTTGCAGATTAAATCCCATTTGTGCCAAACCCATATAATAGGAAAAAACAACAACAGCAAAAATCTGCAGGCCCTAAGTTTAGAAAAGTTTCTACTCAATCATAGTTGCTGTTTTGAATTGGAGATGAAAATGGTATTGGTATCTGTCCTGTCTAGTTCATTTGTAAATATGAACCCCCCTTCCCCCACCTACTTGCAAACACAACAAAGTACGCTATCTTACCTCTGTAATGCTGTCGAGAATCTTGCCCATAGTTTCTCTCCTCTTTAATTTTGCTTTTTCCATGGCTTCAAGTTTGACTAAAACGGCGTCAATCTTTGAAACTATGCTGCCAATGGAGTGCTCCATACGATCGACACGCCTCGACAGCACTGTAAACTCTTCATACGACACCCCGCTGGATGTGCGGGCTGTGCGAGAAGATTTGGTGCCGCTGCCTTCATCGTCACTTTCTTCTCCACTTTCATCAAAGCTGACACGGCTGCTTGAGCGACGACCAGTGCCAGGGCGTTTTCCGTCAAGTTCATCATATTCTTTGTTGAGAGCGGCCTGCACAAACAAAGCAGCATGAAGTCATCACAAATGAAGAATGCTACTAGCATGGGAACAGCTGTTGGAAATGCCTAGCTGAAACATTTAAAAACATTTAGTTCTGTGATATTTCATTAAAGTGTTCAAAATAACGCACCTGGAAGGTTCAGCAAGTTCTCAATGTCTTGTCTTCAGAGAATAAACCTCAACCATATGAAGAACAAAATAACACACACACAAAAAGCTTCATAGTGAAGTTAAAGGAAAGTCCATTTGTCACTTCTGTTCAAAATTCCTCGTGACTGGCACACTTTACACTGTTTACAAACAGTTACAATGACACAACTGTTGGTTTAAACAAAACATTATTTGAGACAAAATAAAGATACAGGGAACTGTGTGTTCATCAACAAGCTTTTAGAGCTTATGGGCAAAAGGAAGGATAAGATTTCTTGTTGAGTACCTTCTGTTCGAAGAGGTCAGCCTGCATGCGCCGTTGCTCTTCCTCATCCAGAACACGGTCACCATCCACGTCGTATCTGGCAAACATGGCCTCAATCTCACCGTCAGCATAGCCACGCCTGCAACAGAAACACACCAGAGTACAGACTTCTTCTAGTGCTAATGCTGACATTCTCTAGTTAACTTTGTGAAATGTCTAAATACAGAAAATATACCCATTCAATTTGTAAGTGCAAAATAGTATTCAAACCGAAACCTAAAACTTTCAAGCTGAATCACACCCTTCCAATGACAGAATCGCAAAAGAATTTTTTTCTCCCTGTAAAGTGTGATGTAAACATCAAAGAATTTCCTACATCTTCAGATCCTGGCGCCACTCGTCAAAGTCCAGCTGTTTGTCATGATTGATGTCAGCGGACTGCAGTGCCTTCTGGATGTCCACGATCTTGTCACGCTTGAAGTTCAGCTTGTCCAGCATCTTCTGGTAGCCCTGAAAATGCAAAGCACAATAGTTTTAGACAAACCCACACAGCCAACAGGCCAGGGCAACTGATTTTCTAAATTTTATTCCCATTTCTTTTCCCTGCCCACTTTCTAAGCCTCTCTCATCCAAAAGCATATCTCTGTGCTCTAACGCACAAGGTCTTCAAGGTGTATTCTTATACTTCAGGCAAGCTGAATATTTTACTATTTTACTGAATAAACAGAAAGACCACCCACTGACCCACCCCAAAAAGTGGCCCCAGAATCCATCAGTGAAATCAATGAAGCTGATGAAAAATGATCCCAATGTGAAAAGCACCAAGAATCCAAATCTGTTCTGACCTTCTTGAAGTAGTCGGCAATCTCAAACTCGTTCTTCTGGTTGGCCATGTCGGACTTGACCTCGGAGTAGGTGTCGTTGATGATGGCCAAGAACATGTTGATCAGCACGAAGAAGACGAAGAACACAAACAGCATGAAGAAGATGGGGCCAAGGATGCGGTTGGCCGTCTCCAGCTGCTGGAAGTCAAAGTCACCCAGGATGATGCGGAACAGGGTGAAGCTGCAACAGAGACGGAGCGAATTATCCTACAACTGTGTGCACGTGTACAGTATGTATCAATATAGACACATCAACAGGACAGACAGATCTAGGGTATGTAAAATAATACCTAAGATATAGGATATGTAAAATAATACCTAACATATTAACCAGTTCTGACTGAATTATTCCTAGCTGTACAGAAGCAGAATTAGCAGGACCTATTATAAGGAGAATATGAATTTTGGTCTTGCAACAAAAAATGTGCCTGCACATTGCACAGAATTCTCCTATGATGTAATAGGACCTTCGAAATGGATCTTTCTGAGCACAGGAAATCAAGTACATGTAAACTTCTGGAGAAAAAACAAAAACATATAAAGAAAAAGCCTCTAAACTGGTTCTAGTGTTGCCATGCCATCACTTCACACAGAAGCCAGACTACATGTGCACACTGGCTACTGGCAAGTAAGTCCTGGTAATGCCATTCCACAAAACAAGCCTCTGTCTCCAACACTCACAAGGCGTTCTGGAAGGTGCTGAAGTCCTTGACCTGGGACCCAAAGAGCAGGTAGCCCAGTTGGGTGAAGGCCAGGAAGATGATGATGAACATGACGAAGAACCCAGCCAGGTCCTTGGCACAGCGCCCCAGGGTGGAGGACAGCTGAGTCATGGTCTTGTTGAAGCTGATGTACTTGAAGATCTGCACAGGGCATGCACACGCTGTCAAAGAATAACCACCAACAACACGAAAGAAAGAAAGGAAAAACACTCTTACATCACTGCATATGTGTTGGATCATAAGATCCAGTGGAGCACTGAGTAAGTATTGGTTCACCTAATCTGCTAAGAAATCAACAATTTAATGACACTTAACAGCTAAAAAGTGTACAATTCAGGGTGTTGATCACCTCATAAAACTGCAGGTTCGTTGTTTTAACATTCTCCTCCCTAAAAACACCCAGTGCAACATCTTCACAGAAATCCTAACATGCTCAAATGAGCTAAGTGGAAAAGAAAACTACTGAAGCTGCTGCAGAAAATGAAACTAGGTGTAACCTTACAAAATACCTCTCACATACGGATGCCAGGGGCACAGCCTCCCTTGCTGTGGGCAAGCACACCTACAGCAGTAAAAGAGCTAGGGCGGCACAATTTTCTGGGTAAACCCCAAATGCATACCTTGATCCATGCCAGGAAGGTTGCGATAGCGATGGCATTGGAGAAGCGGGTCTCCCAGTAGCTCAAGGCTTCAAAGTCCGCAAACTTCTCCGGATCCTCCAGTAGGCTCTTTAGCTTGTCCCCCACCTCCACTGTCCGGTAGACGTTGAATGCCACACACACCACAGAGATGATGATGACCAGGATGTCCAGGATGTTCCAGATACTTTTGAAGTATGACAGGCGGTGCTTCTTGATCTGGAAACATGATCTACATGTAAGATACTTCTCTCTTGCGTCTTAATATGCATTTTATCGATAAAGCAAGTTACGTTGGAAGCAGATGGATGAATAAAACCTAAAGCTCTGAAATTACTGTAACCTGTGTAAGAGTTAAGACAATCCATACTTGAAGACATGGTTGAAGTCAATTTACTTATGCTAATGAATGCTTGTTTGCAATGAATTACATGTCATCAGTATCTGATTGCCCTCACTCTCTGTAGCCCCCCACCCCCCCCCAACTTCTTTTGGGCCCAACATTTTGAATGATGTAACAGCCACACCCACACATAACCATTTTCACTTACCTCGATGATCTCCTCCACAGAGTAGTACAAGATGAAGAGGCAGAAGATGGCTTCACAGGCCAGGACAAAGTAGTCACCGATGGTGACGTAGCGGATCAGTTTCACTGTGCGGAATGTCCAGGAAGGGATGGCTCCTCCAGTGGCTGGAAACTCCACAAGCAGCCTGTGCACAACCACACAACAGTTTAAGAACACAATATACATGGGAAATCCACAAACAGCATGTGCACAACCACAGAACAGTTTAAGAACACAATATACAAGGGAACTCCACATGCAGTGTGTGCACAACCACACACCAGTGGTGTTTAAGAACCCAGTGTACAAGGGAACTCCACAAGCAGCACAACACAGGAATACAAACAACATGAACACAACATACAAACAGGTCTTCTGCTCCTGCTTGGGTTTGACCTCTTCCCACAATCACCTTTGCACTAACAAGTTAGACAACTCTGCCTGATAATACCCAAGGCCAAACACACACTTTAAGTTCACATTTACAATATCTAACAGCATGGCTGATCTAAATATTAACAGTTTCCATTCAAGTTGAGCAGTTCCAATGCTTTTTGGGTTGTTGTTGTTTCAGTGAAATGTAATTTTAATGAGGACAGAAATGTTTCAATATGCTCCATCAACAAATCTAACAGCTGACAACACTGTCAAAAATTCATGCTTTAAAGTTAGCTAGCATAACTTTAGGCTGGAAATGATCTGGTTTAAAAGGCTTTAATGAGTTTAAGCAAGAATATCAATCTGGAACTCTTCCAAAATAATAGAAATATAATACAGTTCATAATTTTTTCCATTTTCTTATAAAGTACAGAAAACATACTGACAAACGGATCCCACCTGACCACACAGAAGAGGTTGATGTTGGCATTGTAGACAGTGAAGTCTATGAACAAGGCGCGAGTGCCACGCCGGATCCACAGGTTGTCATACAGGTATTCGATGATGTCCAGGGAGGCTGACTTATTGGACCGCAGGTCCTGGACATTGCCCGCACCGCTGTAGGTGGTCAGCAAGCCCCAGTGCGTCGAGCCACCCAGTTCGCTCTCCGACTGGTACCGCCATCTGTGGTTGGGCAAAGATGGGTTGGCTGGTCAGATGTTGCACAGTGCACAGGTAAATGTTAGTAAAGGACAGTAGAGTGCAATAGTTTTCATGAGCTAAAAGCAGCCAGATAGGCACTTCCCACCAATCCACCCACCCTCTAGTCCCAATAAGAAACAGGAAAACACTAGAAGTATAAAGGAAAAGAAGATTAAGAAGTTCAAAAGATATTGCCTGCCCCCCCCCCAAAAAAAAGAGAGAAAAAAAAAAAAAGAGAGGGAAGATCTATGGACAAACAGACAAAGCTAGTCCAGTATGTCCATCCCTAGTTTCCTGGGGGGAGAAGGGGAGGGGAGGTAATAAAAAGAAAGTAAGCACAATGTAAAGAACAGAAAAAGAAAGAAAGAAGCTTTTGGTTTTGATTGTATTTTGTAAACATAATGGTCTGACTGAGTTGTTCATCTAGAAAAAATGTTTTACCATATAACACGAAAACAGACGGAACAAGCCATATCAAATGTGGTATGATTTCATTATCACATTCAGATATCCATTATGCTTTACCTCACGAAAGAGGTTTTCACAAGCCAACAACAAAAATTAGCTCCAAATTAATGCTCTGATGACTCCAGTTGAACAGAACATACTAAACAAATAAAACAAATTAAAAAAAGAAGCAGTCTAAATGAAGAACAGAAAATTATATTAACTTATTATATTAGGGCAAGGAACACCAAACAAAACACCCCACACTTTTGATAATCTATCATACATACGCGGTGTATCCTGGATCATTCGGCCCAAACTCGGCTGTGTCCTCAATGGAATCAGAGTAGGAGTCGTAGCATTCAGAGATGAAGTTCTCAAAGTCATCATGGACCTGGCAGGAGTTGGAGTGGACACGGATCTCACGCAGGCGGGGGACACCCAGCAGCTTGTTCTCGTAGTAGATGTATCCCATCTCATCAGGCTTCATGGTGTCGTTGTTGTACCACGTCTCCCAGTACAGGCCGTCAACCAGCGGGCCCTTGGCATACTGCCAGACAAACAAAAAGCACCCCACGGTCACTTGCAACATCACACAACATGAATATTTATTTGCCAGGGACAAAATATGTACAGGAATTTGTCTTGATGATGTTCCATTAATTTTGTTACAGTGTGTTAACAAATATACACAGTAATAGAATCTGACACAATAATACAATAAGCCATGTATAAAAATTGTAAATGAATATAAACTGAATTTATCTCATTCTTGCAATGTAACTTAAGCTATCGCCTGCATGCACTCACACACAAACACATTCATTCAAACACAATCATCCCAGCATCAAAACTTGTTTTTAATGCAGTTCTAATCCATGTAGGTGCACACTGTGGTGTATAATTCCTCTACAAAAGAGGTACCGCTTCTTTTTTGTTGAATGATATATAGTTACCATTTCCAGACTTTAGCAACTCTGGTGGCATGAATCATTTTATTATTTCCCTTGTTACATTAATTTTTTCTTACTTATAAATAATGATAATTTCTAAAGCGCAAATTCTTAAAAAGCCCTCAGCACTTTACAAAGAACATGATGGGAGGCGGGGGAGTTGGTACAAGAACAAAAATCTATTTTACTGATTTTTTTATTTTTATTCCTTCTAGTTTTCTCCATTGATTTATTTGAGGACCAGGTACAATCACAGTTCCAGGGTCAAAACACAATGTGTAAACAAACTCAATCACCTGCATCATGTGCCTTGATTAAGTTGATAGTTATTTTCCTACGGATGGAATTTATTCCTTGTTGTTGTCACCAAAAATATATACTTTTCAGCAGTAAGTAAGTAACTTGGTGTTTTGCACCCAGTCAACCAGTACAGTTATACCAGGGTGAGCTTTTCAGCAGAATGACAACAACAACAAAAAGAACAAAAAGCTCACAAAGGCAGCTCACACAGCCTCAATAATTTATGCACAAGAAGAGCACATAATTTATAGTGCATATTTTTCTTCATATCTGAGCTGAAGGGATAACACTCATATAGACTTACACGCCAGAAATCCTCAACACTTGTCAGAGTGCGGAAGGTGCCACTATTCTGGGTATTTGCCGTGTCCAGGAAGAGGTCGCTCATCACTTTGGTGTAGTAGTACATCGTGGTGCTTGTCATGCCAAAAGTGACTGAAAATGAAATATTTTCAATGTTATTGTCATCCAACAATCTGCCTCCCATATCATGTCACTGACTGATATTTTGGGTCATTTAAAAATAGAAGATGAAGCAGTTATTTCTCAAGTGATTTCCAAATTATAAACCTTTGTTTAATGTTTTGTCTTTTACTATAGCTTACATGTGTGTGTGTGTGTGTGTGTGTGTGTGTGTGTGTGTGTGTGTGTGTGTGTGTGTGTGTGTGTGTGTGTGTGTGTGTGTGTGTGCATAATAAAAAAGATTCCCTTCTTGTCTTTATAATCATAGTTCAGTTCACTGACCTAGTCTGGTATTATCAATACTATCTCACTACAATAATCATCACCATCAAAACTGTTACATCAGTATGATTATTACAACAATTATCATCAGTATCATCATGAGCACAAGTTTATAAGTACTAAAACTATAATATTATGCATAGATTAAGAAGAGTTGTATAATACTGCCGTTACACATCACTCATGCAAATTTTGCAGTGTGACCATGTACTGCATATAATATAAATTATAATATATATATTATTATGGCAATACACTAAAGTACACAAATGTATTAGGTGTTGTTTTCAATAGTGACTGTTATATTAAATAAATACTTGACATATCAATGTTACAATATATTAAACAGATACATTACTGCATACATCAAAGTGCTACTTACTGACACAGATGACAATGAGAAAGACGATGTAGATGATCAGCTCTCTCAGTGTGGTCTTCACATACAGCTCACGGTTGGTCTTGGTCTCCTCAGTCTGGCGAGTAGCCCAGAGTGCTAGAAAAACACATACAAGCAACAACAAAAATCACAGCAGCCCTAAACAGGCTGAAACAGACCAATTACTTTTGTGGTCTGTAATCACTTATTGTTTTACCTTTGGTGTAAGTTTAGTTCCAAGGAAAGTTCACTGAAAACTCAAAATGCTTTAAAAACAATCCCCTTTCTTTAAAAACATTTCCTCTGTTTGGCTCTATGACACAGTACAAGTCAATTAAAATAAAATTACAGTTACAAAGTGAGAAAAACATAAATGAAAAAGCATTAAAAAATAGTTTTAATCAAAAAACTTAAAAAATAAAAAGTTGCTATCAAACAGCAGGCAAAATTATGATTAAACAAAATATCACTTACTTGACCAAACAAATGAGCATTTTGGAAAGCATCATGCGAGTCAAAAACAATTTTAAAAAATCCAACTGTCACGCAAGTCAAAAACAACAATAATAAATTCCAACTGTCTGTAAATGTGTAAGGACAGACTGTTCAAGTCTAAAGTTAAACTTTAAGGTACTTTCATGATGTGTGCACTTGAAGCACATAATAAGTTCACTATTTTGGTATGCACTTCAACACGTTCAAAATTGCTGAGTGCTGCTCCAGTGTAACTCAGAACAGCAAAATTTATTATTATTTAACAATTTAACACCATAATAAGATTACATCTGGGAGTGTGAATAAACCTGCATCAAAATAAAATAACATTAACATGAGGTGTAATATAACAGCTGAATAGAACTGAAAAATTGTATAATTCAGCAATAAAACTAAAACTAGTAAAAGACAACACAGCAAACAAAAGCAACAAAATGGTCATTTGGTTGACAGTAGTCAGTGGTCACTAGCAGGTAAAAGAAGCTACGACTAATGTATTGACAAATGTAAAATTACTGCCTTCTTCAGGCAACCCCCCCCCCCCCCCCCCCCCCCCCCACTTACATGCTCTAGAACTAGAAGACAGAAAAAAAAGAAGAAGACATATTACTGTTTGTAATGGTACTGTGGTGTACACTTCATTATATTCAAATGTAGGTGCGCATGTAAACTGCACCTTATTTTCCAAACGTGTATGCCCAAAACACAAGGCGAAAATTACAGCTACTTACATCTGATGCCACGACCAATGGCGGTGAAACAGTTGCCACCGCCACCACCTCTGGCAGTGGATTTCGTTGCCACATTGCCAGTACTGGATGCGTTACGATTCTTGTCTCCTCCCATGTACACCTGGCTATCTACGAGATCGGGATCGTCTCGGATTCCATCGTTTCCGTAGTTGGAAACCCAGGCATTTCGCGACTGGGCGCTCCCTGGGCGATTCGACATCGCAAAATTCGAAGTTTTCTCAAAGTTTCTTCCTTCGGTTCTGCCTTTGGCAACGGTACGAAAGGATGGCAGTTCTTGTAGTTTCACGGAATCGAACAATTCGACTCACAACGTTGAATTTGAGTGTCAAAGTCTAGTTAATGTGCGCGCTCAACGCGTTTGACCGTCCGTTCTGTGGAAAGGATCAACGGGAACTGCGCAGAGTGCGGCGAGTCAACTAACTTTTCCTGCAGCTCTGGCTCTGCCAGAAATCGATTTCCAGGCATGCAAACATGGCCGCCAATGACGTCACTCAACAACAGCACAAAGATCGATGCTGTATGAGAATGCCAGGGAGGTGAAAAGAACTGAACGTGTGGCCAGCAGGACTAATCAATTAAAGATACGTCAGCGTGGAGTTGCTTGGCGACAGGTACGCGGTAGGGGTTTTTATCGCAGTCATCTGTATAGGTCCCCGAAGCTGCGACGGTGTGCAAAAGTCTGGACTGGAAATTGCACCTAAGCACAGGTACTTGAAGTTTAGGAAACAAACCAGCAGCCCACAGTTCAACAGTTCACTTATCCAATCTATTCTTTCTTCTTCTTCTTCTTCTTTTCCACCTGGGGTGGTGGTGGTGGGGTGGGGGGTGGGGTAGGGATGGGGGTGAAAAGAAAACGTAAACCAAAAATGAACAAAAGCACACATGACTGGCATAATGAATAATACCCAATGACAATGAATTATCAGTAAACTCATTATCCAGTTTTGAGCAACGTTACAGTTACGGTCTGTTTTGAGTTTAGTATACAGACTTCTCATCAACACTGTCAAAAATTCAATAACAAAATCAAAGATATTACAGGCACTTGTAAGGAAAAACTATCAGTATATCATATGTTCTTCAATTGTCAGTTTATGAAGTCCTTTTTGCCTCCTGGATGTTCATCTGATATTTATTTACATTTATCTTTATGAAATCTTTTGTTAGACAATAATTTGTCTATTCTTTCTTTGGCTTATCACTGGATCAATAAATAGCCCCATTGGTCATTTATTATGTGTGCAAGAGTTTTTGTTTGTTTTCATTTTCATCAGATAGGAGGAGAAAGGGATGGGGTGGGGAGTGGGGGCATATTATGAGAGTATATATACATGGGTGGGTGGAATGAAAGTGTGGGTGATAGATAAATTGTGTCATTAAGATGGGGTGGGTGGGTGGGGGGTGGTAGATATGAATGAGAGTATGTATAGGGGTGGGTGGAATGAAAGTGTGATAGCTAAATAAAGTGAAAATAAGTGAGAGTTTCTATACAATATCTTTTGAGTATCATTGTGCTAGTCAGTACATGATGTTTAGGGTGTATGAATGTGTTAGCATAAGCATATGCGCATATATGTGGTCTGTGTGTGTGAGATATAGACCAAGTGAAATTAACTATCTGTATGGTGGTGAAGTGATGCTTAATGTCCTCAGATGTCAGTTGACATACTAGGGACAAGTTGTGACCAATGCCGAAGCAAGGTTCAATAAAGCTTTACGTCCACGGAAACCAGAAGGCTTGTTAGGACAGACAGCCCAGGATGTCCACCTCGACTCTCACACAGCTCCTGAACTATGAATCTGTATGGATACAGACACAAATATATATATGTAAATGTTTTGTTTGTTGACTGCATAAGTTGTTTAAAAAAAAAAAAAAAAAATATTACTGATTGGTGCAACTTGCTGACACATGTTGTTAGCATGATAATTGTAAGACCAGTCTAATATCACTTATGTGAAAAGGCATTAAAAAGGAAGAAGAAAAATGAATTATAAACTATGCACTTAGCGTAGGCCCTACACCCATACGGCGTATCAGCTGGTGCCAAAACTGTTATCAGCATTATTCAATTCAGTAAGACTTTATTCACCCCACAAGGGGGTAATTCCATCAGAATTATTATATATTAGCTTTGGTTATATTTCATTTTCCATTATAATCCACAAAACTGTAAACAGGCTTCAGAGTCACAGTGACATATGAGTCTGACAGGTGGCCCGGTTTGCCCACTGTCCTGATTCGGGAGCGCATGATTAATGCTATAGTCAACTACATTTGCCAGTTGTCGTGTGGCGGGTCAGACCTGCTGGTTGGTATCAAAGGACTACTCCCAGTCTTAGCTTTGACTTTTTCAATGTTGACAAAACAAGCTCAAGTAGTTCAAAAGCTTTAACCGCAGAACGTTGGGAAAAGTTGAAGGACTGAGTGCAATATTTTGAGTGGAGTTAAGCTTTTTGTTACCTCCTCAGATTAAAACAAAACAAAACAACAACAACAACAACACACACAAAAACACAACAACAAAAAACAGCAACAAAAAATTCACATCCAGCTTTATGTCAACTAAACTGTTGAGAGAGCCATGTTTTCCGGCTTCGGCTTTTTCATAATATTGACAGCATCCGTTTCAAGTTGCCAGTTTATTTTGTTTCAGCAAAAAAGCTCTGAGGCCTATCAGCAAAGCAGATTTTCGGCCGACTGAGGCGTCTGAGTCATTGATCATAACTATTTTTCGTCAGCTTTTATTTTTTCAATCATACAGCAGCTTTTGTGGGCGGGTGAAAGGAGGCGGGTGCCGGGTGCTTGGGGCATGATAATCAGCCGCTAATACTTACTATATAGTCTTTCTTCGGCGGCTAGTTCTCCGTAATCCCTTCCATACTAAGACTTATGGTTCTGTTGGCGGCGGGCGGCACCATGTTTACTTTATTCGCCGTAATCATATCGGCCGGACTGACCCGGCGCTACTGAGGTTGACTGGCAGCCCGCGGTTACACACTATCACCCAAGAACGACTTACACACACACACACACACACACACACACACACACATATATATATATATATATATATACCGTTGTGTGAGGTGTTTTTATGGCACCTTCAGTTAAGAAAGAAACCCCCCGACTGCCGGCGCGGAAGGCAGTGGCCGAATATTTGGCAATATTAAGCCAACCTGCTGTTTTTCTTTGATTTTGTCAGTTTTATGTAGCTTAGAAGAAACCGCAAATCGGATTCTCGAAAATTTCGCTTCCGTCAGTCCTGCAAGCAATGACTAGGCTAACGCGGCTATGAAAAACAGTGGAGAGAAAAGAAGAAAAACAAACAAACAAAACCCCGATGTGATCGACTACCTAAGCTCTAGGCTACAGCGATCCTTCTGAGCCGGTGCTGTCGTCAGCACTCAGGTACTCAGCCGCATCAAAATACCTGTGGCGATTGTCATCACAGGGTTTTAGTCTCCCTGACAACAGCACCCAAAGAATTCGGTCTATTTCAGGATCATCACTGAACAGCGGCTTGCCAGTGTCCCACGGTTGACAGCTGAGTGGTGGCCGCTATGAGAGGGTTTAAGTCGAAGCTCCCACCGCTGAGTTTGGTCGAACAAGTGTCGCATCATGCCCTTTCATGTTGCTTAGGTGGCACTATACTTATAGTATGATGGGTACTGTTTGGACAAACAGTTCGTTTTCTCGTTCAATCTAGTCAGCCAGTCCCGCGGGGTACCCTGAAATGATGGCGCAGATCTGATCACATAAACTGAAGATTAAAAAGAACGGTATTTATTTCAACAAAACACAATACTATGCGAATTTCTGGGGTATTCCCATCAGTTTTTCAAGCTACAAAACAATACTTAAACAACAGTTAAACGATGAAAACTGATGAGATGTAGGATGATGCTCATCTGCTTTTGGTTGACCTGTTTCTGTTGTTTTTTGTTTTTGTTTTGTTTTGTTTTGTTTTTTATGTTGGTTTATCAGTTTGGAAGAATGTTATTCTTGTTTTCGATTTTTGTTTTTGTTTTTTTCATGATGCAGAACTGAACTGGTTCACTGAGGTGGGCGTGGCCCTCGTCAGTCCGTTTCGGAACTAAAGTGCTGAGACTTGAACACACGTGATATTGCAGCAAGGCTTATTACACGTCAGTGTGCAATAAGGCTATTGTAGGTCAGTGTGCAATAAGGCTATTGCAATATGGCCTGAACTGCCATTTCGGCACTACCCTTCTTCTAAAGCGGAAGCATCCCGTGAACCGAATGTGTGGATTTGAAGAAGACTGCTAAGGAGTGAAGTGACTCGATTCAGCCTATAATACTCTCACATTTTTCATATTCCAGTTAGTGTTTCAGTTTCATTGATCTTGATTTTGCCGCTGACGTCTTCACTGGCTGACTGATGTGTGTGTGTGTGTGTGTGTGTGTGTGTGTGTGTGTGTGTGTGTGTGTGTGTGTGTGTGTGTGTGTGTGTGTGTGTGCTGTGGGGGGGGGGGGGGGGGGGATGGAGAGAGACTGGGAGAGACCGACCGGGACTGAGAGCGATGGGTTGTGAGATTGTATGTGTGTGGGAGGGAGGGGGGGTGCGTGTGTGCGCGTGTGCGGATGCAGGGGGAGAGGAAGGATAGAGTGAAATATGTACTGTAATGCATTGTTAAAGTAGGTTGTGTATTGTTGTAATGTTTCATCTATAGCGCTTTGAGCGTCACACATGCATGGCCACAGACTGAGGGATTCGGCGCGTTAGAAATACACTTCTTCCTCTTGTTCTTCTTGTTCTTCTTCTTGTTCTTCTACATTTCAAGCCCGGCGGGCTAGGTCGAATATAGCTACAGATACTTAGCCTGCTCAGTCAGTGTCTGGAATTTTACCTTTCAAAGCCCTGCTTTTGCGGTTCGGCGGCCGGTAAACAACTTCATTTTCCCCATCTGAGTAGCTTCACTCATCAAACAAAAAGTGACGTCAGTGTGTCCACCTTGTACTTGTTCATCTGTTTATTTATCAGTGCAGTTTTCATGTCCTATACTGATAACCGTCACGTACGGTTGCCGACTGGCTGACCTGATAAAAATCAGGCAGTCTGTTATCTTCCCAGCTTACTCTCATGAATGATTTGACAGCTTCACTGAGTTGCCACAAGGAAATGGGGAACGTTCCGGGATTGTAATAAAATAGTACAAGAAGAAAAACATGGGGAGTACTAAGACTGTACCGCTATACGATATTTGGGGAGAAGAAGAAGACAAGAGATAAGAACAAACCGGTCACAATAACAAGATCAAAATACACAGAAGGTTTATTTAAATAAAGTTTTCGTAGGCGACTTAGGCCTTTGTGTTGTTAACCTTGTGTTACGCATTTCGAGCGCTAATTCGCTCCCTTGTTTGCCGATTCTTATTTTAATAGGACAATGCAGAGCATGCGCAGATTTATTTTACTGAAGGGTAAACTCTTTTTTTGAGTCAAGCTTAACACAAACAGTTAATATGCAAACAAGAAAATCAAATGACCTAGGCTTTCAGTTGGTTTGCTATGCAACAGTGAATAACTCAACAGTCGGAAATATACATAGTCAGTGTTCACTTTAATCGTGTGGGCAATATCAGGATAAAATACCGGCAAACTCTGAAACAAGGTAGATACATGTACGCAAACAGTATTGTTTTTAACGGCCCAGCCAACCGGGTAGGTCATAATTACCAGGCGTAACTGACAGTGCAGGCACATCAAACATTTCTTATAATAAGTAATCAAAACAACAACAAAAATCCAGCGTTCCAGCACTGTTTGACTAAAAGTGACTCTATCCAAAACTCTGTTTTAAATGAACCAAATACACGTAAAATAATATTGATTTCTTACAGCAAAACCATGCTCTTTTGTATGTACGTAAAAATGGACTTTGAGTTTCAGTACCTTTGCGTCGTGATTAAAATAAAAAGAGAGAGAGAGAGAAAGAAAAAAGAAAAAGAAAAAAAGAGGTTAATTTATTACTTGTTTCTTCAGCACATTTGACGGTGGGCCACCCTTATTTCAGCGTCTTCTGTGCATTGTTGACAAGCAATGCCGATTATAACGCAACTGGCATGGATAGATCGCACTGAAATTGCATGGTGGTCCAGCGGAACTGACTATATTGGAGCTTATTCAGGATCGATATTCTGAGACAGGTAAAACCGGTCTGGCATCCTCTTGGGTCCAAAGAGAGTTGTTGTCGTCCATCTAGCTATTCAGCTGATTCTTCGATTGCTTGCGTCAATTTCCATGCAGCTCAAGTTCTGTAAATCCCCCCCCCCCCCCCCCCCACCTAGTAGGCTTACCCTCTCCCCCCCCCCAACCTCCCATCTTGCGTGTGTGTGTGTGTGTGTGTGTGTGTGTGTGTGTGTGTGTGTGTGTGTGTGTGTGTGTGTGTGTGTGTGTGATCTTTCATAGTTATCCCGGCTGTTTACAAACCATCGAGCGCATCAGCTTTTGTTGGCTTCGTCCTTTTTGTTCTGATATCTACTTCTGTGTGCTTTTACCGATTGAACTTCATGTTCAACTTTTATATATAATACTTATGAATCCACACAACTCTGTTTGCCAGGGTGAAGTACACTGTCAATCAATAACAGACAAAAGCACGCAGTCGCCATTTTCTCCCTTCTCTTTGATGCCGGATAGCCGCGTGTCCGGAACCGGGTTAACCGACACACACGCCGCGGGGCTATGTATTTCGGAGGAAACGGCTCAATAGGAAAAGCATCCCAGCACCACAAACACTTGGCCAGGTAGATATTGATTAGTACCCGTTCTTCGTTCCCTCTGCTAATGCATAATGCATTGATTTTTCCCTTTAGGTCCAGGCCTTTCTGCGAGCACCGTGCACGAAAGCATGCAGCGGCAGACAAGAGGTAAGAGAGGCACAGGCGTGAATTAATCATGACTACCTTTGATGAGGCGTCAAGCCCAACTGAAGTTTGCACCGGATCGTGGCAAACACCAACCAATCGGATTCGTTTTTTTTTTTTTTTTTTTTTTTTTTACACAAGTCTCGGACGCTTTCGTGATGGAAGTCGGTCTCCTTCGTGCCTCTTTCATGAGCTCTGCGTTCGAGAAGCTGTCAAATGAGCTGCTTACGTCAATGGTGGAGGCCCACTTGCACTTAACTGAGAAACAGTTCCCCTCCCCCGGCATGACCAACACGATAGACCAGGCGTTAAATTCCAATTATACCCCCCCCCCCCCCCAACCGTTTCCCACCAAAAGGCTTCTCTTTAAGCCTAAATTCTAACACTAAGATGATAAACCTGTTGTCGTTAGTTTTACGTTCTGCTCACCGTTTACTTTAATGAGAAACTGATCCTGTCAATTTATAACTTTGTGCGGTTGACAGGCCGTCAAGTTTTCTTTAAACTCACTTCAAAAACTGGTTTTAGGACACTTTTCCTATTATGTTCACCGCACTCTCCATAGTTAGCCTACTGGAACTGTATTTTTGTTTCGTTTCGTTTCGTTTTTTTTTTTTTTTTTTTTTTTTTGGCTGTCCCATCATCTGTGCCGACCTCAGAGGCACTGCTCCCGCGCCGCTCGTCCCGGCATCCCCCACCTTCGGCCACACCCAGGGCTCATTCCGTATCGCGGCCCAGCTCCCAGAGGTCCACAGGAAGTGACGTCAGATTGTTGGTAGGCTGCCATCCGAAGGAAACACTGCACTGCTGCTAAGTCACTTCGGTGGTGTTCAGTAGTGCCTGTTCTGATTCAACGTACGCAGGACACCACCTACTGTGCCCCCTACTGACGACAATGTTAGCTAAGTCGCGGAGTCAGACTGAATGAGCGTCTCCCAAGAGAGCAGACCGCCGCTACGTCCCTCCACCAATCCTCCTATGTGGACTCTCTGACGTTGAGGGCTTTGATCAGAACTGCCCCAGGCAAGGGAGGAGGGAGGAACACCGAGACTGAGGCCACCACGAGAGTGTGGCATGAAGGGCTACAGAAGCTGAGACTTTCTTTAATTTATTTATGCAGTGATCGATGAGGATGAGGATGATAACTGATGATGCTATGGAGGTCCATTTCGGTTTGAGACTACTTGACAGGGCCGCAGGCCACGCTTACTGTCACAATTATCCCGGTGTTAACCAGGCCCGGGAACTGCGGCACCTGCAGTGTTGGTCAAGTAATTAGAGCAACACCCTCAAAGACACATCCGTGAAGTGGATGAAGCTCGGCTGTGTGGTTCTAGCCTTCCCATTGGGCCCATAGCACTCCCAGCTCTGGGTAGGAGCCGGCCAGGGCCGAAAAATCCCACATGACTCTGATGGGATTCGAACCCCAGACCTTCCGACCCACAGTCCGATGCGCTAACCACTGCGCTATGGGGGCCGGTGTTTCGTTTCGTTGTTGTTGTTGATTTTGAGGCACACACCTGTCAATTTTGGCCGTGCAGAAATCGTCCAGGTGGGGACAGTTTGGCTAACCCGCGTTGCCTTCTGACCCCTTGCATTTTGGGGGCATTTCAATTCACCACTATGCAGTGTGGTTATGTGCCGCCAAGTCGGTCAAACCTGAATATAGGAATCCTCAAATGACACCTGCTTTTGCGTATGAAATGCGGCATTTCCGGTGATCAGCACAATGACTATAGTTGAAAATGGTGTCTTGTTCTTCATCATCTTCTTCTTCTTCTTCTTCCGTGTAGTGCCCAACTTCAACATTCTGAGGTCCCTTGACACTTTTTGTGCATGCTGGGTTATTTTGGTGTTTCTATAATCCACCCAACTCTGACAGGGACTACAGGATCATCTTTAACATGCGTATAATTAATGCATATACACACGAGGGGCCTCAGTTTGTAGTCTCATCCGAAGGACTTTAAAAAAAAAAATTAAAAAAAAATGTCTGCATAGAATTTGACTTCGGAAAGGTGCAAAGCCTAGCACGTAACGTTCACTGGTCCATCCATTTGGTGACCACGCTCGATCGTGCTTAACTTCGTGCTTCCTAGAGCGAGTACTCTTGTTCTGCGCCACTGACCGAGTCCATAAACACATGCACTTACGAGTTTGCGTTGCGGGCGTTTCAGTTATTTCGACATCCATTTGCGTGTATGACTTTCCGGTTGCTCTGCGGAGCGATATTTAAACGAAAACGCACAGTGACGGATAGCACACAGAGCTCAGGAGCTGTGTGAAAGTCGAGGTGGACGTCCTGGGCTCCCGTCCCTAATAAACCTACGGTTTCTGTGGACGTAAAGCAACACTTTAACATGACGGATAGCTAAGCGAAATGTATTTACGGATTCCCAACTACTACATGGATGAACCTAGCACGTTACGGCACAGTAGGTCTGGGGCTTCGGACAGTGGGCATTTATCCGTTATGAGTATTATTTTCCAGCGACGATAACATCGACTGTCAGTTCTTCAGGCGAGACAGCCTGGTTTGAGCAACATATTTTTTCGCATAGCCCTGTTCGTGTAGCCCATTCTTTGAGTTTGTCATAAAATTGCCAGTCTACCACTCGCGTACTTCATGATTCTCGTCTAGGCCTGTCCTTGTTCTTCTTCAGAATGAAATTAGTTAGATGCAGGAGACATCTTGAGTCAAAGCAAATATATCAGTCATTCTTAAGATATGTATTTGTATAAAATGTGGGTCAAAATTAGTCATGACACGAAGATGCATCGCGTGGAAGTTCAAACAGGGAGTGAAAAAAGAGTCGGCTAAAAGTTGGTAGAGCTGCTGACATTCGCCTCCCATCTCGCACTGCCAAAGGTTTTAGCATGAACTGTCAAAATGACATTTTAGGTCTCTCGATCACTCTCTCTCTCTCTCTCTCTCTCTCTCTCTCTCTCTCTCTCTCTCTCTCTCTCTCACACACACACACACACACACACACACACACACACACACACACACACACACACACACACACACACACACACACACACACACACACACACACACACACACAACCAACAACAACAAACAATGATGTTTGAGAAGGACACACAAGCGACGCATCTGTTAAAAAATATGCAGCTATACGGCACATAGCCTGTTTATTTATTCCTTTCTCGAGTGATATTGGCTGTTGAACATTTTGTGATTCAGTCTGACAACCGAGGGAGAACATGGAAGAAAACAGGACACAGACTGATTAACTATAAGCCGATGTGCTCATGGGGAGGGGGGGGGGAGGGGGGGGGGAGCGAAGGATAAATGGGGCTGGGGGTCCAACTTCATATTCACGGTTTCCCAAGCCGTGTCACCAGCTGACCCCCCAACCCCCCACCCCGCCTTCCCCCCGCCCCCATGTCAAGGCCCAGTATCACGTTGTATAAAATGAAAGGCGCCACAAAAGTGGCTATATGTGAAGCAGTTTCTGATGAATAAATAAAATTTTAAAGAAGAAGAAAAATTACCACAAATCGAAGAAAATAAGGCAGAGACTGATACATATAGCTAAAGCATTGTGCATGCAGGCTTACGACCTTTGCCTGAGTGTCCTGTGTGTTGAGCTTCCCTTGCTTCAACGCCGTCACTTCCCTTGCTTCAACGCCGTCACTTGTTACCAACGTGTCCCGAGCGTTGAGTTTCCCTAGCTTCACAACCCCTGACTTGTCACCAACGTGTCCCGAGCATTGAGTTTCCCTAGCTTTACTACCCCTGACTTGTCACTAACGTGTCCCGAGCGTTGAGTTTCCCTTGCTTCACAACCCCCGACTTGACACCAATGTGTCCTGCATGTTGAGTTTCCCTTGCTTCACAACCCCCGACCTGTCACCAATGTGTCCTGCGTGTTGAGTTTCCCTTGCTTCACAACCCCCGACTTGTCACCAATGTGTCCTGCGTGTTGAGTTTTCCTTGCTTCACAGCCCCCGACCTGTCACCAATGTGTCCTGCGTGTTGAGTTTCCCTTGCTTCACAGCCCCCGACCTGTCACCAATGTGTCCTGCGTGTTGAGCTTCCCTTGCTTCACAACCCCCGACTTGTCACCAATGTGTCCTGCGTGTTGAGTTTCCCTTGTTTCACAGCCCCTAACTGTCACCAACGTGTCCCGAGCGTTCAGTTCCCTTGCTTCACAGCCCCTGGTTTGTCATCAGTGTGTCCCGAGCGTTGAGTTTCTCCAAGACGAGGTTCGCTGCTACAGCATCCTCCGTGGCAATGCCTGTCAAGGCAATCAGAACAAACGCTGAGTCCATGCTTTAGTTTTCAAAGTGTACAGGAAATAGGCTGTCTTTCTATGTACTTATTCTTTCAGTGCTTCAGTGTCACTTACTTATTGTCATTCTTTCTTAATTGTTTCTATTCACTCATTCATTCATTCATTCATTCATCATCATCATCATCATCATCATCATCATCATCATCATCATCATCATCATCATCATCATCATCTTTTCTTTTAATTCTTTTTTGGGAGGTGGGGAGGGTGGGGGTGCATTTAAATTTAGCCGAATGTAGCTCCCAGTTAACGCGAACGTTATAGCAAGGCAAAATAAACCACTTTAGGATGAAGTGAACTGAGAAGAGAGAGGGAAAAAAGAAAGAAAAAGAAGAAGAAGATGAATGGCTTAAAAGACACAATTCACGGCGGTAGGCAGAGGCACTGGGCCTAGTCTGTTCAGTCAAGGGACTGACCGAACTCTGACTCCAAAAGAAGGTGCACTGATCCTCTTATCTACCATGCAGGAGTGTTGATGAGTTGGTACTATAACTATTAAACAACAATCGAAAATACAGTATACCGTAGGGAATTGCTTCTATAAAACAAAATAAAATAAAAGGGAAAAAAGAGAGAAGAAGGTATAAATATATGTGTAAAACCGTATTTAGATACCGACAGCGTGAGCATCAACACACGCAGCTAAGATACAGCAACAACAGCAAATAAAAACGCACTCAGAACTCTTTCTCACCCAGCGACTTGAAAACTGTCGTTTCAGATTTTCTGGCTGGCACTTTTCCCAGAACCGCTTCGCCGATCTCACCAACAATGGAAGCCTACACAAGTATGGCAATGACAACAACAGAAAGTATAGCATATATCAGTTGATGATAGCTGTCTCACTCTCCATTTACAAAACACTGTCCATCCCCACAACACACTATAAATAACGTGTTGCTTGTTTGGCCATCATGTAGAAGAGACGAAATTATTGGCCTTTTACTATGATTCAGTATAATTTTGTGTTTCGTCGGTTTACACATCCGATAATGCATCGATCCTTTGCCATGGTATCCTGTTAGTTCCAATCGTCTAAGCTTCCACTTATCATCCAGCTTTGGAAGGAAACCAACTATGTTTACCCGTCAGACACGTGTGCTGTGTTCCATCCTCCACTGCCCTGGCAGAATTTGATAGGAATATTACTGCAACGAGTAGCTGTTAGGCGACAATAGTAACATGTTAATTGCTAATTCATCCCCGTTATGTAGTTGTTTCCCGCCCCGAGGACAGCAACACAAATTTCCCGCCAGTGAAGTACAATAAAAACGAATAATTAGTAATGTTGTAAAGGAATTAGCCGTATCAAAACAGGTTTAGTTTTAGACGGCCAGCCGGCCTTTCTCCAACTGGCTAAAGGAGGTCAAAATAAAATCCTAAATCGAGGATTTTGTTTTTAAATGCTCGGTTGAATTTTATTTTCCGGATAGAATCTTCTAGCGTCAGTGACGTTTAGCCGGCGTCCACAGTGGAAAATACTGTTAATTAATTGCCACTGGGGGCCTCACGGCGACCTGAGGCCTCTTTGATCGTGTTCCTCGGGCAAAGTGAGCACGCAACTCCGTGCCCGATATCAAAGAGGCGGTGCGTGCACCACAGGCATACTCGGACACCTGGGGTTGTTGTGTGTAGCCTGTGCTGGTATCTGTCACTAACGAAACTAAGCTGAGAAACTGAAAAGAAAGCAAGGGAGCAATTTAAAACAAATTCCCTGAGCATGATTTTCGTAAGATATCTTCCAGCTGGACAAAACCTGTTTTCAGAAGGCTAGTTGAAGACGTTCAGTACAAATATCAAAACGCGTACCCCAGATTTGATGATGTCACCGCTCTCCTTGACAGCGGCTTCCTTGGTGTCGACATAGACAGCGGAGTCCAGCATCAGCTGTGGGTCAATCTCCTGCCAGTCAGGACGACAGGAACCCACTGCTGCTCACACACACACACACACACACACACACACACACACACACACACACACACACACACACACACACCATAACACAACACACACACACACACACACACACACACACACACACACACACACACACACACACACACACACACACACACACACACACAAAGCAATTAGCAAAAATAAGAAAAAATAAGAAAGAAGACAAATTCGGAACTAAACTCGGACACTTACCATTGATGTGAGCTCCTGGTTTGACCCACTCTGCAAACAATACAGGTGTTCTGGAGTTGGTGACCGTAACAATGACGTCAGCTTCGCGGACAGCCTCCTGGGCATCCTGGACAGCAAAGACGTGGGGACCAAGTTCTTCCGCCAGAGCTTGAGCCTTCTGGGGTCTGTGGTTCCAGATTGTCACCTGACGGGCACACAACTACAACGTTAACTACAGCAACGACAAGTTACAGATCTCGAGCGTTCTGCGGTTGCAGGTTTCACACTGTCACCTAACAGGAATACAAGAATAATGCTAACAACAACAACAGCAAGTTATAGGTCTAGAGCGTTCTGCGATCGGAGGTTCCAAATTGTCACCTAACGGGGACACAACGATAATGGTAACAACAGCAACAGCAAGTTATAGATCTCGAGCGTTCTGCGGTCGGTGGTTCCAAATTGTCACCTAACGGGGACACAATGACAATTTTAACAACAGCAACAAGCTACGGAGCTCGAGCCTTCTTTGGTCGATGGTGCCAGATTGTTACATAACGGGCACACAACGATAACACCAGAAGCAGCAACAACAAACCACTGAGCTTGAGCCTTCTCTGGTAAGTGATTCCAGATTGTTACCTAACGGACACAACGATTACGTTGACAATAACAACAGCAACAGCAAATCACAGAGCTCGAGCCTTCTCTGCTATAGCAGCAGCAACAACAGCAAACTACAGAACTTGCGCTTTGTCAAGTCGGTTGTTCCAAATCGTCATCTAACGCACAGACAACGACACAATTAACAACAGCAACAACGAACTACAGAGCTCGGTGTTTGTTTGGTCCCTTCAGTCAAAAAACTGTATTCATCCCTCACAGGGCAATTCAATTATACTAATATAAGGCTCGTTAATTTAAAAAATAACAACAAAACACGTAAAAGCAATGCCGTTTAAGAAAAGCATTTACGTTGAAGAAAATCATAAACAAGTTATACTGGATTAAAATCGTATGTCCCTGCCCCGAACTGTCACCTAAAGGGCACACAAAAATAACATTAAGAACAGTAACAGCAACGACAAGCTACACAACTCAAGCTTTGTGTTGTTGGTGGTTCCTAACTGTCACCTACCGGGAACACAATCCTAACATCAAGAGCAGCAAGAACAAACTACAGAGCTTGGGCTTTTCCATGTAGGCTGTTCAAATTTCTCAAACAACGGGCACGCAATCTACCAAGAACAGCAACAAATAACTACAGAGCTTAGGCTTTACCTGGTAGGTGGTTCCAATTTCTCACACAACGGGCACACAATCTATCAAGAACAGCAACAACAAACTACAAACCTTAGGCTTTTCCAGATAGGTGGTTTGAATTTCTCACACAAAGGGCACACAATGATAACACCAAGAACAGCAAGTAACTACAGAGCTTAGGCTTTCCCTGGTAGGTGGTTCGAATTCCTCATATAACGGGTGCACAATCTATCAAGAGCAGCAACAATAAGCTCCAGAGCTTAGGCTTTCCCTGGTAGGTGGTCCCCATTTCTCACATAACAGGTGCACAATCCA
>OY757541.1:10261083-10271083 GCA_963584105.1 Alviniconcha strummeri
TAAAGAACACAACAAAAAACATTGATTCCCTTGCTAAAACTGTAAAAGTGAAATAGAACACGCTGTAAAATTCTGCAATTTCAGCCTGCAGACAAAAATAAAATAATCAAAAAATCAAAAAAATCTGAGCACATGCCACATGCTGCAGTTTCAAATGCGTGACAGAATCTCATTGTCTAAAGTATCAGCCACACACACACACACACACACACACAAACACACACACACCGTTTACATGGTATCAAGAGAAAAGTAACTTGCTACCTCAGAACCTCTCTCTCTCCATGATGATGAGGATCTCAGTTCTCACGAAAGTCATATTGGTCAGTTCTCATTCATGATGAATACAAACGGTCCACTTTACTCTTTAGTCTTACCAGCCACTTAAGTGCATCCTTCCTTTACTATTGATTTCTTTCCATTGCTCAGCATCCTAATTACTAGAGTTCTGTTCCTCTTGCAACTGAAGCTTCCCCAAGAGTTAACTTTGTTTTGAAATTGAAGATAGCTCATGGCATATTTTTTCTCCCTCCACCCCTTCTTCCTGCTCCCACTCTCCATCTTTTAAAAAGTGGGGCAACAGAGACTGTTACTGTGCTATAAAACATTGCATACATGTATAAGTTATCTATAACTATCTCTGGCCCCCTCCCCCCTTCTGTCTTGCAGACCACAGTGAAATAGAACACATTGTTTCCCTATTATTCTTTGGTTGCAAAGAAACTGGCAGTGTGTACATCATTACACGAAGTAAGATCTTGATAAGTACTAGAGTAGTACTTCTTTCAAGCTTTTCATGTTCAATTCCAGGGTGGATGCCTTCACAGCTTCAGCCATTTTAATTAATTTTAAGGTCAGGGAATAATTAAAAATAAATATGAAACATATGAATTTCTTTTCTGTTTTGAGTGAATCAGTCTTTATTTCGTTTCAGTAATTTTGTTGTTGATCTTCTCTTCAGATTTCATGGAACACAAATTTTAAGACAACAAAAAGTAAATCACATGCAACAAAAACAAGCAAAAAAACAAAAACAAATGTATTATGAATTTGTACATTGATACATAGTGACATAGTATATTGTTACAGTTAATGTATGAGTTCATGATACATTGTTTTTAACCTGTATATATATATATATAGGCCATAGGCAGGGGAATTTTAAGCCGACTTGTTGTTTTTCTTTGATTTTCTCAGATAATTTATGCGTGCGTTTGTTGTAAAATGGTATGAATTCATACAGATTTTTTTTTTTTTTTTTTTATCCACATGTAAAAGTTGATTTGTTTTTTCAGACCATCAGCAAGTAATAAATTAGTTATGAAATAACTTTAGGGGCCTTCTGAATGTTTCCTTTTGACTTTTGAGATTTTTCAATGAAGGAATTTATCAGCTAACCAGTCATGAAGCTTTTACAAGTACAAGATGGCACAAAAATGATAATGATGAACTTCCTTTTCCTGACACATCACTAGTGTTGTGACACTGACAGTCTGTGATATTGATAAACTTGTCAGGTGATATGCAGTGTATATTCTGTAGAGCACTAATAGTAATACCCCAGTAATAAGTAATATAAATATATATATATATACTTTTCTTTTTCTTAATAAGTTAATTATATATTATATGTATGAATTATATATATATCTAGCCTTGGTGTACTGCTCATGTCAATAATATTTGAGTTGACAAGAGGTGCAGTTTATTCACTTTTTTATCATTTGCTTCTTGCCATTTGCTTCTTGCCATCCCCAGACATCCAGCATTACATCACAGAAGTATCGAAAATACTACATCCGGGCAAGTGTGTTACCTTTTGAGGAAGACATGAGGAATGAATTCAAAGGTCATCGTAACCTGTGCAAAGAAGAGATTCCATCCTGGGCAGTTGAACAGAAAACAGAAAAAGCTAGCAGAAAGGCCATTTCGAGGTCAGTTTCCCTTAACATGATAACAATTAACTGTTTGTCTGAAATGTGGGAATATTGTTAGGTTTCAGTTATTTACAGTTGATTTTGTGTATTGAAGTTGCTGACTGGTTACATTTTTTTGGAAGCCAAGCATTTTGGTCATTCATAATTGGACAGCGACAAAGAATATGTGACAGTATGGTGTGATATAAAAATACAGCTCTTACCAGAGTTGTCCAGTCAAATGAATAGACAATTTAATATTTAATAATGCTGTGGTGATTGTCCGGGACACTCCAGGAAACTATACAGGAATTTTGCTAAACACCAGGATATTCCACACTGTCACTGACCACAGTGACCGTCCAATAAATTGTGGTCTTTAATTTTAATATTATTTGCGGTGTTTAGATATTTTTGATAATGAAAATTTGCATTCTGGAGGCTGAATAGAATTAGAACACCTGCTAAATTATTAAGTATTAGTTGGTGACATTATTTCAGACCTCTCAGCTTTAGTTTGATTCTGTATGGATGGGTATAACACATATGATATGGATGTAATATATTAATATATAATATGTGTGCATTTTATTTGGGGGGCAGCAGGTAATTTGACTTTTAGCTGTTTCTGATAGTGCTGCACTGTTGCACAAAGTTATTTTTATGTACAACAGGAATTTGAATGCTTTTCTGAACTCTGGAGAAGGAGGTACAGCATACTTGGGCGTGGTGGATGACGGAAAAGTCCACGGTATCAACATGACACGTCTGCAGGTAGGTCACACTTTCTGCCAAACTCAGTTTTAAGTCAAGATAAGAGGCTTTGTTTTCAAAACCATGTTTTGTTTCAAGAGAGCATATTATATATATATATATATGAGAACCGTCACTAGGTGCATGGCTGTATGAGGTGAACATCAAACAAGTCATATTATGAATGAGTGAATAACTGCTGGTGAGGTTGACAAAATAGAACAGTTCTAGAGAAATGTACTCATCTGTACGATCAAACTCAAGGAACAATTAAAAAACACATGATACTGAACATTGTTTTACATCAACTCCTTGTTTATCTTCTTCTTTAGTTTACTTCCTTCTTCTTTTATTATTTTCTATCTTCTTACACCTGATGAAGATTCTGTTGAAAGTGCTTGCGTTTAATTTTGCTTGTGTTTCATCGTATATAGGTGAGTACATTTCTCAAGAGCTGTTCTATTATTATAATTTATAGTATTAAGCTATATTATAACAAAAGTTCTAGATTCTGCTTTTTACAGACCATTATAATATTTTAACTACAGTTGAATCAGCAGAAGTGGAAATCAAGGATCCCCTTATGTTCACGTATCATTTTTGTGGCAGGTACTCTTGTACTTACTTCCTTGAATAATGTTTTATTATTTTTATTATTAAAAAATAAAAATAAAATTTAAACAGCTTCAAATAAAACTGAGGTTGTTCCAATGTCAATGGAAAACAACATGTCAGTAAAGGCAGCAAATACAAAAGTAGTGTCATAAAAAGTCATGACAGTCAGTTATTTGAAGAATTATATTTGCAGAAGCCACTAATCTGGAGCTTTGGCATCTGGATGTAATTTCATGATTTATGGTACTGTATGCATACATTGCTCGGCATAAAACAACTGCAGTGTATGCTTCAGTACTAACAGTACTTTGGGGAACATTGCCTGCTTTGCTTTGGGTTAAAAATAAAAATAAAATAGAGGTCAGGAAATTACTTAACTGCAATGACAAGGGAGAAATAATTGCTGAGTTCACTGGCAGTGTAGCTGACATGCTTTAAGACTTCAGTAACTTGATACCAAGAATGAGCTGGGGGAGTAATACCCCCCCCCCCCCACCCCCAATCCTTTTCCCATGCAGTTCAGAAATGCTTTTGTGGTGTGCAGAGGGATCACTTCCTGAATAGTCTGGATGACTTGATGTCTCGCTACAAGCCTCGGGTACTACCCCACCAGTACAGCGTGCGCTTCACTCCCGTTGTTGACAGCACCAGCACGCAGGAAGAGATTGTGCGTCTGCTGGAGCACATCTCCAGGTAGCTTTTGCTTTGTGCCTTCTGTTGCTGATGGGTGTGGGGTTCTGCCGTTTGATGGTTTGCTGCTGGCTTTACTTCAGATGCTGCCAGAAAACAAGCACTGTTTCTGGCAGAGGAAATGTCAGGAAAAATATGAATGTTTCGCTGAAGCTGCTCCGAAGTAGAAAAGACCCGTCCTTATATGCATTATGGACACTGTGCATGATTGATGAGATAACTTGGTGTGTATCTGTTCTCAAGAGTTTGATGACCCTGACCCTTTTAAATGTCACAGGAGAGTGAAGATGAACAGAAAATGTCAGTGATAAGCAGTATTTGAAAGTGGTGCTTGTCTGAACAAGTTAATCTGATTGACTTCATGCAGTTGTAAGGTGTGTAGACAACGGCATGCACCAGTTGACACTTTTCAGTGTGTGGAGCCACTTTTCCTTGTGTTGTTTTTTTTGTTTTTTTTCCCCTCCCCTCTCCAGATACTGTTTAAGCAACAGTTTTCAATCTTTGCACAATGAAGACTTCAGTTGTGCTTTGACTGTTCATGAATATATTTGAATGACCCTGGCCCATTTTCAAGGCCACAGGAGAATCAACAGTTGCAGTGGAAAGTTGCATTTTTCTACTTTGAGAATGAGTCAGCAGCGTTTGCTCTTGTACTTGCGTGTATATATATATATTTTATGGCAAAATCTGTCTCCCACTAACACAGTAACACTAACATCAAAGTGCTAAAAGTAATACGTACTTTCTCTCTCTCTCTCTTACTGTGAAGACTTGGGAATTGGACAATAATAATTTAGTATAATAATAATGACATTGAGTGAATTGATATATTTCATTGTCAGTATATTGATCAATACTATTTTGTTGTGTAGCTCTTAACAGTTCATTGACATTGGTTTTGTTTGGAGTGAGGAGACGAGCAAAGCGGACAAGGAGAGGAAACACATTTTGCGCACCTGTAACTACTGTTGGTGTGACAAGGATGCTGTGGCCGTCTACAACAGCGTGAGTTGGGCTTGTGAACATTTCACTGCCACGTTAAAGAATTGAGTGCTTGTGAATATGTGTATGTAGCTAGAGTGTGTTCAAAAAGCTATGTCCTTCCAAAAAAGAAAAGAAAAAAAGTAGCTTAAAGTAAAAGTCCTAGGTTTTTAAGTAGGCAAAATGACCATCGAAATGATTGACAAATGAGTCACTAGTTTCAGATTTAATGATTTTGTTTGTTTTTTTGTTTGTTTAATTGTGTTTTTAATCGATTTTATTTTCTGTAGGCTTCCCTGGAAGTGACGTCAGTCTGGGGAGTCATTGCGGTTGCCATCTTAGATTCTTCAGTAAACTGTGTATGCGTGTGGTTGACAAAAAAGTTAACTATGCTGGCCTACTGTGTTGCCGCGAACTGTAACAATTCGCAGACGACCCCAGGTATAACAATGCACGAGCTCCCGCGCAATCGACCCGCAGTGAGGCGAAAGTGGATTAAGTTTATACAATTTAAACGAGCTGACTTTCTTGCTGCGCCGCATCACGCCCATTTGTGTAGCAAGCACTTCAGTGAGTGCGATTTCGCAAACCCCATGGAATACCGCATGGGGTTTTGCTTTGAAGCTGACATGATGTTCCGGTACTCTTTCAAAATCCTGCCTGACAGGCTCAAACTGATATGGCTGTATCCTTGTGGGTCTCTCGGGCAAAGTGTCAGTTTCGTCTTCGGAGCTCGAGTTGGCCATTTTGCAGTGACTCCCCAGAGTGACATAGAAGGCATATGGTCTCGTGATTTGGGCGTCATGGCGACGTTTTAGGTACGACAGAAAATGCCTTTTTTTCGTGCATTTATAACCTCAGATCACAGTTTCACCTACATCATCGTTCTCAGTGAGCTTTAACGGAAATCATGTCAAAAATCACCCCTAACTTTGGACTTGTCCTTTAAGTTACTGCAGATCTGTTCAAAGTACAGCATTTTGGGGAGGTTTAAATAAAACTTAATCGAGTCACACAGGGTTGTGATTTGGGTGGTGTGAGTGTGTGTGTGTGTGTGTGTGTGTGTGTGTGTGTGTGTGTGTGTGTGTGTGTGTGTGTGTGTGTGTGTGGTTCTTAGAACTGTTCCTTTCCCTTGGTGCCTGAGACACTGGCCACTGTTGCATTTGAAACAGCACATACAGTTGCATCAGCACTTTGCTGCATGAAAGAATGATGAAACAATAATGATGCATGTGTGCCAACAGACCAAGCTGTTCTGTCAGAGCCACTCAGCTAGGGTTGTGCATACACAAAGCTAACGAGTGAGATTATCCAGCAGTGGTGGTCACTGAAGAGGGCCTGGGAAGTCCGACAACAAAACTAGCCTATGCAGAGCAGATGACATGGTTGTCTGAAGTTAACCTGCTGATTAACATTTTCAGGGCAAAACAAGCTGAGTGAGATTATCCAGCAGTGGTGGTCACTGAAGAGGGCCTGGGAAGTCCAACAACAAAACTAGCCTATGCATAGCAGATGACGTGGCTGTCTGAAGTTTACCTGCTGATTAACGTTTTCAGGGGAAAACGAGCCCAGATTTTGTGGTGGAAGTGATCATCAAACGCTGGGACCCCTACGACACTCGCAATCCCACCGTTGGGCAGGATGAGCATGTGAGGATTCAGCCCTACTACGCAGACGAGGAAGGCAACGTCTTCTTTAGGAGGCAGGCCAGCATTGTACAGGTGAGGCCATTCTGAAGACCATAGACCAGGGACCATTTTGAGCAAGGTGATGTCGGGTCATAAAAAATTGAAAGTGAGATTTGTGACAGCGTTGACCTGAGGGTCATTCTTAATTAGGCAGGTCATGGCAGTTGATTAGACAGACTCTCAGCTCTGGTCTTTTATTGCACCAAATCTTGATTTGACCATTCCTTTTTCCTCCCATCCATCAAGAGGGGGATATTTTGGCTTTTCTGGGAGAAACTGTCTTTATGTAAGGTAGCCTCATGAGTCAGACCCAAAGCCCTGATAGCTATAACAAAGACTGAGTGATTCAAGATTGAACCTGACTTGTAGTTACTTTGCCAGGTATTTGACTGTAAGTAAATCAGTAAGTTCCTTCTTTTTTCCCTTTTTTTGGGTGGGGTGGGGTGTGTGTATGTGGGTTTTATTTGCGTGTTTTGGATGCTTTTTTTCATGTGTGTGTGTGTGTGTGTGTTTTGTTTTGTATGAAACTTTACATATTTTTATATTTTGTTCTTTGATCAGTTGATGTTGAATATCAGCTCAAAGTTGGCACATAAGTGGAACTCAGGTCTCTGTTAGCTGTATTGGTTCATGGTGTGTGGCGATGTGCATTTCTGTTAGTGTATAGTGTACCACAAATTTAACTGGCCTTTTTGAATATTCTGTGCATGGCAGTCTCTATTTTACTGCCCAGAAACAATCTCCAGTGTGATAAGTGTGTTGCTTATATAGCCTATATATTTGTATTAGGTACATGCACTTCATTGCACCATGAATTTCACTGTCCATGTCAATATTATAAAGCATTTAAGAGATCTGATGTGTTTGTTTGTGTGTGTGTTTCAGTACTCCCTGAATTCAATCATCCAGATCACAAAGCAAGAGGTGAAAGACAGATATGAGGAAGAGATTGAACGGTATATTTATGCTTGCTTATTGTCATAAAATAAATACATAGTTGGTTTTTGAATGCCTTGCAGCCGTGATTGTTATATCATGGTGAGTGCATGTGTGTGTGTGTGTGTGTGTGTGTGTGTGTGTGTGTGTGTGTGTGAACATGAGCAAATGTACACTTAAGTTATAAATTTTTTATGAGTACAACATTCCAGTTAAGTGAAGTAGCATTAGTAGGCATAGAAATAGAAAGCTTTTTTATCTCGCTGGAATTAGAACTGTTGTTATGTTTCTTGTTTTGATGTTTTGCATGCATTATTATTGATTACATGTACAACCAAGAAAACGAATTAAATTGGGTTGTCAATGGATTTGCATTAAAAAGGGTAGTTGTGATGTAACTGATACCCATAAAAAATCAAAAGAAACTTGGCCTCCCAGTCCCAGCATTACTTTGTAGCAGATTTAGAACTCTGTCCTCAAGCACTTCTCCTGTGTTAGCAACAACAAAAAGACTTGGAGTTGGATTTGTCCAGTCATACACAAAGAAGAAGATCTCAGCATCTAGTTAACATGGGGTGATATATATTTGTTCAACAAAGCAGGCAAACTTGCACAAGTAATTCCCCTGATATAACTGCACTGGATGACTGGGCGTAAAACACCAACTTAATTACTTACTTACTTGCACAATTATGTAGGCTTGCTGTTCCTGAGAGTAAGATAGTAAACAGGATTGTTATATTTAGTCATTTTTTTCCCCACTCCAGCTAAGGCAACCCATTAAGGTTCTAATGGGGATTGCGGAATAGTCAAGGATTTCGTGGGCTCAGAGCCAGAAGAATGTAAGATGTTGGCATGGAAGGTCAGTGAACAGGTTTGCTGCTGGACCACCTGCTGCAGGCAAAAGGTAGGAGTTGCAAGAGACTCAGAACATGTAGTGGAATGTTGCAATATAAAAATGGTAATTTTAACCTGCCGTGTTGTGTTAGACTTAGCGTTTCGGCTTTAGCAAACTCCGGAGACATCAGGTGTGTTCAGGGCTATGACCTGAGTACCCTAGGTATGTGTATTACTTAGTGTATGCTGTTCAGTGTTGAAGGGTTTCTTCTTCATAGTCATGGCCTGATGCATGTCAGATGGAAGGACATTTTTATGTTTCTTTTAAAAGCACATATCACACTCTTGTGTGCAGCTTGAAACAACAGTACAAGGAGCTGACGGAAAAGAAAGGAGATGAGCGTTTTCAGCAATCCAACAGCTCCCCACCACCAACATGAGGCATTCCTACTGTACGTGCTTCAGAAATGTTTTGTCTGAGCAGAGGCTCAGGGGAAAACCTGAGGATGGATGCACTGAGCCACTAGTGCATAATGGTATTGGTAGTGCAACACATTCCTCTGTTGACTGGACAACAGTGGATCTGTACATGATAGCGTAGTCCCACCGGGCTGGTGATGGATTAGCACATGATGGTGTAGTCCCACCAGGCTGGTGATGGACCTGTACATGATGGTGTAGTCCCACTGGGCTGGTGATGGACCTGAACATGATGGTGTAGTCCCGCCAGGCTGGTGATGGACCTGAACATGATGGTGTAGTCCTGGCGGGCTGGTGATGGACCTGTACATGATGGTGTAGTCCCACCAGGCTGGTGAAGTGTTGGACCTTATGCTTCAAATGGGCCCATCCCACGCTACAGATGGTCATTCCCATCTGGATGATAGGAGCCAGGTTTCAGAGGTGGAGACATCCGCTGCGGTAGAGGGATCCAGGTTGTGAAGATGCCAAGTTGACCAGGCATTGTTGTTTAAATTTCTGTGGGATGTCTGTGCTGTGGTGTGCAGTGATGGAAGAGGGTGCCTTGACAACCAAGTCTGCATGGCAATGCATTGTAATGCTCCGCTTGCTGGTGAGACATTGACAGTGAGACACAGCTAAGTGTCAGGGTAGGAGTTAGAACCTTTTCTGTTGTATCAGCTTGGAGCCCTTCAGTTGCATCATTGCCTAGAACTATTCTAAGATTCTGAGACCGAGTTTCTGATACAGTACAAGTCAACGCTGTTGGAACCTATAATTATTGTTGAGCTTAGTCATGGTGGACCATGTTGTGCTCGACTCGAACACCTGATATTCAGGTCAAACACCTTGTACTGATAATCAGTGAACCAAGTCACTGTGAATCAACACTGTGCCACTGGGGTATCCATCACTGTGATCTGCTTTTGATAGTACCACGACTAACAGGTGTGACAGGTGTTTGTTAGTGTGTGCATAAGAGGGAAATATAGCTTAAGAAAGTTTAAAAGTGCATGCCCCTTACCCAGTCACTGAATCAAAACTGTGCCACTGCAGTATCCATCATTGTGATCTGATTTTAATAGTACCATGACTACTCACTACCCCATACTCTGAATGTTCACT
>OY757541.1:10276083-10277244 GCA_963584105.1 Alviniconcha strummeri
TGCACTGGTTTTCTTTAGTCAAGCAAGCGTAAATCCATCCTCTGTGAATTAGGATGGGTAAGCTGGTTGCATTTGCTCTCCTCAGTCCCGTTTCACATTAATCTTACTTGTAATTTGGAGTTGGTTGCTTTCATTCTCTCTCTCTCTCTCCCTCTCTCTCCACCTCTCTCTTTCTCTCATTGTCTCAGTCTCTCTCCCTCCACCTTTCTCTGTGTCTAAAAAACAAAACAAAACCAAAAGAAAAGAAAAAAAGAAAGAAAAAAGAAACACACACACACACACACACACACACACACACACACACACACACACACACACACACACACACACACACACACACACACACACACACACACACACACACACACCAGCAACAACAACAACAACAAGAACAGCAACAACAAAAATCTGCGTTACAGTTATGTTACCTTTTCACCCCACACTCCTCAACGTCAGTCTTTATTCTCTTCCAGCTTGCATTGTTTATACCACCTCTCGCTGCTGTTTACCAGACGTGCTACGAAAGAGTGGGTCTGCTGATAATGACTGCAGTCAGGCAAAACGCAAAAGAGGCGTATATCTGTTTTGCTGCGATCGCTTCGCAGAACTTCTACACCGATGCACAGATCTGGCATGAAAAGCAGACCCGAACACGTGACGCATTCCTTTCGTTTGACAAAGCATTACTGTTAAACTTAAAGGAACAAGGGAAATGTATACCATCGGCAAGGCACGACGACAAGCGCTTCCTTTAAAGCAACTAGCGTTTACAGCAACTTTTGTACTAAGCGGCCGGTCTTTCTCCAGCAGGCCAAAGACGCAAAAAGAGATAAAAATGAAACTGGAAATCGAGGATGCTCCGCTACTAAGTGAACATGGTGCTTAACGTCCACAAAAACCATAAGGCTTACTAGGGACGGGGAGAAGTTGGGGGAAGGGGGTGTGGAGTGGAGGTGGAGGGGGGGGGGGAGGGAGAATATATACCTATCGCTACACTGTCACCACCAGAATGACTCCTGCATTAAGATGGGCAACGATGTTTCATAATTGTGAGGGACAAAGTCACAAGACAGTGTCCACAGTCCACAACTTTTGAAGAGAAAGGAGAGCCGAAGCGGATTCGAACCGAAGTCCCTCTGCTTACCAGCCTAACGCCTTACC
>OY757541.1:10279944-10295987 GCA_963584105.1 Alviniconcha strummeri
TGGTGGTGGTGGTGGTGGTGGTGGTGGTGGTGGTGGTGGTGGTGGTGGTGGTGGTGTTTTGCCACTGACACCGATAGTGCTCATAATGCTTCTTGGGTTCCGTTTTCCATGAGCAGTGCTCAGCAGACGTCACATGTATAGCAAAGCGACATAGCAACACCGACAGCCTGCAGCTAATACTTTATATCTTTCGTTTGCTGATTATAAGCCAGCGCTTTCTTCTGTCCGGACTGCACCCGCAGAGCCATTTGGCATTAATTAACACCAGCAACGATAGTGGCCATTCTACTGTTTCGTTACTTGTGTAGGAGGGTGGATCGAGTCACCAGCCTGAGTCCTAAAACAACAGTTTGGGACGAGAAAGGTGAGCCAAAGCGGATTCGAACCGCAGGGGCTGTCTGCCTGCCAGCTGCCTAATTACCACGACGCCAGCTCACTTCACATTACACTACTGTAGCCGCATTAGTAAAGAGCTTGTGTTTTTGTCCTGTCGGTGGACACAGCAAAACAAATCACGAATGTCGCAGTGTGCCACGGGTGTTTTGGACAACAGTCGACATTTCGGACATATATGCCACTGGCCGTGTTCTGCAGCAAGGTATTCTGTAACCAGAATTTCCGGAGGATTTGGAGTAAATGTAAACCTCAGCTATCGGCTTCCTTTTTGAATCTGAATACCAAAAGTCCTGCCTGGTTAAATTTCACTATTTCACCATTTCACCTGAAGCTGTGCATACCTGTTTTGGCTTGAATTTACCCAATCTAGCTGAATGCAATGACCTCACAGTGTGCTATGAGTTAGGAGGAAAGCATACGTGAAAAATGTGTAGTGGGGATTATGGTTATACTAGTTAAGTAACATTCAAACATTTGGTACTGTATTAAAGTACTAAGTTCAAATGGTCATCCAATGACATTTTGTGAAAAACATGCTGAAAGAGTTTTATGTAAGTTCACAGGAGATGGCATACTGAATTATGTTCCATTCTTTCTACAGTGTCACAAATGGGTTGCTATTGCTAGTCCTTCACAACCTATCAAACTGATACTGCAGGACTGGGTTGTTGTTGCTGCTGCTGCTGCTGCTGCTGTTTGTTTTGTTGTTATTTTGGTTTTTCTTTTTCGTTTTTTTAGCTTTTGTTGTTGGTGGTGGTGGTGGTGTTTGTTTGTTTGTTACCGTTGTTTCTGCTTTGTTGTTGTTGTTGTTGTTGTTGTTGTTGTTGTTTGTAGTTGTTTTCTCACCCTCAGTATCCACAAACCATAGCAGACTAAATGGAAACCTAGGAATAGAAGAAATAATCCGAGAATGGGGAATACAGTACCCCTTGACGGTTCTTGACCTAGTAATTGCGCACGGCGGCTAGATAAAAGAGTAGGAGAATCAGGAATAGATGACTCAGAACCTCTCCCATGGACCAACAGGACTGGCTGGCGACAGAGCCACTATTATCCACAGTCACTCCATCTTCAGTAACTAAGTGGTCATGTCAACAGTCCTCTTTGGGAATCAGAAATCCTCGATTCCCCAAAGAAGCCTGGCTGCATCGTTCGGACGTCTGACTGGGTGTGGAGGTTGAGTTCCCTGCGGTGTAGTTGATTGACCCTCCTGAGAAATGTTGCCACTTCCGCTAGTAACACTGCAAGTCAGCCTACTCTATGTATACTTTCATCCGTTGATATACGTTGTTTCCGTCTTGAGGATGTGTACACAATCAGCTAATCCAAACTCACGGACGACTAACAATGTTATGACAGCTGTTTAACAACAGGCCGTGACTGGGGAGTGAAAATCGAGAGATACATGACGGGTCGTACAACAGTGACGGTGGGATACGAATTACTATAAGTAAGTAAACATTTTGGTTTACGTCCACAGAAGCGAGATGGCTTATTAGGGACTGGGACAGGGGAGGGAAGGGGGGAAGGGAGAGAAAGAGTAACGGCTCGACCTCGCGCTCCGACCCGAAGACCGAGGAGGCCCTGGACCACCGCCAGAACAACAATAATTTATTATGTTAAGGCAGTGGGGACCTCGCCATTGCGTAGCAACTAGTGTACCACGCAGTTGCTGTTTCAACTGCTGTGCGGAGCAGAGTCACAAGGACAATGTCTACAGCACTGCTGCTGAGGAACAACTGAAGCAAAAGAAGTCCAAATTCCTAAGCCCAGCTCCACCCCTCCCTGCTCTTGACCTCTTCTGGGCTCTCTTGAGGGTCCAGCACCACCTCCCTCCTGTTGATCTCGCCTGGACTCGCAAATGAAAGTCTAACTTCTTCGTGAGAGTCCAGCTCACCTCCCTCCTCCTGATCTCGCCTGGACTCTGAGATACGAGATACGAATTAGCTGTACGCAGCCTACCTTATAGAAGTAGAAGACTCCTTGCCCCGTGCCGTTGGTGGTAGCTCCAGAGGTGCTGGCCTCCACGTCAGTCAGGTAGATGGTGAACTCTTCTTCTTCTTCCTCTGCCATCTTGCTGCTATGCCGGACTCTGTCCTTGCTTCTCTTCCTCTTCTTTTCTTTTCTCCTTGAAGTTAGTGGAAAATCCTGCAAACCATTGTATGCATTTAAGGAAGAAGAAGAACAAGAATGATGTGCGCGTTGTATGAACATTCAATTCTGAGCACGTGAAGTGGCATCTCCTACTACTACTAATCGTCCGAAGTCACCTCCCTCCCCTTCCCTTCCCTCCCCCACACCTATCCTCAGTCTATCCCCGCCCCCATTCCCAGTTTATCTCCCGACCCCAATCTATCCCCCGCCCGTATCCCCAATCTATTCCCCGCCCCCATCCCTAATCTGTCCCCCGCCCCCATCCCAAATCTATCCCCCGCCCCCAATCTATCCCCTGCCCCATCCCCAATTTATCCCCCCGTCCCCGTTCCCAATTTATCCCCCGCCCACATCCCCAACCAATTCCCCCCCCCCCCCAATCCAATCTATCTCCTGCCCCCAATCTATCTCCCTACCCTATCCCCAAACTATCCCCCGCCCCCTCGTCCACATCCCCAATTTACTCCCCGCCCACATCCCCAATCTACTCCCTGCCCCCATCCCCAATCTATCCCCCGCCCACAATCTATCTTCCAACCCTATCCCCAATGTATCCCCCGCCAGCACGCCCCTATCCCCAATTTATCCCCCGCCCACATCCCCAATCTACTCCCTGCCCACATCCCCAATCCATCCCCTGCCCCAATCCACAATCTATCTTCCGCCCCCAATCTCTCCCCCGCCCCCATACTATCCCCATCCCCAATCTATCCCACGCCCCTATCCCCAGTCTATCCCCAGCCCCCATCCCAGTCTATCCCCCGCCCCATCACCCCTGACCCTATTCCCAATCTACCCCCGCGCCAAATCTATCTCCCACCGCTATCCCAATCTATCCCCTGCCCCCATCCCCAATCTATCCCCCGTCCCAAATCTATCCCCCGCACCCATCCCCAATCTATCCCCGACCCCAATACCCCATCTAACCCCCGGCTCCTATCCACAATATATCCCGCGCCCCAATCCCCAATCTACCCCTACCTCCAATCTACCCACCCCCATCCCCAATCTATCCCCCGCCCCCATCCCCAATCTATCCCCCGAACCCATCCCCATTCTATCCCCCGCCCCCATCCCCAGTATAGTTCCCGCCCCCAATCTAGCCCCCGCCCCCAATATAGCCCCTACCCATATCCCCAGTTTCTCCCCCGCCTCGACTTCTCGGCCTCGCCGCCCTTTTCTTGATCCTAATTTTCGCTTTGAACTGGTACCATTTCAGAGCTCTTCACTTCCCATTATTTCAAAAGGTTCTGCTCGAAATGGTTGGTTTTCTGTTGTTGTTTTGTGTGTGTTGTTTTGTTGTTGCTGCTGCTGCTGCTGCTGTTTGTTTGCTGTTGTTTTTGTATCTCAGTTTGTAGTTTTTCTTTTCTTCTATTGTATGGCATTCCTTCTCTCTCTCTCTCTCTCTCTCTCTCTCTCTCTCTCTCTCTCTCTCTCTCTCTCTCTCTCTCTCTCTCTCTCTCTCTCTCTCTCTCTCTCTCTCTCTCTCTCTCTCTCTCTCTCTCTCTTCTTTATTGTTTGCTGTGAATTTATTAGTCCTATGTATTGTTTGGTTTTATAAATCTCAGTGTTTGTCCCCGGTTCTTTCCAAATCGAAAAATGTCAAAGGGCATTTGGATCGTCTGTTGCGCGTGTTAAGGCAAAGTTGTTTTGAGTTGCACTCAAAAGCTTTCATTGTTCACCGGCTTGCCGGAAACCAGGAGACTCGATCGCTTCGTGTAAAACAATCCTGATGGAAAAAGAATCTGATTACTTCTGACAATGCGAGATCATCGCCACCTGGATCATCGCTAACAAAAATGATTATAATGCATACGCTGAACTATAATCAGTGTGACCAATATGCTACGCTTCAAAGCCGCATAACCAGTGAGAGACAGACAGACAGGCAGGCAGGCAGACAGACAGACAGACAGACAGACAGAGACAGACAGACAGAGACGGACAGACAGGCAGGCAGGCAGACACAGAGAGAGACAGATTCTTCAAACACAAGTCTGTAAGTGAAGCCTATTTCATTGCCATAAGGATAATGTGTGGGTCATCACCAAAGGGGCTGCTTAAAGGAATTTTATCACTGTTGAGATAATTGGTCCAGGAACCAAACAATGCACACAGTTCAGATGAATTTGATATTTGAATCCAGCGTAGTGGAGGACAATAGCTTGTCACTCCCAGCGATTTAATTAAAATAATAAACTTTTGTTGGAATGAATTGCGAATCAGACATTAGACACATCGGATGACAGTACAACCACAAAGATTTGCACACGCAAAATCCTTTGACATTCGTTGGAAACACTCCGTAAAATGATATGTGCAGTTCTTTGTACGCCTAGTCTCGGTCGATATCTTTACGCCTACAGACAAACGAACAAAGTAAAGTATCACATTGCATTAAACGAAATAAATGTGAAAAGGTCATCATTATTATTGCAATACGTATTTCCAGGTCCTCACAAACCCTACATCTTTGTACTGATAACTTGTGTATAACGATAAATAAATGTCCAAAAACGATATGCTGGATAAAAAACAAATTCAGTTACATGTAACTTAAGTTAGTAGTGGTCCTGTCAATGTGACCGTGTGGGGGGAGATGAGCGGGTACAGAGGATGGCCAAAATAACGCAGTACACTTGCTTGCTACGTAGAGAAATATGCTTCGGGGTATGTTCCTTCCGTGGCCAGTGGAGGTCAGTAGTGATTCACATATAGCGGAATGTTTTCCTTAAGGATTTTATTATTTAGCTATCAAACTGTTAGATGTACACCCACGACTAACTATAACGTATGTGGCTAAAGGTTCTGAGTGAAACACGTTTGTTTGGACGTTTGCTTGTCCCTAATAGTCTACACGGTCTCTGGACGTAAAGCAACACTGAAGAAGTTGCGGCTTTAATCCCTTTCTGGGCTGAAAGATGCACGTACGCGCCTGTAAACAGTACATTTTCCGGATCTGTAACAATCTACTTTCAGTGTTATGCGTTTTGATGAAAATCCTTTCATATGCCAGTGCAAGAAAACAAGAAGAAAAGGCTTAAGGGTTTCAAATTTCGCATTTTTATTGGTCGTTTTCAAGTGACAAGATGGCAGTGAAGGGGTTAATCCTGTCCCTACCCTCCCTAAAAGAAAAACGCGTCCAGGAAATGTCAACCATAGATTGTAAAATATAAAACACCCCCAAGCAATAACCATTAGCTATGACCTGGCGGTAGTTTGGACGCTAAGTAGTTCAGAAGTTTTAACCTTTCAGCAAAGACATCTTTTATAACAAATCTAACTGCGTTCCCCGATTCTTTTTCTTTTTCTTTCTTTCTTTCTTCTTCTTCTTCTTCTTCTTCTTCTTCTTCTTCTTCTTCTTCTTCTTCTTCTTCTTCTTCTTCTTCTTCTTTCTTCCAGTACCTCTTTTTTACTTATTGTAATGTTGGACGACAGACACGATTTGATCAGCATCCCCATCTAACGTAAGTGATACGATAATGAATGAAAAGTACGGGCCTGATGTCAGTTCCATCTCAGACCAAACGAATTGCAAATCAAGAAAAAGAAAATGAAGCAGTTAATAAAACTACATACAATAAAACAAAATATGTATAATATATCGAAAGATGAAAAAAAATCTGGTCATAGTAATTATGGTCAGCATTTGAATAACTGTCATATGTCTTGGATGGATGCTTGTTCTTAAACTTTTTTATGCGTATTTTGTGTGTTATGGTTGTTGCTGTATTGTTGTTTCGTTTGTTTGTTTGTTTGTTTTGCTTTGCTTTTGGTTGTTTTTCAGTGTGTGTGTGTGTGTGTGTGTGTGTGTGTGTGTGTGTGTGTGTGTGTGTGTGTGTGTGTGTGTGTGTGTGTGTGTGTGTGTGTGTGTGTGTTTTGTTTTTGGTTGTGGTGGGGTTTGTTTTTGGGGGGCGAGGGGGTGCTAGGGGGTGGGGTGGGGTTCTTACTGCTTTTTGTGTTTGTTATTGTTGTTGTTATTTTCGTCTTCAACAAAATTATTCGTGATAATAATCAATCTTACTTGAAGAGTAGCAGCCGGTAGAAGACTGTAACCTCGCAAAGGGTTGACTGCCAAATCGAGGCGGAGTAGCGCTTTGACCAAACTAAACTTACACGATCAGCACAAAGCACGAAATACAGAGTACGGCTACAGTCACAGAGCGTTGAGCAATCACCTTGAAGTTTTTGAACACACTCAAACAGTTCATTAGGTACGTTTAGCGAAATGCTAGCGCAGTCAGAAAGTGTGGCCGACAGAAAAGAAAAAGTCACAACATTTGTTTCAACGCGACCGACATGAAACCACTGGTGCACATTATCCAAGAAATATCTGAAAAGCAAACTCGCTTAGGTGGGAACCGGCTTCAGCTTCGGCTGTGAAAAGAGGTGGCAATCATTTAAGACATATTTTTCAGGTTTATGCTCAAAAAAACCTGCTGATCTTGAGGAGGAATGTGTCCGATTCAAACTGCAGATGGGCTCTCCTTTGTAAGGGTCGTGTCGCAGCAATCCTGTAAATAAGTTACCAGAGCAAATCTGGAACCAGGGTGATACGTGGCAGTGCAAGCAATGGCAATATGCTTCAACGATGTCCACATTACTTTATGATCAAACATATGTGATCACTGTGGCACTGGACATAAAACCTGCAGTAAAAGCACATAACGATAAACCATCTGTGACGTTCCCGTTCCTGAGACAAAAGCACCAGAGTCGTCTTTCAACTGATGCTTGTACGTTTTTGTTTTGTCATGTCAAAACTTTACGAGCATAATATTGGGAAATAAGCTAAATCTGATTCACAGAAAAACTCCAGTTTTTTGTTGTTGTTGTTTTCCTTCTCGCTAGCTAATCCTCGCACGACTGGTTACAACCACTGTAAGTGTATAAGTAAGCCAATGTTGTCAGCCTTTCATGTTTTATTCCACCTTGAAACTATGCATAAACAGTATCCAGCTGCACGTGCATGAAGTATATCCTCAGTAATCCATAACCGACGCACATTTGTTTTCTTCACGATTACATTTTAATGTTTCGTCCAGTTTTGTTTTTGTTTTTTGTTGTTGTTGTTTTGTCTCCACTCAGTTTGTTTTTCTTTTCTGACAGAAATGACCCAACCACGCAGATGTCTCAATTTTCTCTCTCAGTTTTTTGTAGAGTAAACAGCCCAGATCTCAGAGTCCAAAGCGCAGCACCATCAAATATTCTGCCTCGCCATGAATAGATCGGGGAGGTGAGGGAGGAGAGAGTGAAGTTTGTCAATGTTTGCTTTCCAATCAGAATCGGGCAAGACTGCAATGTACACCTATACCTTAAGAAGCTGGACCTGCCGGACTATCCCGAAGAGAGGACTTTGACACCGCAAAGGATTCAAGCTTGTCACAGAAGTTCTGAGAGAAAGCACTCACGGTATCGATAAAGCTCGGAAAGTGAGAGGGGTGGTGGAGGGAGGCGTGAACGGGGTGCGTATGCGATGTGTGCGCGCATGCCATAGTTGCGAATCGCTAGCAGGTCTCATCCGCCGCGGCGAGAGCGAATAGACTTAACAAACGAGCACCGCCAGCGAATGTGGAAGGGAGGGACACACAGAGAGAAGCAAACTCTCTCTCTCTCTCTCTCCTCTCTCTCTCTCTCCTCTCTCTCTCTCTCTCTCTCTCTCTCTCTCTCTCTCTCTCTCTCTCTCTCTCTCTCTCTCTCTCTCTCTCTCTCACACACACACACACACACACACACACACACACACACACACACACACACACACACACCAAAAAACAACAACTCAACGGGGCGTTTAAAAACAATACCCCCGTCTGAATTTTGATCTCTTCCCTTCTTGTAGACATGTCTGCCTTATTGAAGAAAACTCACTTGGAGAAGGCTAGTCCCTCGAAATAAGCCTGCTGGATTTTCACTGCTTGGAGCGTGCACGCTGACGTGTGGCGACGAGTCCCTGGCGACAACAGTTTGTCCCACAACGACTCGCCGAACCAAAGAGGCGTTACAAGCGGCTGACGTCGGCAAGCTGCGTCATCGTGAAAACGAATAATTATATCCGTCTGTATTCGTCTGTCTCTGTGCCTGTATAACCTATACCTATCTCTCTCTGTGTAACCTATCCGTACCTGTTTCTCTTTCTTTCTCTCACTGGTCAGTACTGGCTGAAGAAAGCGTTTCTTGTCGTTAACGTCTTCGAAATAGTCGGTCATTTTTGTTTACATGCTAATCAACATATCTATATACAATAAGTATCTAGACGTTGTGAAATAAAGCGCAACAAAGGGTTGGATTCATTCTTTAACAGTTCGTTGCTCAAGATCCAAACACATAAAAGGTTCAAAGAAATGCTTTTTATTAGGACAAAAACACTATCTGCGAATTTAAAAACAAAACAAAAAACAAACAAAAAGTTGTTTTTAAAGTGCAAAGTCTTGTCCCTAGAGACTATTCTAAGCGCATACACACATTAAACACACACACAGACACACACACAGACACACACACACACAGACACACACACACACACACACACACACACACACACACACACACACACACACACACACAGGCACCCGCACACACACAGGCACCCGCACACACGAGCATTCTGACTATACAAAGCTAAATATACACAGCTTAAAATGGGCAGCAAAAGCCCGGGAGACATGGAATGGATGAAGACGCATGGAACAGAAAACATGGCAGGTCTACAATTTTGGGAAAATATGTTTTTAGATTAGATTTGAATGAGTCCAGAGAGGGTTTCTGTCAGAGAGGGAGAAATTCTTCTTCTTTTTTCCTTTTTTTTTTTTTTTTTTCTTTCTTTTTTTCGTGGTAATCCCCTTTGTCAAGCTACAAAACGACACTTAAACAACAGTTATACACTTAAACAACAGATAAACGATGTATTTTTGTCCTAATAAATAGCGTTCGTTTGAATCAGTTATCTGTTTGGATCTAGCAGTCATTCTTCTTTCAGACTGATTTTCGTTTGTTGCTCAACACCAAAAAGTTGGTCAGGGCATTATTGCCGAAAATCGAATTGTCAGTCTGATCCTCACCTCAAGAAAGAGAGGTAGGTGTAGGCTACACCGGCACAGAGATAGACGAATAAAGATAAACAGGATGAGAGTAAGAGTGGCAGGACGAGGGGGGGGGGGGGGAGGGGACGGAGTGGGAGGGAGTGACGGAGACATACACAAGCACACGCAGACTGAGACCGAGAGGTTTCGCGCAGCCAAATGAACGAGGCTGTCAGATAGTCATAACAAAAACTCAGTTATTCGACACTCTGCGGGTGGAATACGATAGTATTTCTCTTGTGCTGTTTTTATCGCCATATCAAAGATGTTGCTCGCATTATGTAAAAATGAGGACGTTCTCCTTCAGAAAAGAAAATTGTTTTCCAGCAGCACTGAAACCGGGAAGTGATTTTTCACACAGGCTGTGTAAGCAACAACAACAAACGACCAGGAAGTAGCCCTTCCAAAGAATACATACTGCAGATAGGCTAGGCCTATCGGGCAATTCAGCGAAGCTGGTTTGCACGAGTGAATGCCCTATGTAATCTTTCGTGCAAGACGTCGCGAAAGGTCGCAGCTCACACTTCCGGGCCGATTTTTGAGTAGGCACTGGTTTACGCTTTGTATAATAATGGAAGTTGAACAAAGAATTGCTAAGCAGTATAAATGCCACTACTGTTGAGTCTGCGAGAATCACAGGGGGAAAGTGATGGGGAGTGGGGGGGGGGGGGGATGTGTCTTGGTGTCGTTTCCCAGCTGACCAGGAGATCGGGAGTGCCTTCTAATAAAAGTGCAGGAATTTTTTGTTAGTTTGTTTGTTGTTTAGCATACATCATCGCCCTGACATAACCGCACTGGTTGACTGGGCGTAAAACACCACAATTTACTTACTTAGCATACAGCACGAGCAACAAGTTCGTGCTTGTTGCCAGATGTGCACTCACTACGGGCCTTCAAAAATGCCTTGAAAGTTGCCATTTTAAACTTCGAGAATTCACTCTCACCGCTTTCCATTGCGAAGAAAGTACGCGCCGGAAGTAAAAACAGCCAAGGGACTTAAGCGATGCCTGGTAACAGTAAAGGGAGTTAACAACCCCGCATGTACCACCCAGTACAATTTTCTTCCTCGTCAAGTTACTTCGAGGACATTGCCCCCTAGACAATAGAATGCACGAAAAGTTTGATTTCAAACAGGGTACTAATCTGGCGTTCTGTGTGCCAAGTAATGGGAAAGCACTCTGCCCACAATCTCATCCGATGCCCCATGGACAGGGAAGGGGTTAACAAAGACATCACAGTTTTCACCCAACTTTACAGTCACGCTCGAGCCGTCTGGCCTAACACACGGAGCATCAGCAAGCGTGCTGTGTTGCTGTGCGTGCATGGACACTGTGATGCGAAGAAACCCGATGTCTTATTTGCACAGTCACTTTGAACGCGTAGCAAGCTTCTTCTTTCATGGTTCTTTACGTCCACAGAAACCATAAGGCTTAATTAATATTAGGGACGGGGAAATGGGGGCGGGGGATCGGTTAGAGATGAATAGCTCGTCCAAGCGCTCCGACCGGCAAGGACTGAATTGAGAGATCGTCAGCCACCGCCAGAACAACAATATTAAGGAGGTGGGGATCCCACCAGTGCGGAGCAACTTGTGTACTCCACTAATTGCTGCTTCAACAGCTGTGCGGAGCAGAAAATCTGAAACAAGAATGACTGCTAGATTTCTTCCAAGCAATGGACAGGAAATCAACATAGCTCAACCAAAAACAGATGTGTCTTAGCTCTCCATCTCACCTTTCATAGTTTTTTACCGTTTAACTGTTAAGTGTCGTTTTGCAGCTTGATAAAGGGGATTACCCCGAAAATTCGCATGTTGTGTTTTGTCCTAATAAACAGCGTTCTTTTTAAACTTGTGTGTGATTGGATCTTGTGCGGAGCAAAGTCACAGAGACAGAGTCGGAGAAGCAACTGTCGAAGAACAACATTTGCAGCAAGACAATCCATCCCGCTATGAGAGCCGAGCTCCACCTCACTGCTCCTGATCTCTCCTGGGCGCTGCTGCGCGTACAGCCCTTTTCAAGAACGCGAGCAGAAGTCATTCTTGATAGGACAGCGTTATCTCCGAACTTTGATGTCGCGATAGCTCTGCTGTGTAAGCTAGGGTGGCTGAGCGCCATGCGATGAATCAACCGGAAACTGCTCACGCTTTTCATCGACAATAATTTTATATTACAAGTACTTTACTTGCCTGGTACATTTCCGTAGATGAGATCCAAAGAATCCCAAAGTAAACAGCAGGCTTTTCACATGAGAGACGTCAGTTAAATGTCGTAATTTTCGAGTTTGCTGACCTGGCGGTTCACTTGCATAAAAACTGACGCGACTGATCAGTCAGAAAGCTAGTTCTTCCCGCTCCGAACGCTAAGAAGCACATCAAAATCTGCGCTTCGTTTTCAGTACGCAGAGTGTTCGCCGGCGCACTGTGCGAAGAGTATGCGCGTAGACAACGTGAAATAGGCTCCAATTAAATAAGACACGGATGTATATCTTTCTCGGAAGTTTAGTTGGACTTAGCACCTTTCGCAATATGGATTGAATTCTTTCGTTTGTGTGTGTGCATACATAACTATCGTTAAATCAATTAAGTCTTTATTGTTCACAATTAGGCCTCTCTATAAATATAAATAAAAAACATTCTTTGGAAATACTGGCAAAACAAAAACAACAAAAAAAGCTTCACTTAAAATAAATATGTAAATCTTCTCCATCGCTAACTCTGTCTGGCTCTATTTACATCAGGGCGAAGCACAATTCATCCAGTCACAATTGGCAGCCGATCTCCTGCTCTGCTTCTGACGCACATCTGTTCAAGCTTGGAGAGGAACGCAGAATGGGAATGACAGACTTGTCGCCGCCGCTTTCATAACCTCCCACTTTAATTACTACAAGTCTTGGCCGGTCTGCCTGCGGAACAGACAGGTCGATTGTTCAGAGGGTTCAGTTCAGTGCAGCACGGCTTGTTTTGAATAAGCCTAAGCGAGATCAAATAACACCACTGTTAAATGAACTGTCAGTCTGTGAGATCTCCACACTCTGAGTTCAAAACCCAGTTGATTGAGTGTTGCTTTACGTCCACAGAAAAAGTAGGCTTATTAGGGACGGGAGCCCAGGACGTCCACCTCGACTTTCACACAGCTCTCGAGCTCTAACAAAACCCAGATCAAGACCTTCCAATTTATACAGGTCTTTCCACAAACTAGGTAGGCTCAGTGACAAAGCGACGGATTCGTGATCGAAAGGTCTCGGGTCTCGGCGGGAGAAGTTTCTTCTTCAGGGTAAACTGTCTATGCAAATTCGTATTTCGGTATCCGCTCCATCACCGTGATACCGCAATAGCATGTAAAAGATCCTGGTCATTCTGCCAAATGTGCAGGTGGCAGGTTACGCCTAAACAAACATGCATCCTTCGTATGTGGCTTGGAATAAAGTGACACTGTAAACTGGCGCGTGGTTGTATGGTGTACAATACAATACAATAATACTTTATTAATCCTTAAAAAGGAAAGTCAGTTGTTTGCCTTTGAAAAGTAATAACAAGTATATAAAAAAAAAAAGGTAATTAAATACTATACAGTTTCACTCGCTTTATTCGAATAAAATCATAATAAAGTCAAGTGAATAAACAGTAAGAAGAAAATACAGTTGCAAATGCACAGAGACGTTAGCAGTTTCGCGTGGCACCAGCCACGTAACAACTAAACAGCGCTGTAAACTACTCCGATGGATATTACAACAACAGCAACAACAACAAAACGCGCTGCATAAAACGACAGTCGCTCGCCAAGAGCAGCCAAGAGTAGTACATGACTGGAGCACAAAAGTAGAGAATAATAATAAAGAGGATTTCTAGTGCGTCCATCTACCGCACAAGGTGGGAGCAGAGGGCGCTTTACAATAACACTAACCACACACACACACACACACACACACACACACACACACACACACACACACACACACACACACACACACACACACACACACACACACACACACACACACACACACACACACAGATACACACACACACACACGTACACACAGATACACACACACACACACACACACACACACACACACACACACATACACACACACACGCACACACACACGCACACATACTCACACATACACACACATACACACACACACACACACACACACACACACACACACACACACACACACACACACACACACACACACACACACACACACACACACACACATGAGATGAGATGAGATGAGGCGCTGAACAAGTGTTCATATACACATACCATTTCTGTGACATTGTGCATGGTTATGTGTGTATGCATGTGTGCGTAAATAGTGTGTGCTAGTGCACTGTGCTTTTGTTTTGCAAAAGGACTGGCGCTCTATAAGAGCTGTCCATTAGGAGGACATTAGGAGGAGGAGTAATGGTAGCGGTGGTAGTATTAGTAGTAGCAGCAGCAGCAGCAGGAGAAGCAGTAGCAGCAGAAGCAGTAGTAGTAGCAGTAGTAGTAGTAGTAGTAGTAGCTGCAGCAGCAGCAGCAGTAGTAGTATTAGTAGCAGCAGCAGTAGTAGTAGTAGTAGCTGTAGCAGCGGCGGCAGCAGCAGTAGTAGTAGTAATAGCAGCAGCAGTAGTAGCAGTAGTAGTAGTATTTCACCTTTGCTGTACGTCATGGGTCATAATGGATCCAACATAATTATAATCTCAAAAACTGTTTACGCTATCACCTTGCAATTTCACATAATTATTCCTCAAGCTTTTTCATTGCTTGTGCACACACGCAGACAGCTTTTAATTCGTTCCACAGTTCGAAAACATGGGTCAAATCTGACCTATACTCTTTATAGAGGCCAGAACACGATTATCTTTAGGCTGTATGAAAAGTGTGGCTCCACAGTGACCAATAATGACTGTACAGTGACCAAAGCGACGCAGCGCGGAAGTTAATCAACTGGGAAAGCAGGAAAGAAGACAAAATTCTAGGCAGCAGGATCGAGCATCATGAAACCTGTATTCCGATCTACTCCAGGAGTAAAAAGAGGAAATCCCCCAGAGCTCTGGGTTTGCAGAAGATGGAACTTTAACATCTGCGTCCAGGCCAGTACCACGCATGCATCTACGAGGACAGCGAGAAAAGAGGACTTGCTTGCAGAACCCGTATATTGAGCAGTAGTTCGCTATCGTCGCTGTCTGACGTCCGGGGTCCTTCTCCGTTTTAAACCAGCCTCAGTCCCAGCCCCCGCCCGCCCACCCTAAACACCTTCGCCCACAGTCTGAGTCAATACCCAATCAGCACGGGTTAGTCTTCTTCTCCGTAGAATCAATTCGACCTATTCTCCCTTCTCCGTGGTTCTTCCTGCCACAGCGCTGCCCGGCCTTGTTTGCACTGCTTGCCTCTCTCGCCTCCGGTCCGAGGGTCCAGGAACAATCTGCCGAGAGTCTCAAGAGGGTCTGCAGGAATCAGGGTCAGCCTGTGCTGGAAATCAAGAGCTTCTGTTCCGCCAGCGCTCGGAGTCGTAAGGGCATTACTGCGGTCTTTGTGATGGTCCTTCACCTCTCCTCCTCTCCTGACATCTGGTCTTCACGAGAGGGACCGCAAGACGATGACTTACGTGTACACACACGCAGACTACGGTGAGGGTGTGCGGCACGTTTCTTTGGTCGATAGTTAGGGACTTGATAGTTATATAGATGCTTGCACCAACAACACCGGGTGGTCTGTCGCGGATGCACGAACTGAGTTTACTTCCTCTCTGGTGAGAAACTGTTTCAAAGACAACTGTTGGGGAAGCTTCTGAAAGACGGGGTGGAGCGCCTATGGGCTTTTCCGAGCGCACAGACACCATCTTGAACCGAATTGAACTGGTGAGAAGAAGCCAGAGCTTTCGAAGGTTCATTCTGTGCGAATGGAGCGGATCAGAATACAGACTTACCTGTTTCCTATGCTACCGGAAATGCTGCCTTTCTTACGTCTACCTTCTCGTCTCTTCCACTTTCATTTCTCCCCAAGCCTCTTTAAAGAAAATGACGTTTCTTCCACCTTCATTTCTTCCCAAGCCTCTTTAAAGAAAATGACGTCTCATTAATAGCGCATCGGACTTAAGCTTATGATTTCTTGTTTTCTGTCTAAAGCCAACGCCGGGAAATAGTACTGACGTCTGGTTGAGTGGATCCGTATTTCAGGGTACTGTAGGGTCGATAAATTTACAGATGTAGACTAATCCGAATCCGAACACATTAATTTTTAATTAGATGCAAACACAAAAAGGTTCAAACGAACGCTTATTTATTTTAACACGGACACACAGTATGCAAATTTTCGGGGAAACCCCCATTATCAAGCCATAAAACGACACTTAAACAACAGATAAACATATAATTTAAAAAAAAATATATATATGCACACTCACGTACGCACA
>OY757541.1:10296187-10311187 GCA_963584105.1 Alviniconcha strummeri
GCTCTGGGTGGGTCTTACATGGTGTAAAAAGCAGTAGCAACAAATAGCAGTCTTAAAAAAATTTTCTGAAAAGTATGCGAATGTAATGGTTACCGCCTTTTTACACCAAACATAATTTTTATGAACTATATCTGTATTTTATTACGTAAATAAGAGATGACCTTTATTGTAGACATAACCGTGATCGAAAGTGGAGCCTAGGCTTAAAACTACATATGACACTGGCTTCATTTCGTCTGTGATGGGTGGATATCGACTGGAGAATTAGGTCACGGGGTTGATGTGTGTTTATATTATGTAAACCCAAAGTTGTTAGCGTAAAGGTGTGTACTACTGCTACTACTAGATTACTTATGGCGCTACGTCTCGCAACAACCGAGGACGCTTAGAAAGGCCTACGGATGTGCGCAGTCATCACATTCACACATCCACCCCCACTCCCCCACCTCCACACACTTGACCACACACGTGCACACAACTGGAATGGCGTGTAACCCTACCCCACCCCACCCCACCCCACACTACAAGTGTCCCTCATCATATTGCCTGGGTCACTACAAGTGTCCCTCATCATATTACCTGGGTCACTACAAGTGTACCTTTTTTTCTTCCTTATTGTGCGTATAAAATGGAACAGTTCTGTTTTTACATCGTTGTCTACGGTCCATAATGATTTGTCCCTTTTTTACGATATACTTCTTACACTGAGTTCACGCAAAGAAATTCTATTTCTAATGGTGTATTATGCTTAAATATTCCAACACACATTTTTTGCGACTAATATTAGATGATTAATAAACCGGATTATTGTAAAGTATTGACTGTGTCCTTCATAACCGAATAACACATCGTTCACCGTTAACTTCATTTTAATCGCAAACTTACGATAAACCTTTTCCTCCACGTATTCCCAAATAGTTAATATCTTTTTACACGAAAAAAAAAAAAAAAAAATCAGGATAATCTGTTTGATTGCAGCGAAAGGCACAGTTCTTGTTATTTGATATACCCATTTTATTCAACAAAATACTAGTCGGATATATATTATGGAGTATCTTTCACTGAAAAAGACGCAGTCTGGTTTCGGATGTACATTTGCTTGCATCCCAGTGCTCTTTTTCTACCCCGATTCCGCATTTATTTCGCCAAAAGTTTAATGCTATTGGTTCGGTCTTATTTGCTTCCACTAAGCGCAAACGAAATTGTCGGGGTCTGAATACCGACTGAGCGTGGTTTTCTGTAGATAGCTTAGTGTTTTCAACACACCGTTCAGTCTTTGCTGCACACGCTCCTTTAGCAGTGCGCATTGCTCCATATTCAAACAGTCGTGTTGGTTTATGGCCAACCTTTTCGCAAATTGTTTTAAGAGTCATAATTGTGTTGTCTTTTTCGAGAATATCTTTGACAACAGAGAAGCCCGAATCAATCCAGTCTCGAAAAAATAATGTCTGCTTTCTGTACGAGATGTTTGAATTATTCCACAAACATTGTTTCTCTAATGCTATTTTAGCTGGCGTCTCAGCAGACCATTTTTGTTTATTGTCCAACCATTAGAATAAAACCTTTCTCCAGAATGTATTTTTAATCAACCCCAGACCTTTAAAGTATTTAACAGATAAATATGATGAAAAGCAGCATAAGTTTTTACCTAGCCTGGATATCATTTCAGTTGGAATTTGTTTCCATTTTTCATCTTTTTCTATCTTTAATCTTTTTGCCCAAGACAGCAAAAAAGAGTTTCGCAAGTCATCTACGTTAATCATGCTTAAGCCTCCTTGCATTTTTTGACACATAATTCTCCTTTTTACCTTTTCAAAGGCCTTGGTATTGGAGTATTTTTTCTCCAAATAAATCTGAAAAAACAGTGTGTTGAGCTTTTTAATAATATCCGTGGGCGCTACACGCTGTGGTTATTCCGTCTAACCCGGGAGATGAAGCGTTCTTCATACGTTTTAACGCACGGGTGAGCTCTTCCTCGGTTAGAGCACCCTCAATACTTGTTTTCTGTTCATCTGACGACTGTGGAACAGCTATGCCATCTAGAAAAGCCTGAGCTGAAGGCTCCTGGAAATCAACTGTTTTTCTATATCTATAAAATCTAACTTGTTCTTTAATAATTTCTTGTTGGTTTGTCGTCACTTGACCGTCACCTTTAAAAAAAAAAAAAAAAAAAATCCTATCCATAATTTTCACGTTTGATTGCGCCTTTTCAAGGTTTTAAAAATATCTTGTGTTTTTCTCCCCTTCCTCGATGAATTTAGCCTGTGCACGGGTTTGTGCTCCCTTAGCCTCTTGTACCGCATACATTTCCATTTCCATTTTGACCCTTTCCCTGTGCTTAAGTAACTCGCTATTCTGTGGGTCAGCGGCAAGGCCCGCATCAGCTTTGTCAAAATCCTCCTGGAGTTTTAAGTACCTACTTCGCTGACTTCTTTTCTTGCGTTTACTGTACTGAATACGAAATACTCTAATTTTAATTTTACATGAATCCCATTTCATTTGTTCATCGATAGCAGTGTTTTTTCTTTTTCTTTTCTTTTTTTAAATTCTTCACAAAATGAATTAAGTTGTTCGACAAATGTTTGGTCATGCAGCAAACTTTCGTTAAATTTCCAGTATGAGGGGCCATATTATAAAGTGTGTTAACTAATCGGTGATCTAACTGAGCCACTGACTAAACTGAACAGTCGTCGTGAATATTATTGAAAAAGGTGTCGGTCGACAATATATAATCTAATCTCTGTGCTGTAAAAGGGGTTTTCCTCGACCATGTATACTCCTTTTGTTCCGCACTGAACAATCTCCAAACATCATTTAGCTCAGATTTCAACACAAAATCATTAAACTTGTTAACATTTCTTGCGTCATGTTGATCACCACTGATAATGTCCCGCTCGTTATCAAGCACACAGTTAAAATCCCCACACAAATCTGATAGACGCTGTTCAAAGTATTTATATGCTCATATAAATTATGAAGGAAACAAATCCCTTTTCGCTGGATATAGTTGGGGCGTATACCATGGTAACATACGTACATTTCATTATTACTGAGCATGACACGAACCGTTAAGATTCTATCATTTTTGAAAACACATTGTACATCAAACAGATAGTTTTTCCGAACCAAAATGATTTGTCCCATGCGGTGTCCAGTTATGCTTGTATAAAACAATGACCCTCCCCATTCTCTTTCCCACATCTCTTTATCAGCATCAGTAATATATGATTCCCGTATGCAGATTATGTCAAACGCCCCCTTTTTCAGGCATTGAAGTTTTGTGGAGTTTCATAAATCATGGATATTAACACTAGCTAGTTTAAGGCTGTTCATCGTAGACTATATCGTGGCATCTGAGTTGAAATCGTTGGAGACAGAATCATTGTCCATAATACGAGCCAGGAAACGTTACCGTCTGTATCTAGCACCAACGTCAATGGAAACGACCTTTCACGTTACGGCTGGACCTCTCCCTTCCTGAACTGGCACCTCCTGGTTGTTGGGGTCATGTGGCTGCGCTGGGAAGTCACCCGTTCTCGCTGTCTTGGCTGAGTCGGGTTGCTGCGTGGGGAAGCTGCCTGGGCGATTCTCATGAGGACCTGACTGAGATCTTCCCTGGAAGTTGAGGGTCGACTGTGTTGACTCTCGTCCACGTCGGCTGCCAGGCCTTAGTGGAGTGGCTGGAGGGGGCAGCGTCGCGGTGGTCGTGGGGGTTGTCGTGGTGGCTGCTGTGGTTTTCCCCTGATCAGGCTCGACATCACCTGAGTCGGGTGCTGGCGCCGGTGTTCCTGACGTTTGTGGCCTCTGCACCACGATGCTGCTGCTGCTGCTGCTGTCGGTGGGTAGGGGGCAGGAGGGATGACCGCTCTTGTGGCCAGGCTGTCTGCAGGTCCTGCAGAAGATGTCTCTGGTGCAGGACGATGCTAGGTGTCCTTTGGTGAAACATCTGGAGCAGGAGGAATTTTCGGGCTTGTTCTTCTGCTCTCGATGATACAGCGTTGCTGTTGCGCTGCCAATACTGATCTTTTCCGAGAGAGCGCGATCAGGTATCCTGATGTAGACGAACTACCTACCTGTAAGCCATCTCGTCAGACCTCCTCTCTCGTCCCTGTCTCTTTCCATCATCAGCTTTGACTGCGGTTCACATCCGAGCTGTACCGGTTTTCTCTCGATCTCATCATTGCTGTAGCTGATCGGGAGGTTACCGATAATGAGTTTTGTTGTCTGTACCTCTTTCTCCCCGTCTGGTGTTTTCACGATGTACGGATTTTTGTCAAACGGGTTTACAGTGAGATTTCATACTTCCATTCCTTTTAACAAAAGCACTGCACGATTGTCAGCGCTCTTTGGGTATATGCACCACAGCCCTCCAATTGTCTGTGCGCCGATGACCGAGTTGTAGCCACTGGTCTTTTCAGCTGCAGCACATAGTTCACGGACTGTGCATTGATTTCTGTTTTCAGTGTTGTCTGGCAAGTTTCGAGTTTCGATTCGGTACAAACACAGGAGGCGTACATCTTCCTTGGTCTGTGTTGTTGGTTGTCATCATAAATCCGTGCAAAAAAAACCCCGACTCACCCGAATCCAAAACACTTAAAAAATATACCTTTCTAGTTCTGGGAATGTCTTTCGATCGAATAGTATCCAGATCAATGCACAGTTATTGAAATTTTCACCAAAAACGAAAAAAATCAAAGAAGATCGGCAGCGGGGAGAAAACCCCAACCGCCTAGCGATGTGAACTCTCGCTGCTGCTGCTTCTACTACTACTACTACTACTACTACTACTACTACTACTACTACTACTACTACTACTACTACTACTACTACTACTACTACCGATGAGCAGTACTAAAAACCAGCTAACTAACCCGACTGATTTACCCTTCATCTATATAAGGCATGCTCTTTTCATCAGTCACGATGAACGAAAATTGAAAATGCCTGAACGTTGAACGGAAACAGCCTGTCGCCCCCTCGTAATAATCATAACCATGTTCGTCGGCCAATCCCATCACAACAATCCGCTGTCGCCTACCACGTGTGTCAGTTTCAACTCTAGTTTTGCTATTTCGACTGCAGACACTCACAGCTGGATAAAGGGTTGCCCATTCAATTTGTCATTCCCCCGCATGTGATCGTGGAAATCCAGGTAAGCACGACTTAAGGCATAGTGAACCAACTAGTCCTCGAGAAGAACTAGAATGTAGGTAATTATACTGAAGAAGAAGGCACAACAGTTAGCTAGGCTACACAGAAATGATCGAAAATAGTCATATATACCTTTTACCTACTGGAGAGAGAGCATGAAAGAGAGAGAGAGAGAGAGAGAGAGAGAGAGAGAGAGAGAGAGAGAGAGAGAGAGAGAGAGAGAGAGAGAGAGAGAGAGAGAGAGAGAGAGAGAGCATGTATGCTTTGGAGCTGAGTCTACCAGGAGTATGTCTCCTGTAGGACTGGCTTCAAATGAACTTCATTAAAGCGATATACATGTCTGGCTTTACAGTTCCCTCGTTTGTTTTTATTATCCACAGACACTGCAAACCATGAGATTCACCACCCCTGTTATCTTCAGAAGCATTTCGCGGTTTGCGTTTATCGCTCTTGCTGTTTATGGCCTCGTCTTCGTCGTCGAATATTTTTATGTCCTTCAGGTAATGCAGTACGATAAGTCAGCATTTTAGTCTTGTCAACAGTGTGTGTGCGTGCGTGTATGTGTGTACGTGAGTGTGCACGTCGTGTATGTGTGCAATGCGTGTGTGTGTGTGTGTGTGTGTGTGTGTGTGTGTGTGTGTGTGTGTGTGTGTGTGTGTGTTTGTCTGTGTGTGTGTTTGTGCGTGTGTGTGTGTGTTTGTGTGTGTGTGTGTGTGTGTGTGTGTGTGTGTGTGAGAGAGAGAGAGAGAGAGAGAGAGAGAGAGAGAGAGAGAGAGAGAGAGAGAGAGAGAGAGAGAGAGAGAGAGAGAGAGAGAGAGAGAGAGAGTGTGTAATTAAAATCTTTTATTAAGACTGGTATGATATATTTCAACGCTAACAGCTTATTGTGTTGATAAGTACTCATGCAGTTTACTGTTTCTTCTGCGTCGTTTCCTCTTTTACACACACACACACACACACACACACACACACACACACACACACACACACACACACACACACACACACACACACACACACACACACACTCACACACACACACACACACACACACACACACACACACACACACACACACACATACACGCACGCACACCGGCACCCATTGATATCAACAGTGCACGCACAGCTTTAACAGGAAAAACCTATTCCAGTGAAGAACTGCTGTAAATACGCCGATAAATTGGTGCATGACCAACTGCCAAAACGGTGAATAATTATCTTACGACGAATTAAAGTGATCTAAGCGCTCCGTCACCGCACGTTTATTGCCTTCGTATGCTTTGGACTTTAAGGTTGCGCCCAAGTCCTTTGTCGTTGTGTCTAAAATCACACCACAAGGTACAGAAACACAGCAGCAGCGTGGTTCGGACAAAACGCCCGAAGAAAGAACAATGCAGAGTGATGAAGATCCGAGAGAGGGATTTCTGGGCAAACCGGTGAGTAGCCTATAATATAAACAACAACAACAACAACGACAACAACAACAACAACAGCAACAAAGACAAACAACAAAAGGTTTTTGTTTTGTTTTTTTGTTTTTAAAATTTGTTTTAAGGTCGCTGTGTAAAAAGCAAGTAATATGTATCTGATTTATGATGAAACTTGAACAGATTTAACTTTGACCTTAATATACATACGCGTACACAGATAGTTATTATATATTATATAGACGTAATTATGCTTCTCTTAGTACATTACCGACGAACAAGTGTTCATAAAAAAACGCAATTCATGTAGACATGTTTTGTAGCATTTGATTTGGCAAAGGGGGTACGTGTCAACCGAATACACATCAGTAGTTCGTGTTTTGATTAAATATTCTTAACTGTTGCTACCCTGTCACATTTGTCTTTTTTGGGGGGAATGTACCCGCATGTGGACTCTATAAAGACGAGTAGATGTAACTGACTGACACATATGCTGTACGCTTCCCACACACTTACACATTCACACCTGCCACTGACAACACTGACCTGCCACTGACAACACTGACCTGCCACTGAGAGCCCACGACACACACTCCAAGCCTGGCTTTCCGGTACCTTTACTCCAAGGAGGAAAGATATACCTAAACCAGTACTTGAAGTCTGACCACAACACGAAGATATACACACGCACACACTCTAAACCTTGCTTTCCGATACTCTTCCTCCAAGGAGGAAGGATTTCGTAAACCAATGCTTGGAATCTCAGCACGACACGAAGACCTACACACGCACACACTCCAAACCTCGTTTTCCGGCACCTTTACTCCAAGGAGGAAAGACATCCTAAACCAGTACTCGAAGTCTAACCACAACACGAAGACATACACACGTACACACTCCAAGTCTCGCTTTGCGCTACCGTTCTGTCTGAGGAAGGATGCCGTAAAACAGTGCATGGAGTTTGACACACGCACCCACTCACATACACGTATGCAATTGCGTGATCGCCACCAAACGGTAGAGAGAGAGAGAGAGAGAGAGAGAGAGAGAGAGAGAGAGAGAGAGAGAGAGAGAGAGAGAGAGAGAGAGAGAGAGAGAGAGAGAACTCGAAAACTTTAATACTCAAGGTTAGTAGCATTAGGTCCATTTGGACCTATCTAACAACCAGTCCTTGCTATACTACAAACACAAAATAAACACGACCTTACCACAAAAAAAATATTATTATAAGCACGATTCAGCAATTTATTAATGCAGTTTCACAGTTCCTACAAAATAATGTGCAGACACATCGGAATTAAATTTATTTCATGGGCATACATGTATACAACACTCAAAGTTTTAGGCAAACGTGTGGTTCAAACAAATCCGTCCAAATTTGACGAGAGGTTATTATCAGACATATATTTTTGCAGATTACGTTTGAAACGAGGAAGAGAAACACATGATTTTATATCTTGAGGCAGGGAGTTCCAGAGGGACGCTCCAGCGAAGGATGTGCTAGTTTTATGTAGGGGAGTGGGGATGGGGAGTTGAGGGGAAGCAGGTTGGAAGCATGGATGAAGAGTCACAAGTCAGAGGTTGCTATAACATAACTTTTATTTGTACACCAACCAACCAGGAAACAGTAGGCTCTCCCCTGAGATGAACACATGAACACCGGCCGCAACAGTAAACAAACAACCTGCCTCTGCAGGGACACTGGGGGAAAAGGGACGCTGCCGGCCCAGCACACAACTTTTAACACCTTAGATAACTGGGCCATAAAAACCCCACCCAATCAAAAAGGAAAAGGACCGGAAAGAAAAGGTTATAGGGTCATGGCCCGGAACATGTATACAATACACTCGGTTACATCCCCCCCTACTCAATCATAACCAGCGTCCTCGCTGGTTAATCACATAGCAATAAACAAAATTAAATGGTGTAGGGCAACTAAGAGTTGACTTAACAAACCATCAAAGTGGTACCCAATACATCCACGCACAAAACTGTACCCCTTTTTGCCAGCATACTAATAAAGGCCTGGCTAATTACAAACATCTCCAAAGACCAGACTGATTTGCATTGCAGTTAAAGGGCAAAATGATTACTGTATTTAAGCCAAGTAAGCCAGACAGACCCAAAACGCATTGCTTGAAACAGGACAAAAAGGATGAAAACGATGATTCTTTTTGTTAATGATGAAAACTCCAAAAGAAACATTTGTACTGTTCTTATTGCATTTCAAAAACCTACTGCCATCTGTGACATAAAAATGGAGGACGTTCCACAATTGGCGTACAAGACCTCAAAACAACATGTTCGAAAAAAATAAAACATCGACACAGCGCACATTGCAACAATCGAATACTACACATTGCACGTCATTTACAACATGAACGGCACACAAGTGATGTCTGCCATCTCAACCCATGATTTCAATACCAAGGATGTGAAGGCCCCGCAGTACGATAAAACGTTTCGTTAGAGAAATGCACACACGAGAATACAGGGCCTTATATAAAGGTTAACACGTATACTCGTAATAAACGTAACTCTCACTCATAGACAACACAACGCTCAGTGACCCTGATGTGGACCATGTCCCGTTACTACTCAAATGAACATATATAATGCTATGAAGTAATACCAGATTATCGGTCAAGCCATCAACGTTCGATCATGATGAAATAAATATACACAGTAGTGCAACGCAACATTATGGTCGCCACACTGCTCTTCGAGGTAGGTTGGCAGCATTGGGGTTTACCCCTTTGTTCACACGGGTGGAACGCCTGAGTGCAGGTTTGGCTCTGACTGGCGGTGCGTCAGCTGCAGGAATGGGTGCAGCGGGAATGGGTGCAGCGGGAACGGGACCAACAGGAATGGGGACAGCATTGGGGTTTACCCCTTTGTTCAGTCGGGTGGAACGCCTGAGTGCAGGTTTGACTGGCGGTGCGTCAGCTGCAGGAATGGGTGCAACTGGAACGGGACCAAGAGGAATGGGGGCAGCAGGAATGGGTGCGGGAAGAGGCATGGGTGCGGCAGGAGGCAAGCCAACAGTCGCAGGCCGACCCAGCCAGAACACACCCCGATCAGGGTACTGTGGGTTGGCCTGAGCAGGTGTTTCCCGTGTCGGCGGTTCCTCTGCGGCAGCAGCCAGTGGTGCCCTGGCAGGCAACAGGTCATCTCTACTGAGGGTCCGCTCCTGCCCGACAGAGAATGGTTTGACCCCATACACATGTATGCCGGGGTAGGGACGTGCGGTCACGATCTTGCTCCTGCCGAGGACACGGTTTCTCAGGTAAACCAAGTCACCAACGTGTAGTGGGTGATCGGCAGCTTTCTGGTCCGTCTGCTTTCGTCTCTCCGCTGCAGCTTCTTGGAGATGTTTCAGTGCCCTGGCGTGTGAAGCCAGCAGGCGCAGCCGGTGCTGTCGTACCCAGTCGGTGGGTCCAACCGCGGACGTGGTTGTGCGCCCAAGCGGGTGGTCAACTGGTAGCTGCGGTTCCTGGCCGAACGGAAGGAAGTGGGGCGAAAACCCGGTGGAAGCGTGAGGCGTATTGTTATACGCCTGCACGAGCTCCGGTAGGTACTGTGGCCACTTGGACTTCTGTTCCGGGGGCAGGGTTCGAAGCAGATCATGCAACGAGCGATTGAATCGCTCGCACTGCGCGTTGCCACGGGGGTGGTATGGAGTGGTCCGAGTCTTCTTGATGCCGTACAGCTCACACAGGGATTTTACCAGCTTAGACTCAAAGTCCCTACCCTGGTCACTGTGGATTTTCTGGGGTACCCCGTATCGCTGGAACCACTCGTGGACCAACACTTTGGCCACTGTCCCTGCCTCCTGGTTGCGCGTCGGTATGGCCTGGGTGAATTTCGAGAAAACATCGGTTAGAACAAGAACATTTTCTCGCCCATCACTAGCAGTCTCAAGCTTCGTAAAGTCGATTGCCAGGATTTCAAGGGGACGGCTGGCAAGCAGATGACTGGAAGTGGTGTGGAGTGCTGGTGCATGGCCCATCGTGCACCGCTCACAGCTGCTGATGTAGTCTCTGACTTCTCTGTACATGGCGGGCCAGTAGACACGAGGCCTCAGCAACTCCATGGTGCGCTCATAACCTTGGTGGCCCATATCGTCATGGAGCGACGCCAGGACATCAGGCCGAAGTGAGCTGGGAAGAACCAGCTGCTCGAGAGTACCCCGCCGCTGGTCAGCCTGCCTACGATGGAGTACCCCCTTCTTTAGGAACAGTCGAGGGTACTGCTGCACCAATGCTCGCATGGAGCGTTCCTTGGTGTCGGAGGGCTTGGCTGGCCAGGCTGCGAGCACCGGGCCAAAGACTGGATCGCTTGAACGGCCTCCAGACAGCTCCTCTACACGGTTTCTTGGTTAGTGACTCTTCTACTTCCAATCCTGCTCGCAAGCGCCAGTTTTTGTAGGGGAGTGGGGATGGGGAGTTGAGGGGAAGCAGGTTGGAAGCATGGATGAAGAGTCACAAGTCAGAGGTTGCTATAACATAACTTTTATTTGTACACTAACCAACCAGGAAACAGTAGGCTCTCCCCTGAGATGAACACATGAACACCGGCCGCAACAGTAAACAAACAACCTGCCTCTGCAGGGACACTGGGGGAAAAGGGACGCTGCCGGCCCAGCACACAACTTTTAACACCTTAGATAATTGGGCCATAAAAACCCCACCCAATCAAAAAGGAAAAGGACCGGAAAGAAAAGGTTATAGGGTCATGGCCCGGAACATGTATACAATACACTCGGTTACATTTAAATAAGACAAGCCTTGGCCTTGGCACGTAGAGGTTATTCCTGGAGTTAGTGTAGTGGGACTGGTGACTAATAAAGAGTTGCGCCAGGTAATTTGGGGAACTATTATTAAGAACTTTATGCATACACATTCCTTTATTGTAAGCGAGCTGTTGCGGTAGGTTTAAAATTCCAAGTGCACTCATCTTTTGTTCTGTGAATAGGGAAGGATCAGGAAGGATTAACTTGCATGCCCTTCGACGTAGGGAGTTCAACCTTTTTAATTGTACTTCGCCACAGCCATCCCACACTACAGACGCATAATCTATGTGAGGTTTTATGTGAGCATTATAGAAGGGTTTTCTGGTATCGATGTTGATGATATATTGCAATTGAGAAAGAAGAAACAGTTTTTTTGACATGCTTTTGCATATGTGTTCAGTCTGGGCTTGCCATTGGAATTTGTTGTCGACAATGAGACCTAGTAGGCGATGTCCAGTTACATTTTCAATATTCAGACCATCCAATGAAAGTCTCAATGACAAGTCTGAGAGCTGGTGCTTTTGTTTGGTAGTAATTATCGTTGACTTTGTTTTTACAAGATTAATGAGCATGTGATTAAAGTTGCACCACACTGATATACTATCAAGACAAAGCTGTAGCGTCTTTTGAATTTATACAACGCTTTTTCCTGTTTTGTATGAAGTGTTGTGTCATCCGCGAGCGTATGACATTCTGCAGAATTTGATGGTATATGCAGAGGTAGATAGATCATTAATAGAGATGCAGAAGAATACAGGTCGCAAGACTGACCCTTGTGGTACACCATGTTTAACAGTTCATTCGGACTAGTAGGAGCGACGGATAAAGTGGTCTATAGTGATCTCTAGTTTTGGCTAAAGGAATAACTTTTGCTTTTTGAAATTCTGAGGGGAAAACATTCTGGTCGATGCACAAATTAAAAATATAGGTCTTGCAGTGACCCTGCAATATGTGGCGAAGCTAGTTTAAGCAAGAGAGAGAGAGAGAGAGAGAGAGAGAGAGAGAGAGAGAGAGAGAGAGAGAGAGAGAGAGAGATGAATAGCTGAGAGAGAGAGAGAGAGAGAGAGAGAGAGAGAGAGAGAGAGAGAGAGAGAGAGAGAGAGAGAGAGATTCGCAAACCGCATCCAGCATGTATATGAAAATATTTGACTCAGTAGGGGACTATGTTTCTATATAATTACTCTAAGGCAGCGGAGGCGTACATTAGGTGATAGTGGGGGGTAGCGTAATTACGTAAGAACAACTGCACGCTAATCCGAAACAGTCTGTGCCTTTCTTTAACTGTCCAGTCGCTGCAAAGACCTCCGTCTTCACGTTGAAGCCAGTTTTCTTCTTCTTCAAATGTTGGTTTACGTCCACAGAGACCGCACGGACAGTTTTTCAAAGTACTTTTTTGTCCTTTGTTGCAAATTCGGGTCGCCTTACCTGTGCTTTCGACGCAGGTATGCCCATAACCGTATGAGACAATAATCTGCACGTAAATACAGTTGTGTGCTTTTGACGCTAGCAAGCCACCATAGAGACAGATCGACGTGGCCCGTGCGAGATGTTAAATAATCCCGTAGGTGGCACTGTGAATCTCCTCTCCTCCCCCCCCCCCCAACTCCAAAGCTCGGCAATACGAATAACACCGCCGTAAACAGAATGTTATTAGGTTATCATCAGAGCCGCGACTTCAAAGAATGCTACGCCGAGTGCCGCCGCCCGCTATGTTCCGCCAGCCCTGACCGAGTCTGTCACAAACCAGATTTTGTTGTTGAGGCGTTATATTTCGCTCTGGAAGACTAAGTACTGAGTTCTAAGACAGAGTAAATCCGACGGAGAGACAAAATATAAAAAAAATTAAAGAAGAAGAAGAAGAAGAAAAAGAAAGAAGACTCCTTCATAAAGAGCCTATTGGGTGCATCAGTTCCCCCACGGAGCCTAATCCGACGTTTCTTGGTGTTTTATGTTAAACAGATCTGACACTGAATAGTCATTATATATTATTATAATAGTTATTTTTATGAGTTTCAAGGAGCGCGCCATCATCGTTAATATCGTCAGAGTTAACTCGACACACATGAGACAGCTGGTGTTGAAAGCAGTATTGGGAGATAAAACAGGCCGTGCAGTGTGCGTGGGCTTTGATAGCAGCTGGCCCTGCACAGTGTGTTAATTTTTATCATTCCAAACAAGTTGTGTCTTGGCGCCTGTATAGCTCTGTGAGCCGGTTAGGCATAGCAATAAGGCTGGTAAGCAGAGGGACCTCAGTTCGAATCCGCTGTGGTCTGTGGACATTGTCTTGTGACTTTGTCCCTCACAATTAATGAAACATTAAAATGGCTTTCATCGCTGCCCATCTTAATCCAGGTGTCATTCTGGTGGTGACAGTGTAGCAATACAGGTATATATCTTCCTCTTACCCCACTTCCGTACCCCTTTCCCCTCTTCTCCCCGTCCCCAATAAGCCTTATGATTTCTGTGGACGTTAAGCACCATGTTTACTTACTTACTGTATAGCTGGTGGCATTTTCTCAGCTGCCGCTTTGTCTCTATTCCGTTGTTTTCCTAGATGATTATCAGCGAAAGGTCATAGGACTGAAGACTGAAGAAGAAGCTAGGATCTAACACAGAGCCCGTTGAGTATCATTCAAAGGTAATTCACATACAACTGAAGAGGCTTGGGCGTAACACAAAGCCATAGAAAGGTTATCACATACATACGATTCAAGAGGAAGGGGTCTAACACACCCTACTGAGTATCACAGAAAGGTCATTTACATACGACTGAAGAGGACGGGGTCTAACAGCCCGCCGAGTGTCACAAAAGGATCATTTACATACGACTGAAGAGGAAGGGATCTAACACAGAGCCTGACTGCGGTACCCCAGGAAGTACTGCTGCAGGCATGCGTTCTTGGCGTGACCTGCCTCCGCTTCCAGTGCTGGTGGCACGTGCTGGAAATATCGGAGACAGTGCAACGTGGTGAGTTAACACATCAAATCCAGTCTTCTTTTTTACCCCTGCGGTCATTGATACACTACTGATCACTTCAAAAGAGAGTACTTACAGTTACTGTAGCCTTACCAGTAAGACCGGTAAGGTCTGGTCAATTTCCGCAACGGCCGAATAAAGTACAAAGCGCAAAACGTAAAAGCTTCAGAGGTAAGTAGCTGTGCGAAGGTCGAAGTGGACATCCTGGGCTCCCCGCCCCAAATAGTCCGTACTGTTTTCACAATATTTGAAGAAGAAGAAGAAGACGAAGAAGAAGAAGAAGAAGAAGAAGAAGAAGAAGAAGAAGAAGAGGAGGAGGAGGAGGAGGAGGAGGAGGAGGTGGAGGAGGAGGAAGCAAATGCTTGATATGATGAACACTTTTGCCAGTCCGGACGGGACAACATATTGTGCACATTTTATTGATGACATCATCAGCAAAAGTCCGAGTCACTAGTCACTACCCTTTCCGTTTGATATCTTTTATACCTTAATAATTATTTTAGAAAAGATCCCCCCCCTCACCCCCACCCCACCCCCCCAAAAAAAAATCAATAAAAAAAAATCGAAGACGATTCGATAGAGAACGAAGGATGGTAATTGAGCCTGAAAGGCAGAAATTAGAAAGGCAGAATCCTTCGCAGTAGGCAAGA
>OY757541.1:10316986-10321986 GCA_963584105.1 Alviniconcha strummeri
AAACATAGATTTGCAGTTGTTTTTTTTTATGGTATCCGTCCAAATAGCCTCTTTAATATGGGTTCCCTTAATGACGCCGTCAGCAAAATATGTGGGTTTACATCAAGTCATTGATGTTTCACAGTGATGATTAAAGAAGACACGAAAACACGAGTTCAGTTGATTTAACCATAATTTAATTAATGAAAGCATACCGACAGACCAATAACAGAAAGTTCGTGATCGTCAAACAAGTAAATTAATATCAGACGCTCAAAATGACAAAACATCTGATTTGATTGATACACTTGATTTTCAAACGAGAGAAGGAGGTAGAAACAGAGACAGAGACAGACTGATAGAGACAGAGAGAGGAATGGGAGGCGGTAAGGAGGGGGGGGGGGCGGGGAGGGAAGAGGACAAAGACACTGCATGGCGTCATACACAGCTTATATAAATGTTAATGGTTGCTTTTGTTGTTCGCTTAGTTGCCGTGTATCGGAAGAATGTCTGTCTTTCTGTCTGAGTAGGTGATGGACTCTGAAGCTGCGTGACGGTGAACTTTTCAACTTTATATCTATACTTTTCAGGTACACACACACACACACACATACACACACACGCACGCACGCACGCACGCACGCACGCACGCACGCATGCACCAAACGAGTTCAGTTACATAATTATAAGGCTGCCGAAAATAGCTTCCATTTTCCAAAACTTGGTTTCTGTCATATCGAGAAGGGGCAGTTCTTGGTTGGAGAGTGCGGGTTCCAGGGACACACTTATTTGCTTTTTTTTTTTTTTCCTTTGTTCATCCAGATCCTCTCTCCACTTTTTAACTGCGTTAGGTGCAGCTAATACAGTTTCTGTGATGTGTTCAACCGCGGAATTAAATAGGTCAGCCTGCTCGTCGTCAAAAGGGCTGATGTAGGTTGCCGTGTGAGAGCCTGCGATACATAAATAGGCTCCAAAACATCAGTTTTATGTATCATAGCTCGAAGTCTGACTTTTTACTGCTCTGATCAGTTGATTTGACAGGCATTCTTGAATAAGTCCTAGCAAACTCGCTACACAGTGTGTTGTTGTTGTTGTTGTTGTTGTTGTTGTTGTTGTTTTGGGGTGTTGGGGTGATTGTTTGTTTGTTGTTGTTTTCTGTTTTGTTTTGTTTTGTTTTTTGTTAGGAAAAGATTACTCATACGCCATAAACATACATTTAACCCACAACAATTACAGGGACAGCGAAAGGCTATGTTATGTAAGTGTAACATATGAAATAATAAATTCTGTAAAATATATGTTTTGAAATGGCGAAATTATATAGAATATTATTACCAAGAAAGTCATTTTTAGGTTCCCTAGTTAAACGTATCTAAAACGTAGTTTTTTTCGTCAAATAAATCGATGTCCTAAAATAAAATCCCTCTTTTTTCCAAGTACAACTCAAAAAGCAGAGTTGTGTCTGCTGTACGCAACAAACACAAGGGAGATGGAGGAGGGCAAGGGGAGTTTGTAAGCACGAGTATGTGCCTCGGGCGAATAGAGGTGATCAGTAATGGCTTCAATTTGATCTCCTTGGCGTAGTTTGGGGCTGCTGAGAGGCCTAATGGCGGCTTGGCCGACGTGGTAGTGCAGAATAGCAGGAAGGGACGTCACAATCAGTCTGTTGACAGAAACGGTCACCCCAAAAACTGAAGAAGACAAAAAGTCAGAAGATATAACGGTTAATGTCTGTGTGTGTGAGAGAGAGAGAGAGAGAGAGGAGAGAGAGAGAGAGAGAGAGACGAGAGAGAGAGAGAGAGAGAGAGAGAGAGAGAGAGAGAGAGAAACAGAGACAGAGACAGAGACAGACACAGAGAGACACAGTGAGACAGAGACAATGAGACAAAGAGAGAGAGAGAGAGAGAGACAGAGACAGAGAGAGACAGAGACAGAGTCAGAGACAGAGACAGACAGAGACAGACAGAGACAGAGAGACAGAGAGAGTGAGTGAGAGACAGACAGACAAACAAACGGACAGACAGACAGAGAGCACGCTCGTACGTGCAAGCTGAGCTGATCAGCCTTGACAAAGACTGAAAGTTAAGTTGCGTTTGTAATGATCATAGGTTACCGCTCTTGACAACCAGTGAAGAAGACAAATAGTCAGAAATAATGTTTTATTTTTGTTGAGATTATATGTGACTATAGTCATGACAAAGACTGAGGAAAACAAATAGTCAGAAATAATGTTTGTCATAATGATGACAGGTGGTACGAAACAGAGTGCGACGAATGGCTATTACTATTGGCCAAAACGTACGAAGGGCTGTGGCTATGGAATTTAAATTTAGAAGAAGAAAATAAATGAATAAAATAACCGCCCTATCTAAACAATAAAAAAATAAAAAACGACAACGACGAGGACGAGGACGAGATCATCAACAAAACCAACAACAACAACAGTAAAGAGAACAGACAAAACACAAACCCAGAACACAAAACAAAGGCCTGATATTCAGCTTAATCCAGTTCAGTTCAGATTGAGAATGCCAAATTTGAGTGCAAACGGGAACCGAGCGGACACTTCGTTGTCGATTTTTGAGTTGAATAGTTTCCAGGCCGCCATCATCTAACGACTTCAGCAATCAGATAAAAATATATATACTTCGCGCAGAGAACCCGAAAAGTGGCCGCCACATTTTCCCACAAAGAAAAACATAGTAACGGAGCGAAGGACTGGTTGACTGCAAGTGAAACCTTCAAACTAAGTCACGGTACAAGTTGGCTGACTATGAGATATGTCAACTGCAATCCAATGAGGCAAGTCCCTATCATCTGGAGGCTCAATCGGACACACATCAAGAGGTGGGGCTTAGAGCTCAGCTAGGCATTCTCTATGAATAGGAAGGACCAAAAAAAAAAAAAATCTTGTTTGGGGGCAGTCAGCAAAGTGTCAACAGACAAAATTCTGATCTACTCCAAGATGTATACTCAAGAGCCTATAATAAGACAATATTCTGACCTACTCCAAGATGTATACTCAAGAGTCTATAATAAGACAATATTCTGACCTACTCCAAGATGTATACTCAAGAGCCTATAACAAGACAATATTCTGACCTACTCCAAGATGTATACTCAAGAGCCTATAATAAGACAAATATTCTGACCTACTCCAAGATGTATACTCAAGAGCCTATAACAAGACAATATTCTGACCTACTCCAAGATGTATGTTCGAGAGCCTATAACAAGACAATATTCTGACCTACTCCAAGATGTATGCTCAAGAGCCTATAATAAGACAATATTTTGACCTACTCCAAGATGTACACTCGAGAGCCTATAACAAGAAATTATTCTGACCTACTCCAAAATGTATACTCAAGAGCCTATATTAAGACAATATTCTGACCTACTGTATGCTGTATACTCAAGAGCCTCTAGCAGCTCTCAGCATGCAGCTAAGGGAAAGGGGGCTGAGCTTAATATCTGCGTCCGCGGGTCAGATAGAGGGCGGTGCAAACATGTTTACTGCCTGCACCTGTACTCTTACGATGGCAGAGATGACCGAGGGGAAGAACAGCGAACATCTTTACTTCCCACATCTTTTCTATTACAATGAAGAACGGCGAACATCTTTACTTCCTGCAGTTGTTCTACTTCGATGAAGAAAGACAAACATTTTCACTTCCTCCAGCTGTTCTCTTACAATGAGGAACGACACACATCTTTACTTCCTACACCTGTTCTATTACAGTGAAGAACGAAACACATCTTTACTTCCTACACCTGTTCTATACAGTGAAGAACGAAACACATCTTTACTTCCTACACCTGTTCTATTTACGGTGAAGAACGAAACGCATCTTTACTTCCTACACCTGTTCTATTACGGTGATGAACGAAACACATCTTTACTTCCTACACCTGTTCTATTACGGTGAAAAACGAAACACATCTTTTACTTCCTACACCTGTTCTATTACGGTGAAGAACGAAACACATCTTTATTTCCTACACCTCTTCTATTACGGTGAAGAACGAAACACATCTTTACTTCCTACACCTGTTCTATTGCGGTGAAGAACGAAGCACATCTTTACTTCCTACACCTGTTCTGTTATGGTGAAGAACGAACACATCTTTACTTCCTACACCTGTTCTATTGCGGTGAAGAACGAAACACATCTTTACTTCCTACACCTGTTCTGTTATGGTGAAGAACGAAACACAGAACTTTAATTACGATGAACAGCAAACATCTTTGCTTCCTACATGTTATATGCATACGGCAACCATCTTTACTCCCCACAGCTATTCTATTACGATGAAGAACAACAAACACCTTTATTTCCTACAGACGTTCTATGCATACGGCAAACATGTTTACTTCCCATAGCTATTCTATTACGACGAAGAATGACCAACGTCTTTATTTCCTACAGCTGTTTCATGCCTACGGCAAACATCTTTACTGCCTACAGTTGCTCTATGCGCCAAACATCTATACTTCCTACATCTGTTTTATGCCTACGGCAAACATCTTTACTTCTACAGCTGCTCTATACGGCAAATATCTTCACTTCCTACAGCTGTTCTATGTCTACGGCAAACACCTTACTTCCTACAGCTGCTCTGTGCGGCAAACATCTTTACTTCCTACAGTTGGTCTATTACAATAATGAACGGCAAACGTCTTTACCTCCTACAGCTGCTGTATACATGCGACAAACATATTTACTTCCTACAGCTGGTCTATACATACGGCAAACACCTGTACACCTACAGCTGTTCAATTACAATGATGAACGGCAAGCATCTTTACTTCCTACAGTTGGTCTGTTGCGACGAAGAACGGCAAGCATCTTTACTTCCTACAGCTGGTCTGTTGCGACGAAGAACGGCAAACATCTTTACTTCCTACAGCTGGTCTGTTGCGATTGCAGAGCGGAGGAAGAGAGGCCCTGGCTGCCAGTAATCTGGAAGGCTGGCAGCTTCCGACTGGGTCCTGTCACGACAAACCGGGGCCGTGGAGA
>OY757541.1:10324486-10326986 GCA_963584105.1 Alviniconcha strummeri
ATTTGTGTCGCCAAAAGCGGCACCATTATTACCAAAAAAAAAAAAAAAAAAATTTTTTTACACATTATGGGCAAGAAGAGAGAGTGGAGACACACAGAGAGGCACAGACAAAGAGAAAGGGAGAGACAGAGACAGACAGAGAGAGACAGAGAGACACCGAAATCGAAATACGAAAGGCACCAATCCAGTGCAAATTTTCCAAACCTGACAATGTTGAAGCGAGTATTTTGTGTCCGAATGGCCGACGGTAGCCAAACATTTGGACAAGTTTGACAGGCTGTAAGCAGAGAAAACTTGTGGCACTTTCTGATCGGTTTTTTCCCGGAACACCGAGGCTGTGTTTGGAGTTTACTGTTGCGCAAGAAAAAGTCGAAATGGTAATCCGTGTAGTGAACCATAAGAAAAAGAATTATACCCTGCTAACGCGTGTGAACTTGGGTTGTGCCCAGTCGCCTCATCAATGTCCTACATCTACTAATATTGCCATGACAATTGCGTACACGCTGTGGTGCACAGCTCCAACATACACAGTTGCCTTCTCTTCATGTTCCCCAGCGGAGAGGTGGAGGGAGAGAAGGGGGGTCATGTACAGCGGATGTAGAAATGCAGAACCCCTCAGGGAAGGATCCAGATCGAGGTATCGCAGATTCTTTCTTTTGAACCTAGAACCTCGCTCCACTGCGCGACCAGATATGTGGCCAGAGGGCAGCACACTGCAGAAGAAGCTGTGGGGAACCACTGAGGACATCAGAGGGCAGTACACTGCTGACGAAGCTGTGGGGAATCACTGAGGACATCCGAGGGCAGTACATTGCAAAAGAAGCTGTGGGGAATCACTGAGGACATCCGAGGGCAGTACATTGCAAAAGAAGCTGTTGGGAACCACTGAGGACCTCAGAGGGCAGTACACACTGCAGAAGAAGCTGCGAGGAACCACTGAGGACCTCAGAGAGCAGCACACTGTAGATGAAGCAGTGGGGAACCACTGATGACATCCGAGGGCAGTACATTGTAAAGAACTGTGAGGAACCACTAAGGACCTCAGAGAGCAGCACACTGTAGATGAAGCAGTGGGGAACCGCTGATGACATCCGAGGGCAGTACATTGTAAAGAAGCTGTGAGGAACCACTGAGGACCTCAGAGAGCAGCACACTGTAGACGAAGCAGTGAGGAACCACTGAGGACCTCAGAGGGCAGTACACCGCAGAAGAAGATGTGAGGAACCACAGAGGACATCCGAGGGCAGCACACTGCAGAAGTAGCTGTGAGGAACCACTGAGGACATGCGCAGGAAGTTCCTGTTCACAATATCAAAACGCCTCAAATTCGACACCAGACAACCGTCGAACGCTTAAGAAAACAATTCTCGCACCAGCATGCCTCAAGCTCTAACACCAGACGTTGTTCAGTGATAATATAGGCTACGAAACATTTTTCTTTTCCTTTTTTTCTTTTCGATGTGACAAACTGAAGAAAGGTGGAAGAGAAGTTGTTGTTGTTGTTTTGTTTGATTGTTTTAATGCTGCTGTTTCCAGAACCTTTGTGGAGCTGCGTGCCATCGATCAATGCCATTCTAGGACATATATTTGTCATGGACTTTCGGTGATCCTGCAGAACTGCGTAGCTATTGCCTGTATTTCCGTTTGCTCTTTCCAAGTCATGAAGCATTGCTTCATTACCCCGTCGCTGTAACATCAATCATGCTCTCTCTCTCTCTCTCTCTCTCTCTCTCTCTCTCTCTCTCTCTCTCTCTCTCTCTCTCTCTCTCTCTCTCTCTCTCTCTCTCTCTCTCTCTCTCTCTCTCTCTCTCACTCTCTCTCTCTCCTCTCCTCTCTCTCTCTCTCTCTCTCTCTCTCTCTCTCTCTCTCTCTCTCTCTTCTTCTTCTTCTTCTTCTTCTTCTTCTTCCCTCTCTGTCTCTTTCTGTCTCTGTCTGTCTGAATGTCTGTTTGTCTGTCTCTGTCTCTGTCTGTCTCTCTGTCTCTGTCTCTGTCTCTGTCTCTGTCTCTCTCTCTGTCTCTCTGTCTCTCTCTCTCTCTCTCTCTCTCTCTCTCTCTCTCTCTCTCTCTCTCTCTCTCTCTCTCTCTCTGTTCTTCTTCCCTATTCCTTCTCTCACCCCTCTCTTTCTCTCTCTCTCTCTCTCTCTCTCTCTCTCTCTCTGTGTTCTTGTTCCCTATCCTTCTCTCACTTCATCTTTCCCACCCTCTCTCTCTCTCTCTCTCTCTCTCTCTCTCTCTCTCTCTCTCTCTCTCTCTCTCTCTCTCTCTCTCTCACTCTCTCTCTCTCTCACTCCCTCCAGACGATGACCATCCTTTTTCTGGCCTAGTTTCTCTTTCTTCCCGAGCCACCTCCCCCTCCCCCACCTGCCCGGACCTGTGGTGTGTAAAACGTAAAGGGCCAAGGATAGTAATTCAAACAGCCTGGGGGCGGGGCGAGAGGGTGGGGCCGGTGAGAAGGGACTTAATGTGCATGGTATCCTCGCATTGTTGTGAAGATTGCCC
>OY757541.1:10331986-10334486 GCA_963584105.1 Alviniconcha strummeri
GTCCGAAGGGAAGGCAAAGAGTGAAGCCTCATCATAAAACTTCAGAAATACGATCAGATCGATCATAGTTTAGTTTATTTCTTTTCACAGCAAAGTGATATATTATTAGCCCCAAAAATGTATTTCAAAAAATCATATATTAGACAACATTATATATTAGTAAGTTATAGTTACTTACTCACAGGACTATGAACAATTTAACAATGGAAGTTATGACATCAGTATTGTACAAAATATATTTTACATTGTTCCAAGCATTAAAGTCATACCCATTTTTCTAAAATAACTATAGTAATAGGACATTCAAGCAATATGTGACTAACAGATAGGACATTCTTACAAATGCATGTCACATTTTGTGAATACTTAGTGTTCCCTAAATGTACACAAAAATTGTATTGAAATGGGACTGATTTTGATTTGGCTGGGGCCTTCAACTCCTGCCCAACAACAACAACAACACCAAGAGTACCCTGTGCAACAACAACACAACAACAACAACAACACCAAGAGTACCCTGTGCAACAACAACACCAAGAGTACCCTGTGCAACAACAACAACAAGAGTACCCCGGACAACAACAACAAGAGTACCCCGTGCAGCAACAACAACACCAAGAGTACCATGTGCAACAACAACAACAAGTGTACCCTGTGCAACAACAACAACAAGAGTACCCCGGACAACAACAGCAAGAGTACCCCGTGCAGCAACAACAACACCAAGAGTACCATGTGCAACAACAACAACAACAGCAACAACAACAAGAGTACCCCATGCAACAACAACAAGAGTACCCATGCAACAACAACAACAACAAGAGTACCCCGTGCAGCAACAACAAAAGTACCCTGTGCAACAACAAAAACAAAAAGAGTACGTGCACGTAACACACGCCAGCAACCTGTGACAAGGTGACAGTATCACCTTTGCCGCCTTATAACGTAAGGCAGCCGCCCAGAAGATCGTCCTCCCTTCACTCCAGCCAGCTGTTGGCCAAAGGACCGCTCGCCTCCTGAGCAGATCTCGAAATGGCGGCTCATTTGTATGGATAGGGGGTCGGGTCTAGGACATTACCATGTTTATGGTGCCGACAGTGCCCGCGGGCCTTGGCAATCAGCGTCGTGCGCGTCCGTTGCCAGGATCGGCGTCGTCGTTAGGAATGGTCAATCCTCGGTGACAGCTAACTTCCTTTCTGAGGCCCGGAAGGTCAGCGGTTGTGAGGAGGCGGTGATGGTGTGGGTTGGGGTCGATCGCTAGCTGGTCGCCGGGACTATACCGCACCGCAGGGGGGTGTTGTTCAGAGACTGGTCATTCTGACTGACGGCTGATGAATAATTGAATTTCGCCCTCTGCCATAAATTCTTTTTTACGCCCGCCAAAAGCCCCGGTCCAGCCGCACCGAAGAAAACGGGCTGCTAGCTACACGTGGCATAAAAGGTCCATGAAAGAAAATGCAGACGTACGGGCTATAAAGCCAGCCGCCTTGCCTGCCACAACGTTACTTGGCCTATTTTCCCTGCAGAAATTTCCATTTACAAGTAAAGCGATTTTTTTGCATGCAAATATCTATGAACCGGTGTGTGGCCTAAGCAACTGACGCCTGGGTGTAAGCCAGAACATCATCATCACCATTATCATCATCCTCGTCGCTGTAGTGATCATCACCACCATAATCATCATTAAATACTGTAATTTTTCGTCACGAGTGATATCAATGAGCGGTGGAGTAGTTTTTCCCTTTGTAAATTCGTAATTTCCTTTGCTTCAGTCAAAGCTACACACGACTACATGCTGCTAAGGAGATGGTGTTCCCGTGGCACTGGATCGTATGGTTGGCTATCGAATGCAAATTCTTGCAGACATGTTCACAAAATCGCAAACATAAGTGGGAGGGGGGTGGTTGTTTTGTTTTATTCCTTCTCACTTGACATTTTGTCTAGTGTGTCTGTTTATTAAGTTATTAGGGTCCACAGACTGCGCTTTACTCCACAGTCACTGAATGGCCTTTACCCCCCACCCCCCCGCCCCACCCCGCCCCCCACCATGAAAAGCCTAATTCTCATTCTTTCAAACTATGAAAATAAATGCAATTTTTGTTGTTGTTGTTGTTGTTGTTGTTGTTGTTGTTGTTGTTGTTGTTGTTGTTGTTGTCGTCGTGTTTTTGTTTTGCAAAGCTAACTTGTAACTGAAGAACAGGAACCTCCTACTCAGTCCTATTCATCTGATGATCATCTTTCACAAGAAGTTCCATCTTACGAACCACCTGCCCGGCATTCTACGTACGAAGACCGTCATCCGCACGGTCTGACTGACCAACCACCTGCCCAGCTGTCTACGTCTGAAGACTTCCGTCCACAGTAAGGTCCATCAGACCAACTACCTACCCAGCCTCCAACATCTGGAGGTCGTCCTCAACAAGATGGCTCATCAGACCAACCACCTGCCCAGCTGTCTACGTCTGAAGACTTCCGTCCACAGTAAGGTCCATCAGACCAA
>OY757541.1:10336986-10344486 GCA_963584105.1 Alviniconcha strummeri
CCTGAGATCAGACACACAGACATATACCTCCCCCATCCTGCCCCTTTGCAACCCTCCCCGCCCCCTGTCCCTCCCCCACCCTCACCTTTCCCGACTCACTCTCCGACTGCTCCCTGACCAGACTGTCCTCTGCTGGAAGGCTTGGTAGACAGACGTGCATGAATGATGTCTCATTTTCGTGGCGTTAGCTAGTTTCTTCTTCTTCTTCTTCTTCTTCTTCTTCTTCTTCTTCTTCTTCTTCTTCTTCTTCTTCTTCTTCTTCTTCTTCTTCTTCATTCGTCTTTTTCTCTCTTTTTCTTTCTTCCTTTCTTTTCATAGTGGCCTAACCTCGGGCAAAACAGAAGGAATCCACTATCACCGAAAACAACCGTTGTCCCTTTTTTTCTTCTTTTTTTTTTGCAAAGGAAGGGTTCGTGTTCGCTGGCTCTTCTTGGCTTCCGGCGGTTATTTTTATTTTAGTTTTTCGGAGTCAGGTCGTCAAATTTTAATCTCATGAAGAGCTCTTTTTTTTTCTTTTTCTTTTTTTCTTTTCTCTTTTTTTTTTGGGGGGGGGGGGGGCGGGGTGGGGTGGGAGGGGGTGGTTGTTTTGTTTTATTCCTTCTCACTTGACATTTTGTCTAGTGTGTCTGTTTATTAAGTTATTAGGGTCACTCAGAGCAAAGCGCGCTTCTGGGTAAGGCGTATTTGCAAAGCCATGATATGTAACCGTAATACGATACGAATTACGGCCTTGTCAATGTGGCACGTACGTTCCCTAAACTGCCATTTTCTTGTCTGTGGGGCGTCTTCGTTCAGCGGTAAGTGATCTATGTTTAATTGACTATTTCAGCATGAGTTTTATAAAATATTTGTTTTCAACCAGTAAAAGCTGCACTCGAACTTGAAAGCATCAGATGATAACAGTCTGCTGAGTAGACACAGCAATGACTGCATGATTGATCTGTAATAGTCACTATAGCGTCCGTGCAGCGTTTCAGATCTAGCAAAGCATTTCTTTGTAAGGAGGTTGCTTTGGGATAAAGTGCCGTGGAGGGCGCTTTACTCCACAGTCACTGAATGGCCTTTACCCCCCCCCCCCCCCCCCGCCCCCCTCCGCCCCCCACCATGAAAAGCCTAATTCTCATTCTTTAAAACTATGAAAATAAATGCAAGTTTTGTTGTTGTTGTTATTGTCGTCGTGTTTTTGTTTTGCAAAGCTAACTTGTAACTGAAGAACAGGAACCTCCTACTCAGTCCTATTCATCTGATGATCATCTTTCACAAGAAGTTCCATCTTACGAACCACCTGCCCGGCATTCTACGTACGAAGACCGTCATCCGCAGGGTCTGACTGACCAACCACCAGCCCAGCTGTCTACGTCTGAAAACTTCCGTCCACAGTAAGGTCCATCAGACCAACTACCTACCCAGCCTCCAACATCTGGAGGTCGTCCTCAACAAGATGGCTCATCAGACCAACCACCTGCCCAGCTGTCTACGTCTGAAGACTTCCTTCCACAGTAAGGTCCATCAGACCAACTACCTACCCAGCCTCCAACATCTGGAGGTCGTCCTCAACAAGATGGTTCATGAGACTAAGCATCTGTCCAACCTTCACCATCTGAAGATCGTCCTCCACATGAAGACTCATCTCACCAACCATGTGACTGGCTCTTTGCGTCTGAAGATCGTCTTCCACAAGACGTCCATCACACCAACCGTATGCTCAATCGCCTCGACCCATGAAGCTTGCGACGTTTGTCAACCTACCTCAGGATATTCTGGCAATATCCATTTAAACAGGAATCATGCCTATTTTATGACTGAATTTCTTAATCATGACTGTTTTATGACTGAATATTACCTACCTCAGGACGTTCTGGCAATATCCATTTCAACAGGAATCATGACTGTTTCTGACTGAATATATGAATCATGACTGTTTTATGAATAAATATCTGCAGGTTCTTTCGTTGTTCTCTGGAAGAAAAAATATAGTTCCTTTCTAAGCGATCCTCCATTGCCTATTTTTGCAGTGGTCCTACGTGCTTCGTACAGCAGTGGTAAAACGCCTAATACATTCGGGGTACCCCCCCTCCCCCACCCCAACTGGCCTTTTGCCCCGCCTCCCTCGGCCCTTTTCCACACGTGTGGGGTCAAGCGACCAATAATTTACTTTTGTTTGAACCTTCGTGAAGTATGAGTACAATTTGGTTTTGTTTCTTCAAAGGTATGATTCAATAAAATTAAAATTAAAATACGATTTTGTCGGTTCTAGTTTGGGTCTGCAGGAGGTGATATAAAAGCCATAAGGTCGAACGGTCGAACACACACACACACACACACACACACACACACACACACACACACACACACACACACACACACACACACACACACACACACACACACACACACACACACACACACACACACACACACACACACACACACACACACACACACACCTGGTGTCAAAGTTCAAATGAATAAATCTGGAAAACCTATATCCTTTTCCTTGTAGACTCTTTTCTTGAAAATGGGCAGACTAACTGGGGAAAAAATATGTTAACTTTCTGCTGAAGTGTCGTTCCATTAACAGCATAATGATGATCAGGAAATAGAAATCTAGACCGCATGAAAGCTTCTTTTTTATATACCATTTCTGATGAGATAATAAGCTAATCCTCAATATTCTACCCGTTTCCCATGCAGATCTTAAAATGTTCTCCGATCTTTTAAATGAAACTTAACAGGACGCATCAAACAAACTATGATGAGCATAATTAACAGTTCTGTTACACCTAAAATTCTTAATGTAAGTGTGACATTTATTTTTCCACTGTGATAAAATCAAAACACACAAAAGGTTAAAATGCTGGTTTTAATATGACAACACAACATGCGCACATTTTCAGGGTAAACCCCCTTGTCTGCTTATCCGGTTCCAGTTATTTGTGCTGGCGTACGTGTCTAGAATGTGTTCAAGAATGCTAGCACGAGGCAGAGTCCACTTTGCTTCAGTCCTTTTTCTTTTTAAGTCCCCGGGTTGCAGCCATGTTAATTATTCGCTCTTTACCCACATGTTAGCTAATGACGTACCTTGTGTGCCACACATGCCGGCTTTGTTTATGACGTCAAAGACGCAGACCGCAAGACACAAAGTGGCAATGGCTGTGGCTGTCTGCTCAAATTTCAAAAGTCGATTATTAACAAAGTAAACAACAAATGGACTGAAAAACTGCCGTAAGTCTACGTTTGCATTCCGTTCCTGTCGCTAAGGCCTGTGGTGTTGCTTCGACTTGTATCCTCTTCAGGAACGGCCAGGATCGCACGTGGTCGCTTTTATCTCAGTCCTGACAAGTTGTTGCAGCACCCAGCTGTTTGGCATCAAGGCAACTGTGGGGCGCCACGCGGGGGTGGGCCTACTGATGTAGGGGAGGATGCAGCAGTAGACCTGAAGCTGTCTATTGATTGGAACTGGACTGCTTCGTTGTCAAAGTGCTTGAAGTTCTAGACGGTCCTAATGCAAGGGGAGTTCCTCAGCTGTTCTGTCCTGCATTGTCGGATGGTTTGGACCACCTCTCATTGTTGCTGATGTTGCGGTCTACTGCTTGCTCAGTATCGAACACACTGCCGATATGACGGTAGCTGATTGGTTGTGCTAAGCTGGGTGAGCTGTAAAGGGTCCACCCTGCATCGTGTGTAAAACAATTTCTTTTTGTTGTTGTTGTTGGTCCTCGAGATCAGCCAATATAGCATGGTGATCGAGGACACTGTGTTCACAACCGCTGTGTCGTATTATCATACACGTTGCGCCCTGACATCCAGGCAGCTGCGTCCCATCTCCACGTGCACTAACAGCCGAGAGAACTGTGGGAATGGGCCAGAAAAGGTATTCCTTAACAGGTAAGAGGAGTGCTTCAGTGGAGTTAAGAGAGTCATGTGCTCTGCTTTGCAGCTGGCAGAACTGGGTCGGTGGAGGGTATACTGTTTCACAGCTCACAGCACTGGGTCAGTGGAGGTCAGAGAGGGTATACTGTTTCACAGCTCACAGAACTGGGTCATTGGAGGTCAGAGAGGGTATACTGTTTCACAGCTCACAGAACTGGGTCAGTGGAGGTCAGAGAGGGTATACTGTTTCACAGCTCGTGGAACGGAGTCAGTGGAGGTCAGAGAGGGTATACTGTTTCACAGCTAGCTCACAGAACTGGGTCAGTGGAGGTCAGAGGGGGTGTACTGTTTCACAGCTCATGGAACGGGGTCAGTGGAGGTCAGAGAGGATATACTGTTTCACAGATCACAGAACTTGGTCAGTGGAGACCAGACAGTAATCTGTTTCACGGGAGCTAATAAACCGGGGCAGTGGAGGTCAGAGACTCATTCACGTCTTGCACAACTGGGCAAGTGGAGGTCACAGTAGGCACTCTGCTTCACAGCTAACAGTAGCTGGGCACAGGTCAGCGAGGGTACACATTCTTAGCTGATATATCTGAGGTATTGGAGGTAAGAGAGTACTCCTTACCAACTGACAGAACCGGGACAGTGGAGGTCAGAAAGAGTACTCTGATTCACAGCTGACAGAACATACGCAGGGAACGGCAGAGAGCTAGGTACTCATTCACAGCTGACGAAACTAGGGCAGTGGAGATGAGAGAGTACTCTTTACCAACTGACAGAACCGGGGCAGCGGAGATGAGAGAGTACTCTTTACCAACTGACAGAACTGGGGCAGTGGAGATGAGAGAGTACTCTTTACCAACTGACAGAACCGGGGCAGTGGAGATGAGAGAGTACTCTTTACCAACTGACAGAACCGGGGCAGTGGAGATGACAGAGTACTCTTTACCAACTGACAGAACCGGGGCAGTGGAGGGCGGAGAGGTAATTAAACCCATTCACAGATGTCTGAAGAGGGGCAGAAGAAGCTTGAAAGGATATTGCCCAAGACGCTGACAGTGGCCTTTCGTTTTTAAGTGCAGTGACCCATGATTGGACCCCGGGCGGCTGTGTCGGGTGGCGCCCCCACCTCACGGTTAAAATGTCGCTAGCTAACACCAGCTAGACGCATCCACGCATCGAGTTGGAAAAGAAAGGAGAATATGACTCTTGCAACAAATACTCTGGTGGGGTGCATTGTGCCGCAATGTGGAACTTCAGCATCCAGCATTATAACATAGTCTCATTTTCAAGCCTGCTTCACTGGTTCATTCAACTTCATTTTATTCCACCCTGCCTTAAAATAAAGTTACGCGCAACTTGAACGATGAATAAGATGTGTAAGTCTGTAAGATCGGTTGGTCAGGCCGGCTTAACGAAAGGATAAACATGACTGAGTTATTTTGTTGTTGTTGCTGCTGCTGCTGCTGCTGCTGCTGCTGCTGCTGCTGCTGCTGCTGCTGCTGCTGCTTTTTTTTCTTTCTTTCTTTTTTTCTTTTTTTTTTTCTTTTTTTTTTTTTCTCTCCTTTAGATTGTGAATCTAGACTTTTTGCCTTGTTTGGGGTTTTGCGTTGAGTGGTAATGGTCAACGGGGCATAGTGCATGCTTATGAGTTTTTCGAGACATCCCCGTTCTCGTGGGATCTTAAGTGTAGGCCTGTTTCACGCGAAGACCAAGGTAATGACTCATTCCCATGTAATATTCATGAGTGTCTCAGCCTCGATGGCGTTTATAATTATTTGAATTATGTACAGCTCGCCGAACTCCATTTTTATCTTAGAAGTTCATGCTTCATAAATCTTTCATTATTATTATTGGTGGTAGTGGTGGTGATAGTGGTGGTGGTGTTAGTGTAACAGAGATTGAGACTGGGGCTTACATGTAGGCGAAGGCGACAAAATCTCTGCACGCTTTCGTCATTTATACACACATCGACTCACTTTCGACCTCGTGCCCAGCCGTGACCTAATTATGTACGAATGCTCTTGAGCCTGCTGCCCTAAAAATGAGAAGAAATGGCGAGATGGAGGGAGGGACAGGGAAAGACATAGGAAGGGGGGGGGGGGTCAGCGAGGTGGAGAGGGAGGGGGCACAGAGAGAGAGAGAGATTAGTGCCTGCATGAGCAAGGAAATGGACTCACAACCCTTCCATTCTCTCATTTAATTATTCGGAAAATCAACGTGTCACGGTAACCTATCGACCCTGTCATTTAATTAGTCACGAAATCAACGTGTCATCCATGACAGACATCTGCCCAGCATGCCTGATTCGCGATGGCCACACAAGGCATACAGATAAGTCGTTATTCGTTTTCCGCTCTCTTTGTGTACTTACAGCTGCTATCTGCTTGCATTGCTTTCATAAAGGAATTTGTGTACTTACAGCTGCTATCTGCTTGCATTGCTTTCATAAAGGAATTTGTGTACTTACAGCTGCTATCTGCTTGCATTGCTTTCATAAAGGAATTTGTGTACTTACAGCTGCTATCTGCTTGCATTGCTTTCATAAAGGAATTTGTGTACTTACAGCTGCTATCTGCTTGCATTGCTTTCATAAAGGAATTTGTGTACTTACAGCTGCTATCTGCTTGCATTGCTTTCATAAAGGAATTTGTGTACTTACAGCTGCTATCTGCTTGCATTGCTTTCATAAAGGAATTTGTGTACTTACAGCTGCTATCTGCTTGCATTGCTTTCATAAAGGAATTTGCCCAAACTTGCACTCTGCTCTATCCTTCTAAATGGAAATAATTCCATTAACAAACACGCGCACGCACACACACACACACACACACACACACACACACACACACACACATACCACAACAGCACACACACACACACACACACACACACACACACACACACACACACACACACATACACACACACACACACACACACACACACACACACACACACACACACACACACACACACATACACACACACACACACACACACACACACACACACACACACACACACACACACACACACACACACACACACACACACACACACACACACACACACACACACACACACACACACACACACACACACACACACACACACACACACACACACACACACACACACACACACACACACGAAAACGGCGTGTTTATTTATTACACGCTTCATAATCAACAAGGTTCACGATCAGATCGAAAAGAGGACATGGTGAAAAAGGGACGAATTTGAATTCTTTTTTCGTGCCGCTCACAAAGAGATTCCGCGCAGCAAGATCAGTTGCACATAAGGCTATATACATATTGATTTTCCTTCGAAATAGAGTATTCTTTCTTATCTCAGCCAACTGACCAAACTTTCACCTCATCCTGACAATTTCTGTCACAGGGAAGGGAGATAATTCACGCTGTGCACATTTTACGCAAATAAGAACAATGCCTTGGGAGGAAGGGAAGGAAGGGGAAAGGCGGGGGGCTCAATGTCCTCATGATTTTATATAGACACTAGGGAGATTTAGAAGCGGAACGAAACACGCTATTCGCCGTCTCTTGGAGCTGGCGAGCACCAGCAAAGACCTGACGCCATGACGTCACAGGCACAGTGGCT
>OY757541.1:10346986-10349486 GCA_963584105.1 Alviniconcha strummeri
CTCAGATGGTTGCACGTTTGTGACAAACAGCTCAAATTATTTGAGGCGTTTTTATAATGCTTGTGTGTGTGTGTGTGTGTGTGTGTGTGTGTGTGTTGTGTGTGTGTGTGTGTGTGTGTGTGTGTGTGTGTGTGTGTGTGTGTGTGTGTGTGTGTGTTTGATTAGAAGTTTTTGCCAGCTTGTTAAGCCTTTTTCGGCCAAAACATTTCATTTGTTATAAATGTAATTGATTGTTGTGGCGTTATATTTAGATCTGGAAGACCTTAAGCCAAAGCATTATGAGACGCAAATATACATAGTAACTATAACATTCCTGGCAAACGATTAGATAATTTAATTACTGCACACAATCACATACTTTGTCAGTCTCTCGTAATACTTGTACTTGCTGATTTTGGCTCTGCTGTCGTTTAGAAGTTGTGAATTAGTTTGCTTGCATTTGATGCAGTTGACGAGAACAAATGTTTTTCATCTTCAAATTAAATCAGGAAGAACGGTTGCAATAAAGTCGAACGGTAACTGCGGGAAAACAAGGGATTGGCATCCCAACAAACCGGAACCGTCGGGAATAGACGGCCCTACATTTGCCATGGTACCATAGTGATCCATAGTTCTTTGCAGCGGCCACGCGACAGGTTGGTCTTCCACGTGCATGCGGTTACCATCTCGGGTCTTCCTTTTAATTTCCGCTTATTGACCGCGACAGTCTTGCAAGTGGTGTTATTTGGTGTCCATTGTGGTGGTATACTACCGCAGGCAAGGACTATACGACAGAGACAGATGGATGTAATTAGCGCTCCTAGCGCGTTCAGCCTTGTATGTAAAATGGGGGTGAAGCATAGACTTCAGTGAATCAAAATGCCAACCGCTAGTATTGAAATGTTGTTAACCAAGTCACGAGTAAAACTACGATTCATTTTGCTGTCACATCTCACTTCATGTTTAAATCTTTCGCTGTCGGGGAATTTGGACTGTCGGTTCTAGTTCCACCCAAAATGGTCTCAAAAAGAGTGTAATTAGCAACCAAAAACAGTACGTTTAAAATATCTGTTCCACTTGGGAATACACAAAATGTTGAAACTGAACATTACGTTTAAAATATCTGTTCCACCTGGGGATGCACCAAATGTTGAAACTGAAGCAGGTTGTCATACGACGTCACATAACTAAAGGGGAAGGCTCTGTCACTGACGTCATACAGCGTCATTAGGGAAGGAAAAGGGTTAAAGAGGGTTGGGGGAAATGAGGTTGGCTGCACCTGGACGGCAGAAGTTAATGAGATTTCCTGTCAGTAGCCAGAGCATGCAGAGCTATAGTCTGACCTTTTCTAGGTTTACAGAGTTATAGAGTTTTAGCAGATGTGATATACGGTACGACCTCCCCCCCCCCCCCCCCCCCACACACACACACACACTAAGACACGCATGCACTAAGGCACGCACGCACGCACGCACGCACGCACACACACACACACACACACACATACACATAGATACGCATACGCACACACACACACACACACACACACACACACACACACACACACACACACACACACACACACACACACACACCTGTTGGTTTTGTCGTTTGCTTGTTGCTGTAGCTTTTTGTTGTTGTTGTTGCTGTTTGTTTGTTTGTTTGTTTGTTTGTTTGTTTGTTTGTTTGTTTGTTTGTTTTTGAAGCGCCTAATCAGTCTCGTGCGAGCAAGCATGAAGTTCCACCAGGCAGTAAATTTGCCGACACGATGCGAAGCCTCGAAGGACAGTGCACTTCGGGCAGCTACCAAAACAACCCCAGCCGGTTTACAGACGTACACCTTGCGGTGCCAACGTCCTAGCCACAACAACACCAGCATGTTTACAGACGTAGGCCTACACCTCGGGCAGCTACCGTCTCAGCCACAACAACCCCAGCAGGTTTACAGACGTACACTTCATGCAGCCAACGTCTGAGCCAACACAACCCTGCGGGCCACAACAACCCCAACAGCTTCGCAGAGGTAAAAAAAAAAAAAAAAGAATTGTCCTTGCTGGTGCCTTGGTCGAGGAGCTGAGTGCAGTCCTTTGTCAGATCCACTCCCTTGCTCCTTGTCTATAATTACAGACCGTGCTTCATCCATAATGTCACGTGTCCCTGTCGCGTTAGAAGCGATAAAACAAAGCGCTGATGTGGGACTGGTATTTTCTGTGGAACACGCCAGGACCGGGAAAGTCAACTGCGACGGTTAATCGACGCTGCTCACGCTACCTTCATGTAAAAAACCCTGCGGCGACACGGGTTTATGTTCTGCAGCCGCAACAACAGGAGGCAATTTTACGGCGGCCAAATCGACTTTGCAGCAACAAAGCTGACTCCAATGTTTGCCGCGACAAACCTTCGCAGATTTCTGCGTAAGAGCAGACAGGAGGCCACCGCGGTCTCTTTAGCGACTGCGAATTTGCTACACGTTTTGCAGAAGCAAAACTGAATTTTTTGTAACCCCTTCACTGCCCCAGCC
>OY757541.1:10351481-10368980 GCA_963584105.1 Alviniconcha strummeri
CTGCATGTCCACCTTTCTCTCTTGCCTGTTTTCGAGAGTTCAGTAATCTTACTGATCAAGATATGAAGAATTTTGTTTCGATGAAGATCATTTCTTCTTCTTCTTCTTCCTTCTTCTTCTTCTTCTTCTTCTTCTTCTTCTTCTTCTTCTTCTTCTTCTTCTTCGTATTACTTTTATTATTCTCATTATTTTTCACCCTCATAATTGTAACCGTAATGGTTGACTGGGTGTTAAACACCAAATTACTTACTTACTTTCATTATTTTCTGGTAGGCAGGCGTTCAGCCCAAGCGCTGTTCGGTGCGTCTCCGTCTCCAGTTGTATGGCAGCTGTGTAAATTCAGAGTACAATCAAATATGTCCTGTAAAACTCTTTGTGCGTAAGCTGGTGAGGGTGTGTCGGTGTTGGATATCCGCAAAATGCTCTGACCGAAATTTAAAAACGCATGTGAATAAACCGCGGGTCTTCAGAGAATACCATTCTTTCGTACAAGGTCTGGTGGTCAGCGCTGTGATGTATTATTGTATTAATATGTTCTTGGGCAATTTAATATTCATGAGTCTCGATCTGAGTCATTGGTGAACTGACCAACGAGAAGGGACTTGGAGAAACGGCAGTAAACATCGCTTAGAAGCTTGAGTCCGATTCGCTCGCTGTTCGACAGCATTACAAGCGCTGTTTCTTTTACCAGGTACCCCCTACCTGGAGTCAACTCCCTGTTTCTGTCTGTAATGCTGCCTCGATGTCGTAACCAAGTTCGTTCAAATCTGCCCCGAAAACTGTTCTCCTCTCACAAACTTTTTCTTCGGCAGTTCACTACATCTACAGCTTAGGAAATGTTGACAAACTCGTGTGAGAGCAGCTAGGCAAGGGTAGGAGTACAGTATAAGCATCGTTTGGCATGTGGCTAATTCTGTCTTCTACTCAAGAGACAGAGGAATACAAACAACGCATGACTTAAATCATTTCGCCCACGTCATATGCACGCGCACACGTGACCCAAATCGTTCCCCACATCAGTGACATCAATCATAATTACGAAAACAAAACGGACTACCTCAAGCATTCATATATTATCCCGTTAGCTGATGTATTTTTAACGACATTTCCAGGTCCAAAATAAACAAAATAAAATCCACCCTGGCACAAACATGCGGGCTGTCGTCATTATCTTTCCATTAAAACAGCAGAAAACAGTAATGCATCCGTCAATCTCTCAACAGATGGCTAGCCTGGGAGATGTAAAAATCGCATACAACACAGAGTCGATCATCACCTTGTCAAACCAAGTGTACTTCACACAGCAAATCAACTCAAAGAGAAAAGCGCAAGTCTTCAAAATGCCGAAGTTGGACACTAAACAGAAGAAGAAGACAAAGGAAACACCGTAATTGCAGACACATAACTTTCTGTCGAGGCAGATAAAGCAGGCGTTGATGATGATGATGATGATGATGATGATGACTGTAGACTTTGTAGAGCGCTCAGAAAATTCTCTCACAGTCTGAGTTCTCCCTGATATAACCGCATTGGTTGACTGGGCGTAAAACACCAACTTACTTATACTTACTTACTGCGTGACAGTGTTCCAGAGCCTAGGTGCTGAATTTGAGAAGGTTCTGAAGCAAAACTGTTTCTTCGGGTGACCCTCCTCCACTTGTAGCTGACTGGATGAAGCTGATCTGTCGGTTGGCGTGTGGCGAGATGTCCTGCTGTCACTCAGGCCGTCCAGCTTTCCCATGGTGACGTCAAAGCTCAACGTGACTGCTGTGACACCTCACGTGGCTCGTTCGCGTGTCCAGACTGGGATTTGCATACACGTTTCGGGTATAGCTGACGGTTCAGGTGACCTCTCGTCACCCTCTGACTGACAGATCAATTTCAGCCAGTCCGCACCTGGGTACAGACACGCACACCTTCCGACAGAAGCCCGCGGGCTGTCCAAGTACCACTGTAATGTAAACAAAACACGATCCCGTTTTCAAAATAACCAATGATCAAGCATCTTGGGTCTGTGCAGTTCGTACGCACGTTGTGTTGTTTACTCCGCTTGTCTAAGTGGGCGGAGTTAGATGGCTAAATGCGAGAGGTCAACTGACACTCGGCACTCTGATTGACACATGAGTTTTAGCCAGTCAGTGCCTGCCCACAAACACATCTCCGTGGACAAGAGATGAGCCATAAACGCTCCATAATGGCAATCATCGCGCTACTCTCTGTTTCTGAGCAGACCCAGCTGAGTTCTAATCGTATGTACGTCTCGGTATGACTGAATGTAGCTTTACACAGCGCGATTTGTGTGTGTGTGTGTGTGTGTGTGTGTGTGTGTGTGTGTGTGTGTGTGTGTGTGTGTGTGTGTGTGTGTGTGTGTGCGCGCGCGCGCTGTAACAGGGAGCTTCATGAGACGTAAACTAATCAATGAGAACCGGGTGTCGGTCCATCTCGTCGACCATTGATCAAAATATTTATTCAGCGAGACATGACACACTACTTGATAACTCTAGAGTACAACAGGCTCAAGCAATACCAAGCAAGGAAGTGTTTAGGTGCAGTTCACTCTGCATAAGCACATAATTCACATCGGCAGTGACGGACACTGGTTGTTGCCCCTGGAAATGATCTCACTGGTCGTTGCCCCTTCAAATGATCTACGGTGTTGTCGCCCGTTATACAGTCTGTGTGTGTGTGTGTGTGCGTGTATGGTGTGGTTTGTGTGTGTGGGTGTGGGTGGGGGTGTGGGGTGGGGGTGTGCGTGTCTGGGAGCGTGTGTGTGTGTGTGTGTGTGTGTGTGTGTGTGTGTGCGTGCGTGCGTGCGTGCGTGCGTGCGTGCGTGCGCGCGCGCGCGCGCGCGCGCGTCAGCGAGGAGAAGGTCAATGCACGGGTAGGAGACGGCTGAAGAAGCAAGTACAACGTGCCTAATTCGACGTCTCAGGAGCTTGGAAATCACTCGACCTGCTCGGCGCTGCCAAGTCGCCCCATGTCGAACAAACAGACGCACGTGCAGCACGAGAAAAGCGTGTGCTACACGTCACGCCTCTCCAGTTTGCGCAGCTCACCCAAGGGGCCTAGAGTCCAGGAGCAACCTGTCCCTGCTCCGTTCCTTGGCTAAACACGCAGATCGGTACCGCTCTGTTTGGGGTTTGCACTTGTTCGTATAGGAAAGAAAATCGACTTCCTACGAAATCATTCTTGTGTTGTCATTCTCACGCAAACACGAGCCAAAATGGACCGAGTCATTGCGCTGAGAATGTTCCGCCATTACTCAACTTCAAAGACGCTGATCGTAGTGGTTTAATCGAGGATTCCACGTGTTTGCATAGGAAAGAAACTCGACGTTTACGAATCTATTCTAGTTGTTTTGTCACACCCACGCAGCCTACGCCAATAAATCCAAAGTAGCCTAGACTAAGCGCCATTCAGAATGTCCTACCATGACTCAATATAAAAGACACAGACCGTAGTGGTTTATTTTGGTACTCAACGTGTTTCTATACGAATAAAAATAGACGTTTTCAATGCGGGATTGGCATATGGGCTTCCGAGTACACAGTGTCTTGAACTGAACTGAAATTTTGCATTATAGTACGTGCGGAAACGTAGACAGAGACTTCCAAATACGCAGCAAGTTGGATCACACTGACCACACTATGCCCTCCACCGAAGCCAGGTCAGTCACAAGGAACTGCTGTAACTCTCTCTCTCTCTCTCTCTCTCTCTCTCTCTCTCTCTCTCTCTCTCTCTCTCTCTCTCTCTCTCTCTTGTTTTCGTTGTTCAAAAATGAACTTGCACTAGATATTATTAAAGGTGGCAATCATGGCGCAATACTTACATCAACCTTAGTTGAAATATTTATAATACTGTTTGCGGATGACATTATTCTTCTTTCTGAGACTGCTGTTGGTTTACAAAATCAGCTGAATATATTGTACAGATCCTCTGAAAAATTGCAACTTAAAGTAAATTTTGATAAAAGTAACATCATTATGTTCCGAAAGGGAGGCTATACTTAGCAGCACACGAAAAATGGTTTTGTGGAAAGAATCGAATAGAAGTTGTTAATGCCTATAAATATTTAGGTTTGTATTTTACTACGAAGTTACGATTTAATACTGCTTGCAGTGACTTGACTGCAAGAGGTAAAAGGGCAGTCATGGGTATTTTGAGTGTTTTGTACAAATTGATAATCAGTCTATGAAACCTTTGGGGAAACCTTTCGACTCTAAAGTGCAACCAGTGCTTCTGTACGCCGCAGAGATCTGGGGCCTTGAGGATGATTATTGTTATCAAATAGAAAAAACACACCATATGTTTGCATGAAAAAGGTTTCTTGGGGTGGGTCAGATGACACTAAACAATATGATATATGGAGATACTGCAAGGTACCCATTGTATATAAATGCATATGATCGTGCAGTACGTTACTGGCTTAAGATTACTAGAATGAATGAAAAACGTTTACCGTACAAAGCCTATTTCATGTTATTGCATTTAGACGAACAAGGAAAAAATAATTGGGTGACCAAAATTCGCACAATATTGTTTAGATTTGGTTTTGGGTACGTATGGCCGAACAAGGGAGTTCAGGAAGTTAATTTGTTTATACGTTGTTTTAGACAAAGACTCATTGACAACCGCTGGCAGGACTGGAAGAGTCGAATTGATGCAAGTGATAGATTTAATTTTTACAGACAATTTAAGACGAATCATGTGCAAGCAGTATATCTTTCAGTTGATGTTAATAAATATATAAGGAACTCGCTTATTAACTTTAAATTTGGTGTAGGTCCTATAATTGTTCATTCTTTGCGATACAAAACGCATGCCTACATAGACACCATATGTCCTTTGTGTAGAGCTGCTGTCGAAAATGAAGTGCATTTCACGTTGTGTTGTTCTGCTCTAAAAGATTTACGTCAAAGACTTATACCTGATAAGTTTTAAAGCCAACCAAGTTCATTTCGACTTGTTTTGTTACTATCAACTGAAAACAAGGTCATTATTAAGAACTTTGCCATATTCCTGTACTTACCCTTTAAACGAAGAGAATTGCTATTACGTGAATGATGATGCGACTGTATAGTTACGTTTGTGCACTTCATGTTTGTGTATCATGTATTCATCTACGTACTGTAAGAATTCTGGATATACGTGTGATTGCTATTTCTTATGATTTACATGTTCCTCTGAGCACTTTGCTAAAGTACAGTTTGCAACGATTAGTATAACCTTTGTGGAGGCCACTGGCCAATCAAATAAACCTTTCCGTCTTGCGTCTGTGTGTGTGTGTGTGTGTGTGTGTGTGTGTGTGTGTGTGTGTGTGTGTGTGTGTGTGTGTGTGTGTGTGTGCAAGTGCAAGAATCGCCTGGGCCGCGACACTGAAGACAACATCATATACCTGACCCCAGCACAGCAGGTTGTCATGCACACCAGTGCCCATGCGTTTGGCCCACCTCTACAGGATAAAGAGCTTAACACACACCAGTAGCAATGCGCTTGGCCCACCTCTACACGATAAAGAGCTCCTTAACACACACCAGTGACCATGCGCTTGGCCCACCTCTACAGAATAAAGAGCTCCTGCAAAGAGCGAGTGCCCATACGACACGGGCATCCAGACTCTTCATCTCGTCCTTCAGTCGTGGCACACCTTTTCACAGTACTGACGTCAACAAACGTGGCCCCAGCCAGTGGACCTACGGGAGAAGCTCTGTCCCACTTTCCACAGTACTGACGTCAACAAACGTGGCCCCAGCCAGTGGACCTACGGGAGAAGCTCTGTCCCACTTTCCACAGTACTGACGTCAAAAAACGTGGCCACAGCCAGTGGACCTATGGGAGAAGCTCTGTCCCACTTTCCACAGTACTGACGTCAACAAACGTGGCCCCAGCCAGTGGACCTACGGGAGAAGCTGTGTCCCACCTTTTCACAGTACTGACGTCAACAAACGTGGCCCCAGCCAGTGGACCTACGGGAGAAGCTGTGTCCCACTTTCCACAGTACTGACGTCAACAAACGTGGCCCCAGCCAGTGGACCTACGGGAGAAGCTGTGACCCACCTTTCCACAGTAATGACGTCAACCCTGACCCCAGCTGACGGTCATGCAGAAGAAGCTGTGAGGTCGGGAGGAATACGCCGTCCTTGGGGCAGACTGTCCCACTTCGCCATGGCAACCAACCTGACCATCTAGCGCGGCAAAAATATCGCAGAAGGGAGAGGACGTTTACGGATTGATTCTCGTTTTGTTGTACCGGCGAAGTTCCGTACACGCGGTTTATGCCAACACACCAAAGTGGACCAAGTTCAAGTGAGAAATATCTTCCTGATTCTCAGCCGAAGACACAGACCGATATTGAGTTGTTTGAGGATTCCACTCGTTCACATAGGAACGAAAATCGACTTCTACAAATACATTCCCGTTTTTGTCACACCCACGCAGTTCACGATCCACAGGAGACTAGTCTGCAGTGAGAGCGACCTGTCATTACACAGCTGAGCTTATAGATCGTAGAGTTCTGTTTTTGGATCCTACCTGTTTGTGTAAGAAAGGAAATCGACCTTTACAAATTCCGTTTTCGTTCGCTTCTTCGTCCGTTGGACTTCATTGTCTGTGGCCCCTAAAGCTGTGTCCGGAGAGGTACTGGCGTGGACCGAGATTCCAAGAGATGTGGGAGTGGGAACTGTACCTAACACTACACTGTCAACACAAAATTGATCTATAAGATTAAGATGGGCAGATGTAACAGCCATTTTGCTGTTTTAGTCATTCTCCCATGCAAGCGGAGTCTACCACCTAGGCTCTAGGTGGTTTTCCTTCGCTGGTACTGGGCTGATATCCTCTCACCGTTATGTGCCGGTGGTCACTGATGAGCTACTCGGGTAGTGAAACACGTGTCTGACCAAGGCAACCAACATAATAATGGTCCCCACCAGGATCAGATTTTTGATAGCCCCTCTGCTCTCTGCTTGGCATTGTGGGCCAAACATCCGGCGGGGGGGAGGGGGGGGTGAATGATCCTACCCAACAGGCTCTTTATAGAGGGGAGTATCTCTCTCTCTCTCTCTCTCTCTCTCTCTCTCTCTCTCTCTCTCTCTCTCTCTCTCTCTCTCTCTCTCTCTCTCTTCCGTCAGAAATATTCTTGATTACGTTTAATTCGACAACTCCTTTTTATAATTAGTGTCCTTTTGATCCACTTTTTTTGATTCATGACTTTGGTTTTGCTAAATGCGTAATACGCCTGAATGTATTATGAACTTAATCATGTTCGTCATCGTTCACCCACAATATTGTTATGGTCAATCCATTGATTATACAATAAACCATCCATCCATCCATCTCTTCCGTCAGACTTACTCTGTTTAAGGTCTTCCAGATCTAAATATAACGCCTCAACAATTAATTATTTGCTTCTTCTTCTTCTCCTTTTTGTTTTCTACACTTCGACCTAAAATTTCAGTCATTGTGAGGGACAAAGTCACAAGACAGTATATCCATAAACGACAACTTTTGAGGAGAAAGGAAAGCTGAAGCGGAATCAAACTGAGGTCCTTCTGCTTACCAGCCTGTCCGCTACGCCAAATCGGTCCACCCATTCTCGTTTCGTCCGTGCACGCAGTTTATGTCAGTTACACACCAAACTGGACCAAGCTCAAGTCAAAATAGATCTCGATTATTCAGTTCAACGCACAGGTCAGCATTGTTCCATTTTGGGAATCCCCTTGTTCGTATAGGAAAGAAATTCGATCTTTACGGATTAAACAAATTCACATTTTGTCACAACCAAGCAGTTTATGTCAGTCCAAGCTGGACTTAGTCAGTCAACAAAACAACCGCACCAACAAGAACAACAAGCAAATAATTAATTGGTGAGGCGTTACATTTAGATCTGGAAGTGCAAACTCATGCAGAATATTCGTCCATTATTCGGTTTGTTTGTGTTATGAGAATCTGCCCGCTGCTTGAAAATGGGGGTTACTCCGAAAGTTTGCGCACGCTTTGCATTGCCTAGTTAAAATAATCGTTCCTTTGCAACTTTGTGGGGTTTTGAGGTGGGGGGGGGGGGGGGAGAAAACGTTCTCGAATTCATTCTCACTTCTTCACTCCCACGCGCACACCTTAAATGGATCAAGTTCAAGTGAGAATATCCTGTCATTATTCAGTTTGACACGTAGATAATGATTGTCCTATTTCAGGACCCGGCTTCTTCCTGGGAACGGAAATTGGTACTGCGGACAAAACTGGATCCGAAAATGACGAATTCATTGCTCTACTTTTTTTACTTTTTTTTAAGCTTTGATATATTGAGCTCTTCTAGGCGGAGTCGTGACTAAATGGTGAAGTACCAGATTCAAGACTGAGAGGCTGTGAGTTCGTATCTCTCTCTCTCTCTCTCTCTCTCTCTCTCTCTCTCTCTCTCTCTCTCTCTCTCTCTCTCTCTCTCTCTCTGCCCATGTATGCAAATGTGCGTCTGGCGCTGTGAACACACTATGTTTTGTATGGAAATTCTCATGTATAAAATTTCATTCACTGATTCATTCCTATATGTATACATAAATGATGCCTGTAATTTTATATTTACTCATCAGTATAGCTTAGCAAGGACGTTAGCTGTTAGACGGGGTTTTGACTGAACCTAAACTACACTTCTTGTAAAATAAAATTTTCGAGTTCTCTCTCTCTCTCTCTCTCTCTCTCTCTCTCTCTCTCTCTCTCTCTCTCTCTCTCTCTCTCTCTCTCTCTGTTTTCTTCTTCTTCTTTTCCAAAAAGATTTCATTCAGAAACAACAGACATAAGTTACATTTATTCCAAAACAGTAGTTTTCATTTTGTCTGCTAGCCTTAGCTGGAGAGAGAGAGGGGGGGGAAGGAGTGACTAAGAGAGAACATAACTTTTCCCCACGTCTTAAAACACATTCAGTCTACGCAAGTGTTGCTGCGTGAATTGTTGGCTGAGTATACTCGTCAGAAAAGGAAAAGCCTAAAGCCCGTTCTTAATTGGGCAAATGTTTCTTCGCGAACCTAGCTGGAAGTATTCGGCGAAGCTAGTTGGTTCTTAATAGACGATCTTCTGAAATCCAGCGGACTGCACTCGATAAAAAGTGCCTACAGGCATGGCCTGTATATACAGGTCCATGCCTGCGGGTAGCACAGAGTAGTCACGCTTTTGTTGGGGGTACACTGAGCACGTGGGCAAGATGACGGATACCCGTAAACAAGGGCAGAAAAGGCATCAGAAATGCCGATCAAGCGCTCACTGTTCGTGGGGAACATGCAGATCGGATAGTAGGTTCCCCCAGCTGGTAGTCTAGTATAAATTATAATAGGTCCATGCCTGAAGATCTAAAACTGTCGCAGATTGGCTCTTCTCAGCTTCCGCCTCCATTGAGGGGACTTCATTCTCCCGGAGTAAGAAAACACTGTCAAATTATCTTTGCCTGTTATTTCCGGAAATCGTCTATTGGGCCAACATTTCTTCGCGAACCTAGTTGGAAGTATTCGTCGAAGCTATATTCGGGGTCCAAAAAGCTTCGCTCAACATGTTCTGGGAACATTCGCCCTACTGGACGATCATTGCCTCTGATTGGCTGAGAGCAGAGCTCTCCTGTGGATGAAGAAAAAATATATAAAAAATGGATGACGGTGTCGCTAGGTTCTTCACTCGCTTCGGAGGGAATTTGTTTATTTGTTGACTTGTGGGAGGCGCAGCCTTGTCTCGGAGACCCAGAATGAGATAGTAGTTAGTTGAATTACCCTGTGAGGGATGATTAAAGTATACTGACTTGACTTGACTTGACTTGACTTTAACCTCTCCTGTGGATGAAGAAAAAATAAAAATGGATGACGGTGTCGCTAGGTTCTTCACTCGCTTCGGAGGGAATTTGTTTATTTGTTGACTTGTGGGAGGCGCAGCCTTGTCTCGGAGACCCAGAATGAGATAGTAGTTAGTTGAATTACCCTGTGAGGGATGATTAAAGTATTTTGACTTGACTTGACTTTAGCCTACATTTTCGATCATGCTGTCTGCTGCGCGTCTGCCGCAAGTTCGGGCCGAAGCTTGCATCTCATTACAAGCCAGTTGAGAATGAAGTAAAGTCTGGACTGTCCGAACCATATTCGGCGAACTAAAAGTTCAATTAAGAAACGAATCATAGTTCGTCGAAGTGTCCGAAGTATGTTCGGGCGAACAAACATTCGCCCAGTTAAGAACGGGCTTAAGGCTGTCAGATTAATTAAAATAAAGGCATATCAACAACAGGAAGTGAGAGAAAAAGAGAAACATGTCATACTGAATAGAGACATATTCATGGACACGTCAAGGCTATTAGGTAAGTATAATACATCCACACACAAATCTTGCTACTAATTTATAATCGTCATCTTCCACTTCACTTTCATAGTTTGTCATATTTTACACTGTCAAGGACTTGTGTTTTTCACAGTGTGCTTCTAATTCTTCTAATATTACTACCTGTACAATTGCTTTTATATTTTTCTGAAGAATATTTCTGTTTAACAATGTATTTAACCCCTGAATGCTCGGAACAGTTTCTTGTAGTGCGCTTATATGCATAAATGTATACTTTAAACTCAAAACTCTTATTAAACATAATTGCTACCCCATCCGCATCTGTTCTAAAACCACTGAGCCAACAGTCATACTCCTACAGTGTTTTGACACACTTCTGGTCTGTATCCCGGTATGTGTATTTCTTGCATGAAATAGATATCGTATTTGTTTTTCCGCCGAAAGCTAAACACATCGTTTCGTTTTCTACAGTCTGCAAGGCCTTGGCAGTTAACACTACAAATCTGTATCCAATTACTCATTGGGTACTTTTGTTACAAAGTGTTGCAAACTGTTTGTGTTGGACATTGATATGAGCTGCGTTAGACAGAGTTACATAAAAAAAAATATATATATGCAAACTGTTTGTGTTGGACATTGATATGAGTTGCGTTAGACAGAGTTACATATATATAAGGAAAGAGAGAAACTGGACAACACCACCTCCGCTTTTGGAAACAACCTTTTTCCCGAAACACCGTCCCGGAACCCACAAACAAAAATCTGTCCTGCACCATCTTTGTCGCTGTGCCGTTTTGTTTCTCGTAGTGCCTTTGAAGTTCCTAAGCTCGCTTTCTTCTCTTTGCTGGGGAGAGCTGTTACAGGTCTAGGTTTGTTTCCAGTTGCTGGAGAGAGATATTACAGGTCTGGGTTTGTTTCCAGTCGTTGGAGAGAGATACTACAGGTCTGGGTTTGTTATCAGTCGCTGGGGAGAGAGATTACAGGTCTAGGTTTGTTTCCAGTCGCTGGAGAGAGATACTACAGGTCTGGGTTTGTTTTCAGTCACTGGGGAGAGCTATTGCAGGTCTAGGTTTGTTTCCAGTCGGTCTTTCTTCTTATCCAACACCGTATCCCGGTCCTGAAAGAGTACAAATTTCACAGCTGGTCTCTGTTCTTTTGGGGCTCCTCCAAATGATGACTATATACTGTCGATATCATTATCTTTCGGTTTTTCTATCAGTAAGTCCTTTGCCATAATCTTTACAAATTTTGGGGGAAGGTTCTCCGTTGTCTGTTTCTTTCAACCCGTGGAGCATGATGTTGTCGCGCATGGACCTACTTTTGGTGTCGAGAATATTTTCGTACTGGGAGTACAATCGCCGCTCGAGATGAATGATGTAACTTTTTAATTAGTTCTATTTCCTTCCGTATATTGCTGTCTTCCTCCTCAACTTCTGCAATACTTCATTCTTTGCGTGGGCTGCCACTTCTTGCAACCTTTCTTCTGTTCTACCGCTCCAGTGCACCTCCCCATGTAGACTGTCAAGTTTGTCAAATTTTGCGTGGAGTTCTGCCATTGACTTGAACAGCGCAGCAAGTGTGTGTGTGAATCGCTCATCTCGCCTAATGCCTCTCAAACATCCCCAATGTCTCCTTCCTCTCCTTCGGTCGACGAGTTCCGATTCTTTTCTTTTTTTCTTCTTTTTTTCTTTTTTTTCAAACTCTATGCTGGAAGGAAGATGTTACAGTGATTAGGTGCTAGCTCGCCTTCCTTCACCCTGAACTGACCCGACAAATATTTTACCAGCTAGAAGCACGTGCGTGTGCCGTATCCGCCATTTGTCTACCGGAAGTCCTGAGTTCACATCTTGTTTTCGGTCGTAGTTTTCTTATCAGCAATTGCACTCTTCAGTTTACGCGCTTTGCTGCCACCTTTGGCAGTAAGTCTTTGTTTAATTGTCCGTTTATAGGTCCGTTTTGATTATATAATTATGTATGTACAGAGAAAGAGGGAGAGAGATGTGTGCGTGTTTGTGTCAATGTGTGTGTGTATGTCAGTGTGTGTGTGTGTGTAGTGTGTGTGTGTGTGTGTGTGTGTGTGTGTGTGTGTGTGTGTGTGTGTGTGTGTGTGTAACAGACGTAGAAACACACACACACACACACACACACAAGCATACAAACAAACACACACGCACGCACACACACCTCTCTCTCTCTCTCTCTCTCTCTCTCTCTCTCTCTCTCTCTCTCTCTCTCTCTCTCTCTCTCTCTCTACTCTCTCCTCTCTCTCTCTCTCTCATCCGTCCGCCCTCAATTACTGAATTTTGTCAGTCCTTTTAGCGTGGAGGAATAATGAGAGGTGTGTCCGTTAAACGCAGCGAATACCACCTATTCACTACAAAGCAATCATTTATAATCTGAAGAGCAAATCATCGTTATACCGGCAGGTTTAGTTCTTTTTCTATCGCTGTTCTGAGCATTCAGCTGTATTATGCTCTCTCTCTCTCTCTCTCAGTCTCTCTCTCCTCTCTCTCTCTCTCTCTTCTACTCTCTCTCTCTCTCTCTCTCACTCTCTCTCTCTCTCTCTCTCTCCTCCTCTCTCTCTCTCTCCCCCTCCCCCACCCCTCACCCCGCCTCTCTCTCTCTCTCTCTCTCTCTCGCTCTCTCTCTCTCTCTCTCTGGTGTCGGGTTCCGCGTGGCGTGTCTGAAGATGCAGGCTGACAGCGGCATGTTAGAAGAAAGTTCAACCATGCAGAGGCTGGGGAAGTTCGTTCCCAGGACTCGGTGCAATGCATTCAGCGCGCTCAGCCGTGGGCCCAGAAAGCAGTCAGGGAGACCGGCCACCCTGCCGGCAAAAGCGCACGCCTTTGTGAAATTCATAGGGAGAAACAAAGAGGAAGAAAAAACTACAACTAGGTTACGTGGACGTCTTGATGATTGTGTGTGGGGATGTGTGTGTGGGGGAGATGGGGTGCGTGTGTGTGTGTGTGTGTGTGTAGAGTGCGTGTGTGCGCGGTGGTGCCTGCATGTCTGTGAGTGTGTTGCGCGCGCGCCTGCATGTCGGTAGTGTGTGTGTGTGTGTGTGTGTGTGTGTGTGTGTGGTGTGTGTGTGTGTGTGTGTGTGTGTGCGTAGGAGGTAGGTTGGGTGGTTGGGTGTGAGAGTATGTGTGTGGATGTGGTGTGTATGTGCATGGGTATGCGTGTGTATATGCGTGTTGTTGTTGCTGTGTTGTTTTTGCTGTTATTGTTGTTGTTGTGTGCATGTGTGTGTGTGTGTGTGTGTGTGTGTGTGGTGTGTGGTGTGTTCGCATGTGTGTGTCAGTGTGTGCGCGCACGCGCGCCTGCGGCGTATATGTGTCCTGTCTGTCTGTCTGTCTGTGTGTGCTTGTCCGTGCGTATGTGCGTAAGTGTTCGTCCATGTGTGCAGGCAACGTGTGTCTGTGGGTGCGTGTTGAGCACTACAGCTGAGACGCCCACCTATAGCTGTGCCCTTTGAATATAAAACAGTGGACAATAAGCGCGAAACAAAATCACTGTTTAGAAAACCAGGTTTTTGAACCAACCCCTGCCACTAAGTGATTGTGCGTTAGCGTGTTACGGTTAATGTTCCTTAGACCACACACTGCAGAAGACCCAGCTCAGCGCGAATTTTCACGCAAGATGCACCGAGTCCTGAAATGTAAAAATGTCGGATGAGGGAAAAGGGGTTACTGAAGTTACTGTGTTTTTGCAATGACAGAGCAAATTCTTTCTTGCTTGCTTTCTTATGTAGGGGAGTGGGTATGGGGAGTTGAGGGGAAGCAGGTTGGAAGCATGGATGAAGACTGAGTCACAAGTCAGAGGTTGCTATAACATAACTTTTATTTGTACACCAACCAACCAGGAAACAGTGTCTGTTGGAAAAGACACAAGCAAACAAAACATTTAGAACATGAAAGCAAATGTAATCTAAACAACAGCAATTATCTAATAAATACAGTAACCTTGCAGTTTACCTGTAGGTTACTATAATACGTGATGGTAACTGTGACAAAATGATTAATTATCAAGCACATAAATCGTGTGCTTGACTTACACTTAAAACCCGTATCTCACAGTCACGGCGAGTATACAAGAGACGGCCAGTCAATTAACTGATGAACTCCCAGTATAATAGTATACAATAAAGTAACAGCGAAGAATGCGGATTACCAAGCTCATTCTTAACTAAACAAGAAGTGAGGTAATCGTTACAGCAGTTCCACTTCAGCACACAACGAGATGGATAGTGACACGGTGGCAGTTGGGACCATGCCGTAAGCGGGAGGAAGTCAGTCATAAACTGACCGGCTCCAGCCTCGTCAAGTTACTCAAAGCGTTACAGCATGTTACTGTTACTGACTAGCAGAGCATATCCGGCTGTGAACAACGTCAAGCGTCTTACTGACGCGGGTAACGCAGCAAGAATCTAAACTGTTGATCTAGCTGCTCGATTAGTGAACAGAGACAAAGACCTAATTGCCCCACTGACGCGCATCACCAGCCAGTTCGGTACACGCACAAAGACCCGGTGAGGTGAGTTGATGCTTAATGTCCTCAGATGTCATTTGACATATTAGGGACAAGATTGTGACCAATGCCGAAGCACGGTTCAGTAAAATCCACATACGTAAGGTGTATGCGTGTTTAGCTGTAACCTGCTACCTGCACTTTTGGCAGAATGACCGGGATTTTTTACGTGCTACTGTGGTAACACGGGGGTGGAACGGATACCGAAATAAGAGTCAGCACAGAAAGTCGACCCTGGAGAAGAATTCTGTGCCTTGTGAAATTCATAGGGAGAAACAAAGAGGAAGAAACAGGGAACAGCAGGGATTCGAACCCGCGACCTTTCAATCACGAGTCCGGTGCTCTAACCACTGAGCTATCCCCGCCCCGAAAGACCCGGAAAGGGTTTACAAGCTAAGTAGAGTGAAAGTCTGCGCGCCCAAGAGTCGGCCATAAAAAAGCCGGATCAAGCAGAAATAACATGTCTCACAGTTTATACAATCACCCCTATGCACTAAACCACATTCAACTAGTAAAATGAACATTCCACAACTATGAAGTCAACATCTTCAAAGTGCCAGCCATAATATACCACCGATTTCATGTAGAAACATAGATCGGTAGGAAACTAAACAAATAAGTTATGCCACACGGCCGCACTGACAAAGTACCCATACTTTAAGAGGGATAACTTTGCATCGGCAAAGCATCACTCAAACTGCACATCCAACAACTGCAAACATAACATACTAGCTACATATCAGCTAACCTGGTTAGCTGCATACAATTTGGAAGCACTGGTCATCTTGTGGCATAAAAGCTTAAGATATGAACACACATACAAGGTACTCTGACGCCATAGCGGCTGCAACCAGGCGGCAATCTAGCGCCAAAATTACCCACGTTCAAGAACCAGAATCAAGGCACGTTGTGAACATGATAACATTATAAACATACATTATTTACATCAATAGAAACAACAGAACAACAAGCCATAGAAAATAACTACTTACAGGCTCTCCCCTGATGAAAACATGATGATGATGAGTTGATGCTTAATGTCCTCAGATGTCATTTGACATATTAGGGACAAGTTGTGACCAATGCCGAAGCACGGTTCAATAAAAGCCACATACGTAAGGTGTATGCGTGGTTTAGCTGTAACCTGCCACCTGCACTTTTGGCAGAATGACCGGGATTTTTTACGTGCTACTGTGGTAACACGGGGGTGGAACGGATACCGAAATAAGAGTCAGCACAGAAAGTCGACCCTGGAGAAGAAAATCTCTCCCGTTGTTCCAGCAGGGATTCGAACCCGCAACCTTTCAATCACGAGTCCGGCGCTCTAACCACTGAGCTATCCCCGCCCCCTGGTGAAAACATGAACACCGGCCGCAACAGTTAAACAAACAACCTGCCTCTGCAGGGACACTGGGGGAAAAGGGACGCTGCCGGCCCAGCACACAACTTTTAACACCTTAGATAATTGGGCCATAAAAAACCACCCAATCAAAAAGGAAAAGGACCGGAAAGAAAAGGTTATAGGGTCATGGCCCGGAACATGTATACAATACACTCGGTTACATCTACACTCGAAAATGCCTTCCCTGAGAGAGAGAGGGGAGGGGAGAGAGGGGGAGAAAGAGACAAGGGAGAGGGGGCGGATGTTGTGTGTGTGTGTGTGTGAGGAGAGAGAGAGAGAGAGAGTGAGAAGGAGAGAAAGAGAGAGAGAGAAGGCAGAGTGGGGAAGTGAGAGGGAGAGAGAGAGTTGTGTGTGAGAGAGAGAGGGGGGGAGTGTGTGTGTGTGTGTGTGAGATGTGTGCTGTGTGTGTGTGTGTGTGTGTGTGTGTGAGGGAGAGAGAGAGTGTGTGTGTGAGAGAGAGAGAGAGAGAGAGAGTGTGTGTGTGTGTGTGCTGTGTGTGTGTGTGTGTGTGTGATGTGTGTGTGTGTGTGTGTGTGTGTGAGTGTATGATGGGGAGAGAGAGGAGAGAGAGTGTGAGTGTGTAAGTGAGAGAGAGAGAGAGTGTGTGTGTGTGTGTGAGAGAGAGAGAGAGAGAGAGAGAGAGAGAGAGAGAGAGAGAGAGAGTGTGTATGTGAGAGAGAGAGAGTGTGTGTGCGTGGTGTGTGTGCGTGCGTGTGTGCGTACGCGCCCTGTGTGTGTGTGTGTGTGTGTGTGTGTGTGTGTGTGTGTGTGTGTGTGTGTGGATATGAAGGTCGTCTATCACGCTCAAGGTTACCTCAGGACGAGAGATAAAAGAAGTCAGAGAGAAGGAAATTTGTTTTTAACGCCCAACACCCAGTCAAACATGATGGCTATATCAGGGCGAAAAAGAGACAATGATAAAGAAGATATATAAGGAAAGAGAGACAGATCTAAAAGGAGAGAAGGAAAGAAAGGTATCAGGAAAGATGAGGAGGCTAATACTTCCCTACACAAGGATTATGACATGAAAAACACAGCAACATTCAATACTACAACATAAAACGCAAAATAATGTTGGTAAAATAAAACATGACGAATTGTAGAAACCAGAAGTATAGAAGAGAGAGAGAGAGCTACTGTGGTGTTCCCTAAACGGTCAGAATTATAACACTCCTGTTTCATGCTGCTCCCCAACCCCTGCCCGACCCCGACAAAAAAAAAAGGGGGGTGGGGGATGGGGGTCATTGACTTCTGCCCTAAAAGCA
>OY757541.1:10369180-10376680 GCA_963584105.1 Alviniconcha strummeri
AATTCTTTCTTGCTTGCTTTCTTATGTAGGGGAGTGGGTATGGGGAGTTGAGGGGAAGCAGGTTGGAAGCATGGATGAAGACTTGAGTCACAAGTCAGAGGTTGCTATAACATAACTTTTATTTGTACACCAACCAACCAGGAAACAGTGTCTGTTGGAAAAGACACAAGCAAACAAAACATTTAGAACATGAAAGCAAATGTAATCTAAACAACAGCAATTATCTAATAAATACAGTAACCTTGCAGTTTACCTGTAGGTTACTATAATACGTGATGGTAACTGTGACAAAATGATTAATTTATCAAGCACTATAAATCGTGTGCTTGACTTACACTTAAAACCCGTATCTCACAGTCACGGCGGAGTATACAAGAGACGGCCAGTCAATTAACTGATGAACTCCCAGTATAATAGGATACAATAAAGTAACAGCGAAGAATGCGGATTACCAAGCTCATTCTTAACTAAACAAGAAGTGAGGTAATCGTTACAGCAGTTCCACTTCAGCACACAACGAGATGGATAGTGACACGGGTGGCAGTTGGGACCATGCCGTAAGCGGGAGGAAGTCAGTCATAAACTGACCGGCTCCAGCCTCGTCAAGTTACTCAAAGCGTTACAGCATGTTACTGTTACTGACTAGCAGAGCATATCCGGCTGTGAACAACGTCAAGCGTCTTACTGACGCGGGTAACGCAGCAAGAATCTAAACTGTTGATCTAGCTGCTCGATTAGTGAACAGAGACAAAGACCTAATTGCCCCACTGACGCGCATCACCAGCCAGTTCGGGTACACGCACAAAGACCCGGTGAGGTGAGTTGATGCTTAATGTCCTCAGATGTCATTTGACATATTAGGGACAAGTTGTGACCAATGCCGAAGCACGGTTCAGTAAAATCCACATACGTAAGGTGTATGCGTGTTTAGCTGTAACCTGCTACCTGCACTTTTGCAGAATGACCGGGATTTTTTACGTGCTACTGTGGTAACACGGGGGTGGAACGGATACCGAAATAAGAGTCAGCACAGAAAGTCGACCCTGGAGAAGAATTCTGTGCCTTGTGGAAATTCATAGGGAGAAACAAAGAGGAAGAAACAGGGAACAGCAGGGATTCGAACCCGCGACCTTTCAATCACGAGTCCGGTGCTCTAGACCACTGAGCTATCCCCGCCCCGAAAGACCCGGAAAGGGTTTACAAGCTAAGTAGAGTGAAAGTCTGCGCGCCCAAGAGTCGGCCATAAAAAAGCCTGATCAAGCAGAAATAACATGTCTCACAGTTTATACAATCACCCCTATGCACTAAACCACATTCAACTAGTAAAATGAACATTCCACAACTATGAAGTCAACATCTTCAAAGTGCCAGCCATAATATACCACCGATTTCATGTAGAAACATAGATCGGTTAGGAAACTAAAGCAATAAGTTATGCCACACGGCCGCACTGACAAAGTACCCATACTTTAAGAGGGATAACTTTGCATCGGGCAAAGCATCACTCAAACTGCACATCCAACAACTGCAACATAACATACTAGCTACATATCAGCTAACCTGGTTAGCTGCATACAATTTGGAAGCACTGGTCATCTTGTGGCATAAAAGCTTAAGATATGAACACACATACAAGGTACTCTGACGCCATAGCGGCTGCAACAGGCGGCAATCTAGCGCCAAAATTACCCACGTTCAAGAACAGAATCAAGGCACGTTGTGAACATGATAACATTATAAACATACAATTATTTACATCAATAGAAACAACAGAACAACAAGCCATAGAAAAATAACTACTTACAGGCTCTCCCTGATGAAAACATGATGATGATGAGTTGATGCTTAATGTCCTCAGATGTCATTTGACATATTAGGGACAAGTTGTGACCAATGCCGAAGCACGGTTCAATAAAAGCCACATACGTAAGGTGTATTGCGTGTTTAGCTGTAACCTGCACCTGCACTTTTGGCAGAATGACCGGGATTTTTTACGTGCTACTGGTAACACGGGGGTGGAACGGGATACCGAAATAAGAGTCAGCACAGAAGTCGACCCTGGAGAAGAAATTCTCCGTTGTTCCAGCAGGGATTCGAACCCGCAACCTTTCAATCACGAGTCCGGCGCTCTAACCACTGAGCCTATCCCCGCCCCCTGGTGAAACATGAACACCGGCCGCAACAGTTAAACAAACAACCTGCCTCTGCAGGACACTGGGGGAAAAGGGACGCTGCCGGCCCAGCACACAACTTTTACACCTGTAGATAATTGGGCCATAAAAAACCCACCCAATCAAAAAGGAAAGGACCGGAAAGAAAAGGTATAGGGTCATGGCCCGAACATGTATACAATACACTCGGTACTTCTTACACTCGAAAATCGCCTTCCCTGAGAGAGAGGGAGAGGGAGAGAGGGGGAGAAAGAGACAAGGGAGAGGGGTCTGTATGTGGTGTGTGTGTGTGTGAGAGAGAGAGTGAGAGAGAGTGAGAAGGAGAGAAAGAGAGAGAGAGAAGGCAGACGTGGGGAGTGAGAGGGAGACGAGAGTATGTGTGTGTGTGAGGAGAGAGGGGGGGACGTGTGTGTGTGTGTGTGTGTGGTGTGTGTGTTGGTGTGTGTGTGTGGTGATGAGGAGAGTGAGAGTGTGTGTGTAGAGAGAGAGAGAGAGAGAGAGGTGTGTGTGTGTGTGTAGTGTGTGGTGTGTGTGTGTGTGTGTGTGTGTGTGAGTGTGTGTGTGGTAAGATGGGGAGAGAAGGAGAGAGAGTGTGCGTGTGTAAGTGAAGGAAGAGTGAGAGTGTGTGTGTTGTGTGTGTGAGAGAGAGAGAGAGAGAGAGAAGAGAGTGACGAGTAGAGAGAGAGAGAGGTGTGTATGTGAGAGAGAGAGAGTGTGTGTGCGTGTGTGTGTGCGTGCGTGTGTGCGTACGCGCCTGAGTGTGTGTGTGTGTGTGTGTGTGTGTGTGTGTGTGTGTGTGTGTGTGTGTGTGTGTGTGTGTGTGTGCATGGAGAAGCGGGCGGCATTTGAAGTAGATGTTTCTTCTTAAGCTCTATTCACATGTTTCCAGACCTATAACACTGACTAAGAACTGCCTTGAACAATGGGTTGAACGAATCTTCCGGTTTTGTGAACGATACATCCGGAAAAATAGTCAAGCGAGAAAGCGTGAAACAACACAGTGCAACACGCTAAACTCAATCATCAAGGCCAGACATGTCAGCGCCAATGCTCGGAGACATGCCACGTAAAAAGGTTGTGAACACGCCAAAACGTCTCAAGCAGAATAAATAAGTGACTGCTACTGTTTTGTTCCATTAAAATAAGCGTTCTTTGTAACTTCTAAAACGGAGCTGACTGTTAATGTTGTGAAACATTTTCAAAACACAGTTCAAGAGAACATTTATTTCAATGGAATAACTGTTTTTTGTATTTGAATTTTAATGGACAGGAAAATGCACAAACGGACAATTCGCATGCTTTGCATTCTATTAAACTAAGCAGTCTTCTTAACTAGAAGAGAGCTAGAGAATGAGAAACATTTCACCCTGAACCATCTTTCACGCCACTTTCGCTGATGTTTCAGCTGCAGTCATATTCACTATTCGACCAGCCTCACACAAATGTGGATTCAACACAAATGGTCATCAAACTGATCCGTCATCGATGTTTTAGCAATAGCCATATTCAGATTATTTGAACAACTACATCCCACACAAAGACACAAGTCATCAGCATACTGTTTCATCTTCCGTAGGCGAATGTTTTGAACAATACACCATGCACAAAAACACAAGGCATCATCTTATGCTTCATCATCTTCCGTAGCAGGATGTTGTTTCAGTGGTATTCTCCAGGTTATTGACTTACTAGAAATCTTCGTCATCGAACCTGTTCTGAAAATGATTTCGTTCACCGTCACTGCACAACTTACCATCTATCTTCACTAGGAGAATGATGTGATAATCACCGTTCTGTTCGCTCTAGTTACTCGAAAACCTCATTACAAAGTTGTTCAACATTAGTCATTTTTCTTTGCTACGCCGTCAGCGATTGAAGGTGCTACATACAGGAACATGTTTTTCGGTCATTTTCATGGGAGAGTAATGTGTCGGTTGGTCCCGTCAAACACGTTTACTGTGACCCACTTGCTCAGAAACGTGATGGAACATTATTTTGCTGGTCCTCCCGGGAAGTGTCGGCGTGGAAATGATAGTCGTACTCATTTGCAATTTGGCATTCTTTGCAGAAATGTTGTTACACCATAGCAGCTAGTGTCTGTAGTCACGACCAGACCATTCAGCCATCTTCTGTGCTAATGAGCTGTCGAAAGAGTGCAAAACAACTAGACCACGTTAGTCAAGAGAACCGCGTTCTGAAAATAGTCATAATCAAACTCACACACCAGGAAGTGTGCAAATGTCATGTTCACAAATGTTTGCTGCTTTCCGGGCAATCTTATCCACAGTTATACTACGGTTCAATGGGAACAAAATGAGGACCAAAGCAAAGTTTGATCCATTTCATCGAGCTTTCCAGATATTCTGAGGCCATGTTTGTCTCACTGTGCAAGACTTCCGGGACCAGTGCGCGAACGCTGGCGCTGGCCGTTGAACAGTCGAAGTAAGCAACTTGGTGTTTTACGCCCAACGACTAAACCGTTCCGAAAACGTTGGACTTGAGGGCATTGTTAACTGCGTTAAATATTCCTTCACAAACAATACCACAAGCGATTTCAAATTCTGTCTTCTGACTATATAATCATTATTTCTGAGGTTCTGGTGTATACAAATTTTGACGATCTTGTAAAGCTCAGTGTGTTCACCAATGTCGGTGAGATACGGCGCTAAATAAATGACCGCTTAGTAGTAGTAGTAGTAGTAGTAGCAGCAGCAGCAGCAGCAGCAGCAGCAGCAGCAGCAGCAGCAGCAGTAGTAGTAGCAGCAGTAGCAGTGGTAGTAGTAGCAGTGCTGGTAGTAGTAGTGGTGGTGGTGGTGGTGGTGGTGGTGGTGGTGGTGGTGGTAGTAGTAGTAGTAGTAGTAGTAGTAGTAGTAGTAGTAGTAGTAGTAGTAGTAGTAGTAATAGTAGTAGTAGTAGTAGTAGTAGTAGTTCAGCGCGAAGTAGCTCAGCGAAGTACCGTCTTCTATTTCGCCAAAGCCTTTCCTCGACGTACATCGTTAGTCTGGTGCGTCTGATTAGTATGGTCGTCGGCCATTCTTTGCAAGTCTCGACCTGCGAAAAATGGAAGGAGAAACTGCCAAAACTGAAGATAAGATGGGAACATCAGTTGATACTGATCGGGAACCACACTGATCCAAGTTGGAAGAAACATAAATAAAAGAAGAGATGTGCTTCGGAGGATCAGAGTTCAGGAGCTGTGTGAAAGATCGAGGTGGCCGTCCTGGCCTTTCCGTCCTAATGAGCCTTACGGTTTCTGTGGACGTAAAGCAACATTGAACCATGCTTCGGCACTGGTCACAGTTTGTCCCTAATATGTCAGCCGACATCCGAGGACATGAAGCTCTACTTCACCACGCTTCGGAGGCGAACCGCCGAGGTTTCGGAGGTGGGCAGCCCGCTGTTTTAATATTAACAACCGAAGTGACCGAAGACATGTTCGCCGAGTGGGCCTTCGACAGGTCGGTGAAGCTATATTAACAGCGGCCTGTAAACAACGCTTGGCTATTCACAACCTTTTCCACGTGGTGCGTCTCGGTGCTTGTGTGCCGTTGCCATGTTTTGCCTTGAGTTTGATTGAGTTTCGCGCTTCTGTACCAAGCTGCTTATGTTTTCTTGCTTGGTTGTTTTCACGAAAATGTCGCCCGTAAAACCGGAAGGGTGGCCAGTTCCACTGCCCAGGGTCATTCTTTATTCGCTGTTTAAAGCCGGTCAGGAAATTTGTCAATTGTGGCTTTGGCTGCACTGTTCGTACAAACATTGGTGGTTCTTGCTGTTGTTTGCTAACCTTTAATAGACGATTTCCGGAAATAACAGGCAAAAATAATTTGACAGTGTTTTCTTACTCCGGGAGAGTGAAGTCCCCTCAATGGAGGCGTCAGCGGAGAAGAGCCGATCTGCAACAATTTTGGATCTTCAGGCATGGACGTATTATAATTTATACTAGACTACCAGCTGGGGGAACCTACTATCCGATCTGCATGTTCCCCACGAACAGTGAGCGCTTGATCGGCATTTCTGATGCCTTTTCTGCCTTTGTTTACGGGTATCCGTCATCTTACCCACGTGCTCAGTGTACCCCCAACAAAAGCGTGACTACTCTGTGCTATACCCGCAGGCATGGACCTGTATATATACAGGCCATGCCTGTATGCACTTACCGAGTGCAGTCCCCTGGATTTCCGAAGATCGTCTATTCTCTACGTAAATAATCTGAATACGCTGTTGGCAGAGTGAAATTCCTTCATCTTTTTCTACTTTCGTATAGTGTCCAACTTCAACATTTTGAAGACTCGGACACGTTTAGTGCATGCTGGGTTAGTTTGGTGTTTCCATAATATTCCATCGAACTCTTTCATGGATTGCAGGATCTTTAACGTGCGTTTGTTTATTTGTTTGTTTGTTGATTGTTTCTGTGTTGTGCTGTCGTGTTGTTGTTGTTGTTGTTGTGTTGTGTGTGTGTGTGTGTGTGTGTGTGTGTGTGTGTGTGTGTGTGTGTGTGTGTGTGTGTGTGTGTGTGTGTGTGTGTGTGTGTGTTGTTGTTGTTGTTGTTGTTGTTGTTGTTGTTGTTGTTGTTGCTGTCGTTGTTTTGTTTTGTTTAGTTTTTTGCTTGTTTTTTGTTGTTGTTGTTGTTTTGGGGGGTGTTTTGAGTGTGTGTGATTTTCGGGGGGGGGGGGGGGGGGGGGTTGTTTTGTTTTGTTGTGTTTGTTAACTTGTTTTCATGAGTAACTTACTAAAGTCGAGTACATACGTACTGATGCGATAATGTAACTAATTTCGAAGAATCGGCGCAGTAATGTAGCCAGTTTTAAAGACAGCAGAAACAAATTTTGTTCTTCTGTCATCTTATTTACCAGTCTAACTTCAAACGGGTCTTCTTCTTTTTTCTTACGTTACTAAGTGTAGGAGCAACGACACTCATATGACCTATATGACCACCGTTTTAGTACGCTGTTTTTTATTAGGTAGATAGATAGATAGATAGATAGATAGATAGATAGATAGATAGATAGATAGATAGATGATATATAGATATATCATACCAAGTTACTAGTGTTCGGAAGCAACAAACGCTGGCTATATGTTTTTGAAGCGACAAACGGTAGCTATATTATGTTTTTATACCGCTGACTGTTATGCCTTCCCTTATCCAAAAGGTGGACAGGGTATGTCTACGAGCTCTACGATCTTTGTGCGTGCTGTTCACACGAAGACGAGTCTGCACTAGCGTTGACTCTGATGAGAACCACCCCCACTCTTCTGCTACCACTGTATTACACCTTATAACCACAAAGAACAAGGGCAGAGGATGTTGGGATGAGGTTCGGAGAGT
>OY757541.1:10381680-10386431 GCA_963584105.1 Alviniconcha strummeri
TGTGTGTGTGTGTGTGTGTGTGTGTGTGTGTGTGTGTGTGTGTGTGTGTGTGTGTGTGTTGTTGTTGTTGTTGTTGTTGTTGTTGCTGTTGTTGATCTTCTTCTTCTTCTTCTTCTTCTTCTTCTTCTTCTTCTTCTTCTTCTTCTTCTTCTTTGTTTGTTTGTTATACCTAATGCAACACTTCACCATAACATTGATTTTTGCTTTAATATGGGCAGCAGTATTGATTTTTGCTTTAATATGGGCAGCAGTGGTGATTTTTGCTTTAATATGGGCAGCAGTGGTGATTTTTGCTTTAATATGGGCAGCAGTATCAACACGTTCTTTTGCCACTGCAATGCCGTAGAGAGAAACGTCACTTTAGACAGAGGCTCAATCGACACACTTTGGAGAAAAGCCGAAGTGAGGCCGAGATTGAATCAACCAACAACCACTGCATCCGTCAGCTTACAAGCCCCATGCCCTGTCCCCTAGGCCAACCGGTACACACACCATTCTCTGGCTCCTAAGCCCGCATTAATTCCCCATCAAACACCCACCCCTTTCTTCCCTCCTCCTCATCCATTTCCAAATACCTGATTGAAAGGGGACTTCTCCGAGGGCCTGCATGGGGAAAGATGAGCAGTCCCCTCGACAGCCGACGTCCACAACACTACTGCTGCAACATTATTCACGCGCTCTGTCCGACGTAATCTGCTGTCCAGAGCAACAGGAGGTCGACTCCGGTGCCCGGAAGTGACGTGATTTGACATTGCCAATGGCGTGTGTGTGTGTGTGTGTGTGTGTGTGTGTGTGTGTGTGTGTGTGTGTGCGTGCGTGCGTGCGTGCGTGCGTGCGTGCGTGCGTGCGTGCGTGCGTGCGTGCGTGCGTGCGTGCGTGCGTGTGTTTATTTGTCCTTTCGCAAGTTTTTCGTCTTTAGTTTTCCCTCTACTTTCTCGGAAAGACCTCGCCCAGTGTATGCGCTCTGCACCTTATAGAACCATGGACAATAAAGGAACTGTCTAAAATAAACCAAAACCCATCATCGCCAAATTCATCTATGAGGGGAAGTTCGACAGGGCACGAAGTCTGACGTCCACAGAATCCACAAGGCTTATTAGGGACATGGGGGTATTGGGGGGGTGGGGGAAGAGGGAGGTTATGTACCTATCGCTACACTGTCACCCCCAGAACGACTCCTGCATTAAGATAGGCAGCGATGGGAGCCATTTTAATGTTTCATTAATTGAGGGACAAAGCCACAGGACAGTGCCCACTGACCACAACTTCAAAGTATGACGACACAGACGAATTAGATTCAGGCAACAACCAGTAATATAGATCACGGTTTATATACACTGAATGAATGAAGGAATAAACTTTATTTTACGAGGGTAGTGGAGTAGTCACATGATCGTTTTACATCCAGTCCTCGCCCATGAGGGACTAATTCTATTGATACTACACATACCCATTTATTTCAGATATACACAAAACTGTGTAGGATATCAATTCGTAAGCATGTTTAGGGCAAAGAAGCAGAAATAAAGAAATAAAATGAAAGCCTTCTCATGCATAGAAATAGACGCGGTATGAAATATCTATCTTTAGATAGATAGATCGATATACATTACAGCAAGATATAAAGTGAATTCATTATTTTCTTACATCAATTATGCCTCCAAGGTTCCACAACAAAGGAACGCTCCAGAAAAAAAAACTGAAAAAAAGCATCCATCATCATCATCTTCTCTTACGGGCAAAATTCCACGGGCTTACGAAGTCTGGCGTCCTCTGAGGCCACGAAAGGATGGGAGGGCGGGGTGGGGGGGGGGGCGGGACGTGGGGGGGGGTGTAGAGGAGCAGGCGGGGAGACTGGACAACCAGCATCGGACGAGCGACACGGCAGACAGTTGAAGGCCAGAATGGCAATGCTAAGACGGCGGAGCCCCCATTCCCCGAACAATTATTGCTTCTGCAATGCGGGTAATCCCCCCCCCCCCACTTCCGCCCGCCATCCCCCCATCCCCCCCCCCCCCGCCCCCCACACCAACCTCAGTGGGCCGGAGGGGGCTCACGTCTGGCCATCGGATTGAACCCCCGGTCTTTGGGGCCAGAGGTTGACGTAACGTGTGTTAATAGCAGCCTTCTTGGGGCTGGAAATAGCCATGGTCTACCTGCTGTTCGTTCGGGTTCAAGAGCTTCCTGTTTTCGCTTCTGTGTCATAAAATACAACTTCCTTTCGGGGCTGTAAATCGATTATTCTGCAAATTTTTGTTCCTTCAAGTTTGGGAATTTAATGTTTTGTATGTGTGTTCTTATGGCAAGGGGGAGGGGGGGGGTCTGTCTGTGGGCCTCTGAATGTGTGCGTGCGTGCGTGCGTGCGTGCGTGCGTGCGTGCGTGCGTGCGTGCGTGCGTGCGTGTGTGTGTGTGTGTGTGTGTGTGTGTGTGTGTAAGGTGGGCTACTTTATGTGGTAACATCAGAATCTGCAGACAAAGAGGCGATGAATTTTCCGTAGCGAAAAAGGAGAGAGAGAGAGAGAGAGAGAGAGAGAGAGAGAGAGAGAGAGAGAGAGAGAGAGAGAGAGAGAGAGAGAGAGAGAGAGAGAGAGAGAGATTCAAAGAAAACAATGTAAGCTCTACATTAAGTAGATTATAAATGCGAACTTATTTTTCGACACGAGATGTATTTTGCTACCGCTTTTCAGAGCCAAGTTCGATCTAAACATAACTGACGGTGGTAGTATGTCTAACCAGCCTAACAGTCAACGCCCTATCTCTTTACTCAAGAGGTAATCGGTTTACTTAGACTACAAAGTAATGCGTGGAGCTTCCTAGTATCTGTTTTAAATTAGGTGGATATTGGATTTCGCTCTCTTTCATCATACCCTTTATGGTCGAAAACAATGGGCGTGTAAACTTGATTTAGACAACGCAAAGAACACGTAATGAGAGAGCGGGAAGAGGTCAGGTTAAATCGATTTCAATTACAACGGCCTTTGTTGTCTTGTTTCTTCTTCTTCTTCTTCTTCTTCTTCTTCTTCTTCTTCTTCTTCTTCTTCTTCTTCTTCTTCTTCTTCTTCCTCCTCCTCCTCCTCCTCCTCCTCCTCCTTCTTCTTCTTCTTCTTCTTCTTCTTCTTCTTCTTCTTCTTCTTCTTCTTCTTCTTCTTCTTCTTCTTCTTCTTCTTCTTCCTCCTTACCATTTCCTACATCTTCTCTTGTTTTTCTGCCTTATAGTCCTCTTGCTTTTTCTGTCATGTCATTTCTTTCTGTTAGTGGTCCATTCTCCTGACTTTTCCCCCAAAAATGTCTCCAGTATTTTCCCTTAAGATTCAGTTTTTTTTTTTTTTTTTGTTTTTTGCATAGCTCCTGATGAGCCGCTCGAAGATGGTAGTTTGTAATTTGTATGTTCAACCTGCTGCCATAACTGTGGCAATGGTATTTGCCATTATGCGTTTATATAACAGCTTTTAATTTTTCTATTGTTTCTGTCCATTCCTTATTTTTTTTTATTAATAAATTAGATGGAAGATGGTATGATAGACGATACCAGCATTTCCTAGCTTTCTGTGCTTGTCTTTTTTAACAGTGGTAATACTGAATGGACTACGAAAATGTGTTGATGTTTGTGTGTGTGTATGACAATCTCTTTTTATCCAGTTTTGTACAATGCTACAAGGTCTGTGTCGAGTTTGGTATGCAGACGTCTCTTCAAGCCTATCAAAACAAAGTTTCATTGTTGTTGTTGTTTTCCAAAGATGTTATATGCATTTGTAAAGAAAATCTTTCAGTAGATCAATAATTATTAAAGTGTCAGCTCGTGAAGTTCTTTTTGCCTCCTGATTGGCCACCTTGAGGACATTTACAGTTATCTTTATCAAATCGTTTGTTAAAGAATAATTTGTCAGTTATTTCTTTGGCTTATCACCTGATCAATAGTCCCATTGGTCATTTACTTTGAATTATGTATGTGTGAGCTTTGTGTTTTTTCCACTATCAGGTGGGAGTGAGATGGGGATTGTGTATATGTGTGAAAGTATATCGGTGTATGAGTTAAAGAGGGATAGGTGGAGCGAAAGTATGTGTAATAAATAATTGAATTATGTCAGAAAGTGTGCGAAAGTTTCCATACAAAAATCATTATAATGTCGTTTTGAGTACATGACACTTAGGATGCATGTATGAATGTGTTAGTATATGTGTGTGCATGCGATCCTGCTTGTAAGGCTGAAATCAGCCTCAAGTCATCATGCATTCCATCAGTCAATGGAATCAGCCTCAAGTCATCCTGCATTCCATCAGTCAATGGAATCAGCCGCAGGTCATCCTGCATTCCATCAGTCAATGGATTCAGCCTCAAGTCATCCTGCATTTCATCAGTCAATGGAATCAGCCTCAAGTCATCCGGCATTCCATCAGTCAATGGAATCAACCTCAAGTCATCTTGCATTCCATCAGTCAACACAGTACAATAGGTACTGATCTATGTTATATTGTTGTGCTATATTTATTAAAGTGAACATAAAAAATGTAAACAAATAACAACAACAAGACAGTACAACATGGAGACAAGATCAAAAGCTTGTGAGAACGTAACTATGCGAGGGGGTTAGAACTCAGTGCGGAACCGCCTGTAGAAAGTATAATCATGTTGTTGTAGCAGTGTGTTCGTCCATTCTGGACTTTGTCACTCACATCCTAGACGCTGCGTTCCCGTGTTCTCTCTTGCTTTGTTTCTGATTTCCGTGTGATGAGTAACGTGAATTTGCAC
>OY757541.1:10386631-10391631 GCA_963584105.1 Alviniconcha strummeri
TTTCTTCCAACAGGAAAAGCAGGCAAGCTTTCGGCGTAAACTCGTTCTTCTCCCAGAACTCTGGCGGAAAATTTTCATTTCGATCTCATCCATTAAGGTCAACAAGTGCGAAGGGCTGTCCCATATATTGTCTGACGGAACATAACAGGACAGAAGATCTTTTAAAGAGTAAGTCGATGACCTTTTGCTATTGTCGGGCGGGGGTGGGTATAGGCGAGGGAGCTGTTCTCTATAGCAACCGTCATTAAGTTTCTACTCACAGTCACGACCATCTTCCTAGACGAGAAAGGGCCATCGTCAATCAGACCAACATTGCAACCATTTCAAAGGCAACCCTGAGGAATCTTCTTACAGACTGATTGGAGCGCTTATGGGATTTTCCGAGCGTGTTCTTCTCGAACATAACTGAACTGAACTATGAGTCTGCGACAGAGGAGAAAATCGGTAGTTTTTTAACCCATTCTTTCTTCCTTTGGATGTCATGTTGTGTTTATGTCATAGTGTCTGTCACCTGCCCAATGTAAGATAAAATCAGATCAGATAATACTTTATTGTCCTGAACCCTTTTACCGCCGTGCCTTCCGCACCGTTACTCGAAAAACGACCAATAGACGTGCCAAATTTGAAATCATTAAGGCTTTCCCCCCTATTTGCATGAGCACGTGAAAGGACTTCTACCAAAATGCTCAGTATTGAAAGTAGCTGTTATAGGCCTATCAAATATGCTGTTTGCAGGCGTGCGTGTAGGCGTGTACTTTTCAGCCCAGAAAACTTACGAGCTGGGGCAGGTAAGGGGTTAACAGGAAATTTGCTTTCAAACATACCATCAGTGTAACATGTAAATGAATAAAAACCAAACTGAACGTATGATAATTCAACATAATAAAAAAAGTGTTTAAACAAATTACGAAAATAACTAATAACAAGTTAATAACAACATAAGATAACATATGGATATGACGTCTTTCTGGTACTGCTACCTCATATACTTTAACGCGAACTTTTTATTCAGAAGCTTTTTTTTCTTGCTTTTTTTTTTTGCTTTTTTTTTCTGTCTGCTACTGTTTGTGCGATCTTGATTTGAAAGTTCATGTATATCGTTTTACACACGTAAGACAATTAAAGAAAGAAACGGAAACTTTTTGTTGTGGTTGTTGTTTATTTCTTCATTGCAGAGGCGGTGTGCTGCTTTCAGACGGGTCAGGAGGACAGAGCTAGTGAACACGGAAAACAGGGTCAAATGATCTGAAATGCATAAGCTGACGCCGTTTTCTTCTCCCAGGCAGAACGGTCTTGGGGTAAGACAGAATCTCGTGTGACTGGAGGTCTTGGGGTAAGAGAGAATCTCGTGTGACTGGAGGTCTTGGGGTAAGACAGAATCTCGTGTGACTGAAGGTCTTGGGGTAAGACAGAATCTCGTGTGACTGAAGATCTTGGGGTAAGACAGAACCTCGTGTGTCTGAAGATCTTGGGGTAAGACAGAATCTCGTGTGACGGAAAGAGAGATAGATCCGCTGATAACCAGATACTGGTCATGGGTATTGATTAAACGTCTGATAAAATATACACGGGTCGTTGGAATTAATGAAATGTCTGACACACTATACATGAGTCGTAAATGTCGCCGAATAAAATGCTTTATGAGATGAGCACTGGTCATCAGCGCTGCATGTTCAGTGGCTGATTGTAAGGGAGTCGTTAAGTTTGATTAGCCGTCTGATAAGCTTGCAATGGTGGTGATTAAATGTTTTGATGAAACGATAAAAGAAAAAAATGCGCCTTTAAGTATTAAGGAACTAGCCTTCTCAGATTCGACCCCAAAATAACTCCTCGAGAGCTTGGAACAGGTTAAAAAGGGATACGATCCACAGTGTAAATGATTAAAAACACCACAGATTTAATATCGATTTTTTGTTGTTGTTGTTGTTGTTGTTGTTTGTTTGTTTTCGTTTTTTAAGTTCTCAGCGTGACTGCAATGGCCGTTTTTTCATCATTCCAGAGTTTTCGTTTGACGTCACCAAAGTGTCTTTGACGTCAGCGGTATAAGATGGCAGAAGCTCTCTGGTCTGGCGTACAGGTCACAGAAGAAAATGCATATATCTGATAGTTTTCACCTTTGTCACCGCTTTTGTGTGTGTGTGTGTGTGTGTGTGTGTGTGTGTGTGTGTGTGTGTGTGTGTGTGTGTGTGTGTGTGTGTGTGTGTGTGTGTGTGTGTGTGTGTGTGTGTGTGTGTGTGTGTGTGTGTGTGTGTGTGTGTGTGTGTGCGTGTGTGTTGCTATTGGGTTGTTTGCTTTTTGTTGTTGTTGTTGTTTGTCGCTTTTGTTGTTGTTGTTGTTGTTGTTGTTGTTGTTGTTGTTTCTTCCGGAAGCTCAGACGGCTAGTTTCGTAATTAATGGACAGTACAAAGCAATATGCATAATTTTCGGTCTGTTCAGGCCTCGCCAAGACAGAGAGCCAACATGAGATCTACGTGTACACAAAACGAACGTGACGTAAAAAAGATATGACGTGTGAGACAAAATGGGTAGGTACAAGGAATAATACAGTTCGACCTCGAAAAAGGACAGGCAAGCATCTAGTTCTAGTTGTATTGCTGAAACGTTTAACAAACTATGCACGGGTCGTGGATATTTATTAGATGTCTCAACCTATGCACGGATCGTGGGTACTCAGTAGACGTCTTAACCTATACACGGGTCGTGGACATTGATTAGACGTCTTAACCTATATACACGAGTTATGGGTATTCATTAGACATCATAACCTAAAAGCCTACATGTGTCGTGGGTGTTGAGTAGACATCTTAATCTACATACTGGTCGTGGGTATTCATTAGACGTCATACCTATACAATATACACGTGTCGTGGGTACTGATTAGACATATTAACCTATACACGGGTCATGGGTTGCCTGCTTATTAAATGTCTGATAAATTTCACATGATTTATATGTATTGGTTGGGCGTGTTACATTTTCAACTTATGCAAAGGTCGTGAGTGCTCTTTGTACGTGGGATAAAGTACACGGGTTGCGAGTATTGATTAAACGTCTAACACACTGTACAGCACTTATGAGTCTTATAGTGATTAAATGCCAAATAAACTATACAGGAGTCGAGAATAGTAATCATATGTCTCATAAAGCGTACACCGGTCATGAATACTGATTAAACGTCAGAAAAAGTATACTTCAGCCTTAGAGTTGACTTTATCATCGAATAAAATGTTCTCGTGTCTTGAGTACTGACTAAATGTCTTGAAAGGGTTGATAAACTGCACTGGTTGTGAGTAGGTAGATTCGACGTTTGAGAAACTATAGAGGGGGGCTTTAAACGTGCCGATGTTTTCATGCAGTGTCGTCACCGTTTAGAAGATAAACGCGATTTAGAGGGCTATTTACTCTCACTGAATAATTATACACGGGTTGTAAGTGCCGATTAAACATTACTTTGATAGATATACACGGTTTGTGAGTACTGATTAAACCTCTGATAAACTATGTGCGGGTTATGGGTACTGATTAAAGGTCTGGTATACTATAAACGGGTTGTTGGTATTGATTAAACGTTTCAAATGCAACGTTAGAGAAACGTCTGAAAGACGGGGTGGAGCGCATATGGGTTTTTCCGAGCGCATAGATACCATCTTAAACTGAACTGATTAAACGTCTGATACAGGTGCAGCTGATACAGTATACGAGACCCCGGAGTATTAATTAAATGTCTGGTAAACCATACAGACGAGACGAAAATAGTGATTACGTGTCTCATAACGTGCACACCGGTCACGAGTACTGACTAAACATCTGATAAACTATACACGTGTCGACAATACCGACACTCTTGTCATGAGTACTTACTAAACGTCTGGGCACGAGTACTGATTAAACGTCTGATAAACTTTACAAGGGTCGACAGTACTGATATGTATGGTCGTAATTTAATAATACTAACGTCTAGTAAATACACGTATCAATAGTAATGATACGTCTTGTCATGAGTGTTGATCAAACGTCTGATCATGAGTATCGATTGCTAAATTGATAAACTATAGACTGATACGTCTTGTCATGAGTATATACTGATAACGCCTGATAAACTATTCACGGGTCGATAATCCTGACTGAACGTACGATAGACTGTACATTGGTCGAGAGTCAGACTGTGGTTACTGATTAAACGCCTGATAAACTATTTACGGGTCGATTGTTGTACTTACTGAACGTATGATAGACTATACACACTAGTCGATAGTACTGATACGTCTTGTCATGAGTAGATACTGATAACGCCTGATAAACTATTCACGGGTCATTAATCCTGACTGAACGTACGATAAACTGTACATTGGTCGAGAGTCAGACTTTGATCACAATTACTGATTAAACGCTTGATAAACTATTTACGGGTCGAATTGTTGTAACTTACTGAACGTATGATAGACTATACACTGGTCGGTAGTACTGATACGTCTTTTCATGAGTACTGATTAAAAGCCTGATCATGTTTACTGATTAAACGTCTGATAAACTATTCACGGGTCGATTGTATTGACTGAACGTTTGATAGACTACATTGATCGATAGTACTGATAAGTCTTGAGTCTGAGTACTGGTACTACTAAACTGATAAACTGTACGCGAGTCGACAGAACTAACTAAATATCTGACAAAATACACACAAGTCGTGAGTATTCATTACATTTCTGATCACCTACACCGGATCATGAGTGTTGATTAAATACTGATAAGCTGGTATACTCGAGTCTTGAGTATTGATTAAATGTCTTGATCAAACGATTGATCAGATATATATTGGCCGTGATATGGGCCGTGATTATTGACTAAACGTCTGATAAACTATTAACGGGTCATCAGTATTGTTAATACATCTGCTAAGCTATAGAAGGATAATGACTCCTGATTAAACATCTCGATTAAACGTCTGATAAAACATAGAAGGGCAAGGTCTATCGATTAAACGTCTTGTTTAAACCTCT
>OY757541.1:10396631-10415051 GCA_963584105.1 Alviniconcha strummeri
AGTGAACACAGTACCTGCAATAAAACAAGGCAAATCAGTTACAATCATCTGACTCGAATCATTACTCATTCTACCAGTGAACACAGTACCTGCAATAAAACAAGGCAAATAAGTTACACTCATCTGACTCGAATCATTACTCATTCTACCAGTGAACACAGTACCTGCAATAAAACAAGGCAAATCGGTTACAATCATCTGACTCGAATCATTACTCATTCCACCAGTGAACACAGTACCTGCAATAAAACAAGGCAAATCAGTTACAATCATCTGACTCGAATCATTACGTATTCCACCAGTGAACACAGTTCCACATGGTGGTCAGATCGAAAGCTATGTGAAAGAGGCTGGGCTTAGAGCTCAGCTCCGAACCCTCTGTGATAAGGAAAACAAGCCTGTTTGTAACACATCGCTGTCACCATCAAAATCACAGTTATGACTGTGCATTATTGATAGAGTTGTCACCCTAGTTTATGCTGCTTCATAAACTGTGGCTGGAAAAGTAACTAGATTGCGTTCATAAACCGCAACTCTAATCACAATACCTTTTTGATGTTTTCTCCAGAAGTACGCAGATCTTACAGCCACAGCCAGGGTACTTTGTCTGCTCTTAGTGCTTCTGGCCCAGACACAAAGCTACAACCACAATCTGACCCGATCCACATAGGAAGTTGGCAGCTTCCGAAAGGGTCAGTAACTCCATCGATCCGACAGAAGGGAAAGAACTCCTGGAAGCCTGGCATAAAAGTGTACAGTCCAGTAATTTTTTCGCGAAAAAGCCAGACGTTGGAGACAGAGAAAGGGGAGAGAAACGAGAGAGAGAGAGAAAGAAAGAGAAATCAGGTTATCATGGCGGGTATTACCACCGTTATTTCCCCGGGGAAATTGAAGGAAATTACAAGATAGGGAGCTTTCTGAGACGCGGTGCCCTCTCAATCACACCCGACTTACGAAAGAGCCCGAACATGCGGGAAAGGTCAAGAGTGGAGCCCGATGTGACAAATGTCTTAATGGGAAACATCCTGTTATTTCCTGCAACTCAGTACTTCTTTCAACTGGAACCAAAGTTAATGCACGTATGCGGCGTCCCACGACCGCATGATTGAAAACAGTGGCTTGCGTTGAAACAATACACGTGCAGTGTAGAAATACAAGTACATAAGTGACTGTAGTAAATCAGAGACTTGATAGTCCGATGACGTGAAGTAATGATGGCAAGTTGACTACCAGCGTTCACAAAAAAAGAAGCGAAAATACACATGCAAGAGGTTAAGACAACGCTTTTTGATCAGATAAATCAAAACTGTCTCTTTCTTTTTCTTCTTCTTTATTTAAGGGGATGGGGGACATTCTATCTTGGCCTGTTGTTCTGGTTTACTCTGCACAAACAAAGAGAAGACGTTAGTAGTTATATTGACTTAATTTAGGTGTCTGAACCTACAGTTACAGGCCTGCTTGGGTTGTTCTCCTAGCCTCCACCACAGCCACAATCACCACACGCACAACCACCACAATCATAACCATCATCATCGCCTCCATCATCACAGTCATCACTACCACCACCATCATCACACCCATCATCATCATCATCATCATCACCATTATCACCCCACCACCACCATCAACTACTCCCAGCACCACCACCACCGTCACCATCATGACCCCCATCATCATCATCATCATCATCATCATTCACTTCCTCCACTACCATCACCATCATCGTCACCACCACGACCATAGTCAACATCATCACAACTACCACCACCACCATCACCTCTGCAATCACTACCCGCTCCCACCGCCATCATTATCGTCATTACTACCATCACTTTGACCACTACTGTCCCCGTTATCACCATCACCACCCAGCTATCACCACCACCACCACCATCATCAATGCTACTATCACTCCGACCACTACAGTCAGCGTTACCACCATCACCACCCAACTATCACCACCACCACCACCACCATCATCAATGCTACTACCACTCCGACCACTACAGTCAGCGTTACCACCATCACCACCCAACTATCACCACCACCACCACCACCACCACCACCACCACCACCACCATCATCAATGCTACTATCACTCCGACCACTACAGTCAGCGTTACCACCATCACCACCCAACTATCACCACCACCACCACCACCACCACCATCAATGCTACTACCACAGTCAGCGTTATCACCATCACCACCCAACTATCACCACCACCACCACCACCACCACCACCACCATCATCAATGCTACTATCACTTCGACCACTACCGTCACCGTTATAACCATCACTACCCAGCTATCACCACCACCACCACCACCATCATCATCAATGCTGCTATCACTCCGATCACTACAGTCAGCGTTATCACCATCACCACCCAACCATCACCACCACCACCACCACCATCAGCGTCCCCATCACCATCATAGTCCCCATCACCATCACGTTCACTGCCACCACCAGCGTCAACATCATCGTCACCATCACTACCACTATCAGCGTCACCATCATCGTCACCATCATCATCATCATCATCGTCATCAACATCACCACCACCACTGTCACCTCTACCACCAAAGTTGAAGAAGAGAGAGAGAGAGAGACGCGGGAAGAGCGTGGAGCCGATTCGCCAGCGTTGGGAAGTGCCCTTAATCATGTTTCGTTGGGGTGTTGGCGACTTGGCTCCGCTGATAAAAGGGCGGGGAAAGTACAGGAAAATTCCATTCCGTCCCCCTTTTTTCCGCCAAGACCCCGCGCAAAGGTCAGATTCATCCAATTCTTATCAATTTGACTTACCGAGAATAAGTCAGTCCTTCCGGCGGAGGCGAGAATCCCCCTCGGAACCAGTCTGTGTTGGAACATTACTGCTTACATGGAAAAATGGGAGGAGGCAATCCTTCTTAAGACAGACGAGACCCCGAGGAGGTGGTCACTACTCTCGTGGAAAGATGGAAGTAGTGTAAGTGGTCGTACCCGTCACCGGCTGGTCCATCAGTTTCCGGTTTGTCTTAGGACAGGTCTACTCTCGTGGAAAGATGGAAGTAGTGTAAGTGGTCGTACCCGTCACGAACATGTCCGTCAGTTTCTGGTTTGTCTTAGGACAGGTCTACTCTCGTGGAAAGACGGAAGTAGTGTAGTGGTCGTACCCGTCACCGGCTGTTCCATCAGTTTCCGTTTTGTCTTAGGACAGGTCTACTCTCGTGGAAAGATGGAAGTAGTGCAAGTGGTCTTACCCGTCACGAACATGTCCGTCAGTTTCCGGTTTGTCTTAGGACAGGTCTGCTCTCGTGGAAAGATAGAAGAAGTATAAGTGGTCGTACCCGTCACGAACAAGTCCGTCAGTTTCCGGTTTGTCTTAGGACAAGTCTGCTCTCGTGGAGAGATGGAAGTAGTGCAAGTGGTCGTACCCGTCACGAACAAGTCCGTTTGTTTCAGGTTCGTCTTAGGACAGGTCTATACTCTTGTGGAAAGAAGGAAGTAGTGTAAGTGGTCGTACCCGTCACGAACAAGTCCATCAGTTTCCGGTTTGTCTTAGGGCAGGTCTGCTCTCGTGGAAAGAAGGAAGTAGTGTAAGTGGTCGTACCCGTCACGAACAAGTCCGTCAGTTTCCGGTTTGTCTTAGGACAGGTCTGCTCTCGTGGAAAGATGAAGGTAGTGTAGTAGTGTAGTGCCCATCGGCATTCGGTATGTCCTGTGACGACTCTGTACACCACAACATGGGAAAACTGGAACGTGTAAGTAAGGGTCTCTGTGACGGATAGTCCATCGGTAATATATATATATGTGTGTGTGTGTGTGTGTGTGTGTGTGTGTGTGTGTGTGTGTGTGTGTGTGTGTGTGTGTGTGTGTGTGTGTGTGTGTGTGTGTGTGTGTGTGTGTGTGCAAGGACAGTTCTTCTTACGGTGGACATATGGAAGTAGTGCAAGTAGTCGTTCTTGTAACGAGAAAATCTGTCAGCATCTAGTATGTCTTACGACAATTAATGCACACAGACAAACTGTAGAAGTGTTAGCAAGGGACCCTGTGGCAGACTAGTTCATCGGCAATAATTATGTCTAGGCTAGGACAACTCTTCTTACGTGGAAATATGGAAGAAGTGTAAACGGTCGTCTCTGTCCGAGGCTAGTCCATCGTCATCTGGTATATATATATATACAGCTATAGATATGTCCTAGGACAAGTATACGTACGCGAACAAATGGAAGTGATGTAAGTAAGCGTCTCTTCAATGGGTTGTTTATCGCCAGTAATGCCTGTGTTGTGACAATTAACTCTTCTTACGTGGAAACATGGACGTAGTGTGGTGATTGGTTGTCCCTGTCACAAACGAGTCTACCCAGCAACTTTTCTGTGTTAGGACAACTCGTTCTGCTTGCGTCGAAATATTACAGCAGTCTTCCTTGTGGCATGTGAGTGCCTGGAGAACTTGTCTGTGTTTGGACAGCTTTATTGTCGTGAAAAGATGGAAGAAGGGTGAGTATAGTCGCCCCTGAATCAATCAGCAATTTGTCTGTGTCAGGATAACTCTAATATCGTGGAAAGAGAGAAACAGTGTGAACAATCGCCCTTTTGACAAGCGAGTTTATCAACTTTTGACAACTCTTCTTATGTGAAAAGCAGAAAGCAATGTGAGTAGTCGTCCCTGTGACAAGGGAGCTAGTCCATCAGCAGCTCGTCTGTGTCAGATCAAAACACCTTTTTTATGGTTTTAAAAGAACACACTTTAAAAATTATTCTTATATATGAACACTTGTTGAGCGCCTCATCTCGAGATGAGCCCTGAGCGCTCTACAATGGCAACTATATCGGTGTTCTAGCAGACCCACTGTGCTCTAGTTGCATGCGACTCTGAATGAGTGACTGCATGTATACAATAGTGACTGAATGTAACACAGTGCGTTTTCAAAATTCATCCAAGTGGTTACAGCGCTGTTTGGTTATTACATGGCCAGTGCCACGTAAAACTTTAATGGGACAATATTATTTCATGAAATAATTTATTTATTTTTTAAGTAAAACACTCTTTTCACCATTTTGTGTGTTCTGACCTTTTTGGGGAACACTATTTGTCGATCAACTATGTTTCAGTCTAGTCCGTGATAAGGCAACACTACTGTCGCGGAAAAATGAAAGTAGTGCACGTAGTCGTCCCCGTCACAAGCGATTCCATTAGCAACTGGTCTGTGTTGGGACGACTACTGACGTCCAAAGATGGAAATTTGTTGTATTTCTTTGTCACATATGAGTGCCTCGGGAACTGGTCTGTGTTAGAACATTGCTACTTAGTGTGAAGATGGAAGTGGTTTTTTTTAGGGTATTTCAGCAGAAAGGCCTGAGTAAGGGCGTGACGCCATTCGGTGACAAACGGGAGCAGATGGCCGGTCCTGCTTGTGAATTGTAGTCCACCAAAGAGTAGTATGCGTGATGACGTCACCACGTGCAGCCATGGAATCCGATGATCCTGCATGTGACAGACGAGTCCGCCAGCCACTGGAATGTGTTACGACAACACTGTCCTTCCCTGGATAAATGCAAGTTCGAGGTAAGTTACCTTGTAACAAGTGAGTATACTGGGAACACCCGTGCTGTTTAGGTAAAGATCCAAACACGTAAAAGGTTTAAAAGAACGCTGTTTATTAGGACAAGACAAAACCAGCAAGGCTACCAGTCATGAGAACGCTAGCAATGTGGTTGCAATTTTTTTTATTTTTTTTAGATAAAGAACAACGAACAAGCAAAGATCGAACACAGAAGAGTTTACATTATTCATGATCGTTGTGTCTTCTTCTTCTTCTTCTTCTTCTTCTTCTTCTTCTTCTTCTTCTTCTTCTTCTTCTTCTTCTTCTTCTTCTTCTTCTTCTTCTTCTTCTCTTCGTCTTCTTCCTCCTCCTTCTCATCTTCTTCTTCTTTTCTTCGTCTTCTTCCTCCTCCTCCTCATCTTCCTCTTCTTCCGCCCCCTCCTCCTCCTCCTCCTCCGCCCCTTCCTATTCCTCCTCAGCCACTTTTTCTTCTCCTCCTACTCTTCCTCCTCCACCTTTTAATGCTTTTTCTCCACTTCTTCCTCTTTCTCTTCTTCCTCTTCTTCCGCCTGTTCCCCTCTTTCTCTTACTCCTCTTCCTTCCTGTACAATTGTTTTTTACTCTTCCGTAGGCAAGTTTGCCAAAAATGAATATTGTGTGTATGTTCATGAAAAACTGCACTAATTCTGAGCTTTTTGCAAATGTGTATATTGACAGGCAGTTGCATTAACCTTTTTTCTATTCATGCTTAAAAACATTCATGCTTGCATGCAGCAAGGACTGGCTGTTAGACAGGTTAAGATGAACCTAATGCCACTATCCGTGAATATTAAAGTTTTCGTGATCGAGTTCCCTATTTCTTCCTCTTCCTTCACGTGTTTGGTTGTGTTTGCGACTAAGTTCATAGATCTGACTTCCTGTGGACGTAATATCCTGGACACGCCGGAGTAGTGTGAAATGACCCAGCAGACTGACTGGCGGGCAAAGAAATCATCACAAGTGGCCTGCGTTTCGGAATATCAAGTGTTGAGGCGCTTGAGACACTACCTGCGTACACAAGCTAAGGCTGTCACACCAGCGATGGCCCGGAGGAGAGAGGCATAGGAAACGAAAGCGTTCGACAATCTTCCTTGAAAAATGCAAGGGCCAGAAGGGCCATCGTCAATAATACCAACATTGGAATTGTTCCAAAGGCAGCGCTGAGGACACCTTTGAGAGACAAGGCGGAGCGCATAATGGGTTTTACGAGTGCATAGATACCATATGGAACTGAAGTGAACTTGAGTGTAGCTTTGGGCATGCGAAGACATTACATGTGAACTGAATAATGACCGTGTTGGTTCAGCCTGAGGCTGACAGGACGTCAAAATGTAGTTACCAGTTCTACTAACTCCTCTGGGATCCTTCTTCGTCTCCTTTAAGTCTAGCGTAGCGACAGGGCTTAGATGGAGGCGTTCGAGTGATATGAGTACATCACTTAAAACAGTAGCAACGTCTCAGCATATTCTGTAACAACAGCAAGAACTAGAACGACATGACAAAGAGAAGAGAAAGAACAGGAACCTAACAGCTCCGTTTCTCGGTCACAGGCAAGGGGAAAACGGGCTGCACGCGTCGAATGACAGAGAGAAAGAGACAGACACAGAGTCAAAGAGAGAGACAGACAGACAGACAGACAGAGACAGATAGACAGACAGACAGAGACAGAGAGAGGTGAGTGAAGAAGGAGGGACAGACTGGCAGGCATATCTCGACTCTGTCCACTTGCTCTCAGTCACAAGACAGTGAGCAAGGCGATAAGGTGAACGCAGTCTGCAAGAGAGACAGGGTCGGTAAGTTCGATTTTAACCCTTTCATTCCCATGCTTGCCGCGCCGTCAGTTTGAAAACGACCAACAACAGTGCACAATTTGAAATCAGCCTCCCCCCCCCCCCCCCCTTCGCGTGAGCACACGAAAGGATTTATATTAAAATGCATAGTACTGAAAGTTATAGCACCATTGAATATACTGTTTGTAGGCGTGTATGTGAGTACATTTCAGCCCGGATATTTGACAAGCTGGGGCAGTGAAGGGGTTAATGTCCCGTCAGCCTCAGAGGGTCAGCTCAGGACAAATCACACATTCAGGTTTCTTTTACACCGGTTCAAAACACAAATCATTAAAGCACAAGTTTGTCTAATTCACTGATACAACGTTAAAAATTAACAAGAGAGGCGAAGGAGGAGGAAGGAACAGACAGACAGACAAACAAACAGATACGCAGGCAAGCAGACAGATTTCGGCTCTGTCCACTCGTTCTCAGACACGGGACAAACAGCGAAGCGGGTAGACGAATACAGGCTGCAAGATTGTGGACTGACACAGCAGGGATGGGAGGAGGACCTGGGTGGTGGGGGGGGGGGGGGACAGAGAGACAGACAGTCGACAGACCGGTCTGGACTCTGTCCACTTGTCCTCAGACACAGGACAAACAGGGCGAGGGGCGCCGGGGGAGACCGGAGAAGGCGGTGGAGGAGCTACATGGACAGGAGCAAGGCTGAATGGATGTGTCCTGGGCAGACGGGGTCCTCGCCGGGGAAGCCTGCAGCCACGCCGCAGCGGCCAGGGAGCGAAACAACGCCGGCTAATAAGAGAACTGATGGTTTAAGCGGCGCTGACCTTGTTCGATTGGCTTGTTCCTGTCCCACGAAGTTTGCATCCTCCTCCTTCTCCTCTCCTTTCCCTCCTTTTTTTCCTGCTCCTCTTCCTCCTCCAACTCTTTCTCCTTTTTCTCCTGCTCCTCTTCCTCCTCCAAATCTTCCTCCTCCTCTTCTTCTTCCTTTTCTTCTTCTTCTTCCTCTTTTTCCTCCCCTCCTCCTCCTCCTTCTCCTCCTCTTTCTACTTTTCTCCTGCCCATCTTCCTCCACCGCCTCCTCCACTCCTTACTACTCTTCTTCTTCTTCTTCTTCTTCTTCTTCTTCTTCTTCTTCTTCTTCTCCTCCTCCTCCTCCTCCTCCTCTTTTTCCTCCTCCTCTTCCCCTTCTTCTTCTTCCTCTTGTTCTTCCTTCTCTTTTCCTCTTCCTCCTCCTCTTACCCTTCCTCTTTCTTATCCGTCTCCTCTTCCCTCCTCCTCCCTCTTCTCCTATACCTTCTACTCCTCCTCGTCTTCTTCTTCTTCCTTTTTCGCCCTGATATATAACGGTCGTGGTTGATTGAATGGGCGTTAAAAACCAATTACATCCCTCTATCCTCTTTCTTCCCCTTCCTTTTCATCTTCCTCTCCTCTCCACGTTCGATTCACGTGCTCCAGGCCGAGCGGCCCCTCGCAGTGCTGGACAACAGAACGGACGTACACTTGTCCAGTTTCCCTCGCCGGACAGACGGGCATTGTCAGCAAGAGAGCTGGAGATGTGGGCTAATTATTGACCTGAGATGGGAGATTAGCCCTGCTCGGCTTGCTCGGGAGGTTTCGTCCGCTCCTGCCTGTGGTGAGTAATAGGCTTGGTCAGCATGATAAGTCTCGCTCACGATTACAAAGTGGCTTTCGAGATTATGCTGTGCACACGGTTTAAATGCAGATTTTGTCTATAAATTGCTTTCTATGCTAATTAATGCACACTCAAAAAGGAGTTTGTCGCGACGCCCTCCCCCAGCCTGATCCTCGCCCGAAAAGCTGGGTCAAGATCAGAACGGCTAAAGCAACAAATAGACTAAAGTATTGCCCAGTCGGGAGCGTTGAACACAAACGATTAAACGAAGGAAGTCCCGGGCGTCCGCCTCGGTTGATTACCAACGCACAAAACATACAAAAGATTAAGAATGAATAGAATGCTGTTTGCAAAACAATGTACCGAAAGACCCTATCATCAGCTAGGTATAATTACAACTATTCAACAGCGAAACAGACTAAAGGCATTACCTAGCATTAGCTGAGGCTGATCACAAACAATTAAAATAATAACGGGCGTGAACTTGAGGGCTCGTCACAGATGTTCGAACCAGAAAAGTCTGGAGCAGAAAAACATCTTCTCTAAACCCTCATGTATGCCCTTTCTACACAATTCCTGACGCATCTTATTTTCTTGCCTGGTTGACTTGTCTTGTCTTGCCTTGTCTTGCTTTGTCTTGTCTTGTCTTGTCTTGCTTTGTGTTGTCTTGTCTTGTCTTGTCTTGCTTTGTCTTGTCTTGCTTTCTCTTGTCTTGTGTCTTGTCTTGCTTTGTCTTGTCTTGTCTGGTTTGCTTTGTCTTGCTTTGTCTTGTCTTGTCTTGTCTTGCTTTGTCTTGTCTTGTCTTGCTTTGTCTTGTCTTGTCCCCACCGCACCCCCGAACCTCCTTGCCTCCCTCGTCTGTGAGATTAACTTCAGTTTCAGGCTGGGTGGTACTGACGTGTACACTATCCTTTGGACGTTCCACTTGGTGGGAAAGAGAGCGGCAGCCTATGGCAATACCGTCTTCTCGTCACTTGACAAGAGTTGACATCGCTTCGGACATTGCGGCTTCTGTGCTGCCCGCGAGAGGCCGTTCAACTTTCCGTCTCCGCTTACAGCTGTTCACGGGAAGTACAAATAAGAAATTTTAATACTTCATTAATCTCATGCGGGAAATTCAGGTCGCCTTACCTGGGTAATTAGGCTACAGCCGCCGCAAGAGCAGCGCTATACCCATTCCTATTCAGTGTGTGTAGTATTTTTGTGTGTCCAAACAATGGTATGGTTGCCATTGTTCGGGATTTGTAACGTGCGATACAAATGTTGATGCATGCGATTGCACACGGGGGCTGTATGAGCCCTATGAGAGAGTCTGCACTGAAAGCTGGCTTTGGGAGAAAAACCCCTTCTGCACTGAAAGTTGGCTCTGGGAGAAAAATCCCTTCTCGCCCCGGGTAATTGAACCCACGTCAACATTGCGCCTGGCTTTTCGGTCTGGCGGTCTACCAACTGAGCTATCCCCACCCCGTCCATACTTTTATTGATCATCACTTTATATATATACACCAGAGCCTCCGTGAGGTCAGCCACAGTTTGTACAACTGATTTCGTGTCTGGGTTATTTAGATCCGTTCACGAGAAGTAGAGGTGCTTACGATACACCAGTCTCAATGCAATAGTTCGTCCAGTTTTCGGCTCTAACTACTTTTCAGAGAGTACGAGACGTATGTATCTGAGCCTTCGTGTGCGCGACAGGAAACTGGTCCAGCTTTCGTTGCAGATGGACAAGGGACATAGTTAAAAACTAAAACCAAAGGTTTTGGCTTGATAATGTCGGTGCTAACTGACTAATTAGGAGGGTACACGAAATAACCTAATAATGCTAGTGGAACCTGGAACTGTTTTAGCATATTACTGCACGCTTCGTGAGTCTAAATAGTTAGCATTGTTTGATTTTGATGGGGCGTGTTTTACAGCAGAGATGGTGTACATCTAGTGGAGTTTATGTACCTTGATTTTACTCGCATGCCAATTGGGAGTTATCGTAGGCGACTCGGGTCTTTGTTGTTGTGTTTGTGTGACGTCTTTTGAGCGCCAATTAACTCCCTTGTTTGTTGAAAGCAAACGATCAGTCACACGCAGTCAAACACCTATCATAATTTTGTTTTAAATAGGAAGAATACGTGTGATTGTCGATACGCACGACTGGCCTGGAAATAAGCCAAAGTTAATCAGGAGATTAACCGTAATATTCGACCCGTCTCGCTTACTACCTCATGTCAACGCGGTGTTGGCGAGTGTCGCTGACTTTATTCCCCTTAAGGTTTCAATGAATGGGACTGTCAGATGGGGGGAAAAAAACTGATTTTTTTTTTCAGGGGACAGGGTTGGGTTGGGAGAGGGAGGCGGGGGAGGGAAAGTGGGATCGATAAGGAGGTCACACTCAGTGGCAGCGTGTTTAAGACTCCTAACCAGTTCAACGAGATTTCCCGGCTACGAGAGCAAAGCTGAGTGCACATCACTTCCGCCTGCTTCCTTACCCCCACCTCTACCCCACCGCCCTGACAGCCTCCAACCCTCCAAGCTTCCACTCCCTCCTCACACACTCACTCATTCACACACACACACACACTCTCTCTCTCTCTCTCTCTCTCTCTCTCTCTCTCTCTCTCTCTCTCTCTCTCTCTCTCTCTCTCTCTCTCTCTCTCTCTCTCTCTCACGCACGCACACACACACACATACACACGCACGCACGCACGCACGCACGCACGCACGCACGCACGCACGCACGCACGCACGCACGCACGCACGCACACACACACACACACACACACACACACACACACACACACACACACACACACACACACACACACACACACTGATGTATTACATAGCTGTAATACTCGAACAAACAGTCCAGACAATTAGGCACAGATCGGCACTAAGCTATGGATGTTCTTTCCACTTTAGCAATTCACTTTAGCAATTACGGTAATGAGATCTTCGCTGTCGAAAAGATACCCCCACTCCAGTAAGAGGTTGGTTGTTTGCCCCCACTCCAGTAAGAGGTTAGCTGTATGCCCCCACTGCAGCAAAAGGTTGGTTGTTTGCCCCCACTCTAGTAAGAGGTTTGCACCGTTGGTTGTTTGCACCTACCCAGTAAGAGGTTGCTTGTTTTCACCCACTCCAGTAAGACGTGGGTTGTTTGCACCCACTCCAGTAAGAGGTGGGTTTTCTCACCCACTCCAGTAAGAGGTGGGTTTTCTCACCCACTCCAGTAAGAGGTGGATTTTCTCACCCACTGCAGTAAGAGGTGTGTTTTCTCACCCACTCCAGTAAGAGGTGGGTTTTCTCACCCACTGCAGTAAGAGGTTGTTTGTTTGCCCCCACTCCAGTAACAGTTTGGTTGTTTGTCCCCACTCCAGTAAGAGTTGGGTTGTTTGTCCCCACTCCAGTAAGAGTTGGGTTGTTAGTCCCCACTCCAGTAAGAGTTGGGTTGTTAGTCCCCACTCCAGTAAGAGTTGGGTTGTTTGTCCCCACTCCAGTAAGAGTTGGGTAGTTAGTCCCCACTCCAGTAAGAGTTGGGTTGTTAGTCCCCACTCCAGTAAGAGTTGGGTTGTTAGTCCCCACTCCAGTAAGAGTTGGGTTGTTTGTCCCCACTCCAGTAAAAGGTCGATTGTTTGTGCCCCACTCCAGCAAGAGTTTGGTTGTTTCTCCCCACTCCAATAAGAGTTGGCTTGTTTGTTCCCACTCCAGTAAGAGTTTGGTTGTTAGGGTTTGTTGATGTTTTCCTTGTTTTAAGCCGTTTATTCATCCGTGGCGGGGGGGAAATTCCCGTCGCATAATGGTGACAATAATAATAATAAATGGTACTTATAAGAGCGCCTAGCCCGTACTATTCCTAAGTGCTTACAAATTCTTAAAATTTGCATAATTTGTATTAACAGTACAGACTGCAGGGAAATTTATTGTGTCGTGATGCATTATTTTTAAGAGCGCCTAGCCCGTACTGTTCCGAAGTGCTTACAAATTCTTAAAATGTACATAATTTATATTGACAGTACAGACTGCAGAATACTTTATTGTGTCGTGATGCAATATTTCAGTGTCTACCTATTGTGATGCCATGAGGATTCTCTGCTAATGTTGCCAAGACAGCAAAGGAAGAATCCTTTACTCTACCCTGGTTTCCATCTGTCCAGGGATCGTTTACGTGCACAATCAGAGTGCTAAGCACAAAGGTGCTTCTTCGTCCTCTCACTGGCCGGACTATACGTTCAGTCCGGTTTTCCCGCCAGGAGCGAAGACAAAGCATCGAGCCGGGATTTAGTCGGGATCGAACCCTGGACCCTACTTTGCGGGAAACACCAGCCGATGACTGTCAGGCTTTAAGGACCCATCGGCCACTTTGCCGCTGCCCGTTCCTACCACAGGGTAGTGTAGCCATCCTCTCTCTAAGGTGCGGTAGACTGAAAGGTTGGGCCTATTAGTGTGCGGGTACCGAAAGTGGTCAAGATCAAGATAATCATCTTTGGGAATGCGAGTGTGTAGAAAACGGATGAAATCTAAGCCCCCCCCCTCTCTCTCTCTCTCTCTCTCTCTCTCTCACACACACACACACACACACACACACACCACACACACACACACACACACACACACACACACACACACACACACACACACACACACACACACACACACACACACACACAAGAAAATACACTCACACACACACACACAACACACACTCCGAGCACCGCTTTCCGGCACCTTCCTCCAAACTCTGCCAGATTTAGTTACGCCACTGAAAGGGCAATCTTTATCTCCGCGCAGCTGTCCACCGACGCGGTCAGCACCCTCCGAAAGGTTCGGGTACCGATAAGACTGTGGAAGCAACCTAGCGCCCAAGCACGCACGCAAACACGAGGCGCATCCACCCCCAGTAAAAAAAGAAAAAGAAAAAAAAAAGAGTCCTGTCTCGATTCAGACGGTTTGGGTTTTATTTGAGCTGGCGTAAGCAACATGGTCAGTTATAAAACAAACGTGTGATATAATTTGAGCTGTTTGTAACCAACATGCTGAGTACCAACCAAAAACTGCTCGTTAGCTGACAGTTTTCTGGACCCTAGGGCGTAACTAAATACGGCAGTGGTTAAAGGAAGGATGTCGTAAACCAGTGCTTGGAGTTTCACACACACACACACACACACACACACACACACACACACACACACACACACACACACACACACACACACACACACACACACACACACACACACACACACGCACACACACACACACACATACACACACAAACACTCTCTCTCTCTCTCTCTCTCTCTCTCTCTCTCCTCTCTCTCTCTCTCTCTCTCTCTCTCTCTCTCCCTCTACCCCTCTACCCCTCTCTCTCTCTCTCTCTCTCTCTCTCTCTCTCTCTCTCTCTCTCCTCTCTCTCTCTTCTCTCTCTCTTTCTTTCTTTTACTAATTGTGTGTGTGTTCAGTCCAACCTTATTTTTATATTGCTGTCTGATTTATATTGTTGTGTTGGGTCAGTCATACTGATGCATGTGAATGTATTATGAAAAACTATACTCACCACCCTCCCTCGGAGAAAATAAAGAAAAACCGCACGCCGGTTAAATGCATGGCTATGTGATGCTGTCCTAGTTTATCTTTCAAAATATGTCTTTAAAAAAGAAACTTTTTCAATGAGATGACATGAACAAACGTGCAAACCTTCGGCCCAAAGACCTTCCTACTAATGCTTGTCAAACGGCTGTGTTACGACAATGAAAAGAGCAAAAAGGTTGAAGAAGAGGAAACAGCTTAGCTGTTATCCTTGGGAGATTTTCCGACGTGGAGATCTGGCCTTTCAGTACCCAGTTTATTCACTTGTTGTTGAATGACCTGTTCTATATATTTTAAAGCCCAGTGGCCTCGAAGTTTATTTTAGAGCAAAACACAGGCCATCAAAGTCGCAGGCAAAAATAAATCAGATCCACTGCCCATGATAGAATAATTCTTAATATTTCAACACCAAGTTGATATCGAAGGTCATATCAAGATGAAGCACACGTCATCAGATCACGAGCAACAGACAGTCTGAGTCACTGCTAATCTCACTCTAACTTTAAGCCTGAAGAAAACTGACACCATGAAAATGAAGCTGAATGACCTGAGAAGGTAGAACACAGGTGGAATTCCTGGCAGCAGGCAAAGCATGCGGACCTACATTCCTGCCCTTCTCCGGGCTGAAAAGAAAAGAGTTTTGATAGAGGGAAATAATAATTATAATAATGAATATCTTTAAAGCAGCTAGAAATATAACAGAACACACACAATGTATATCGAGATAAAGATTCTTATTAATTTAACATACAACTACTGCATCTCAGTACGGGGTTCTCACATAGCTGACCACGGCACACACACACACACACACACACACACACACACACACACACACACACACACACACACACACACACACACACGCACGCACGCACGCACGCACGCACGCACGCACGCATGCACGCACGCACGCACACGCGCACACACACCACACACACACACACACACACACAAATGAATTCACTTAAAATTCCAAACTACACAATTCGTGAACTACCACATACAATCTAGTCATTCTAAACGAAACTCCCGGGGTGACCTTGTGGTGACCGGATCACACGTAAAGGCGAGAAAAACGATACACTTTCTCGAGGTGAAGTACGTGATTCCGCTGAGTGCATGTAAGCCAAGTTTCCACAAACAGTCCAGTGCTCAGACGGCAGTCACAGGAGGCGTGGAGGGGGGGGGATCGGGTGGGTGGCCGGGGGTCTGTAGGGTCTGTAGGGGGTCGGAGGGGGGGGTCAGGGGAAGTAAATGTTGGCCTTGGGCACTCGGGAATCCTGTAGGGAACCTGAGAAGTGCATGCACCCACGCAGGACGAACTGCAACCATTGATGCTGAACACTTCCTGTGATGCTCTGCAGACGGTCTCAGGGGGCGATTGCCCTTCGATAGGATCAGATCAGGCCTCGCTCGTTCCTCTGTCTCCAGAGAGATAGGCTACAGGCGGCCAACACGATCCCAAGACAGCTGTTGATATATGCTGGGGAATATCTAACGCTACACTGTCACCACCGGGAAAAAAATGATTCTGCATTAAGACGGGCAGCGGTGCGAGCCACTTTGATGTTTCATTGAGCGTGAGGGGCAAAGTCACACAGCACTGTACTTATAACAAATCGCTATCTTTGAAGAGAAAGCGGAAGAAGAAAGAGCCGAAGCGGAATCGAACCGACACCTGTTTGCTTACCCGCCTGGCATCTTACCACCAAGGCAAACTGGCTGCCCTGCGCGTTGGCGGTGGTGGTTTGTAGTTGTTGCTGTTGCTTTGTTACTGATTTTTCCAGGTTGTGGATGAATGGGTACATTGCTCGTTCACAACTGCTTTTGCTTTTAGTGACAGACAATTTTGAAGCTCACAGCAACGTCGCACAGTTGAAACTGAACGTCGATTTCTTTACAAAGACGTATGAATTTTAGTTCAAGCTTTCTAACGGTTAAATGCATACACTGCAGCATGCATTTAGACCTAATGCTACTCTGTTGAGGTTGGCATTAGGGAATATCAGGGAATATAATGATGTTTTTCCTAACTTCAGAAAGAATTTGACTTTGGAGTTTTCGCTGATACTGTTTATACAAGGACTTTAATACTCTGCATAACTGTAACCTCTACTAAACTCCAACACTGACTCAAATAAGTATTTGTGACCTTGACCTTATTCCAAGGTCACATGGAATGTTGTTTTCATTTGAAGGCGAGTCTCTTGAGCAATGGTTCTTCTTGTGCAAAGTGAAAAGTGGCAGAGAGAGAGAGCAGACAAATAAATCCACAGGAATGTCAGTGGTGATGGCCTCTGGCCCCCGCACAAGGAGGAATCTAATCTATAAGCCTGGTTTTAGTGTCCGGGACGCCCAAGCAAATGTCATGAATCACCAGCAATCTCTGCTGGTTCAGCTCGCAGCCGCTGCGCCTTTTGGCCACCAACCCACCGCAACCCTGTCGCCATGTACACCCCTTCCCTTCTCCAAATAAAACACACACAACACCGCAACCTTGTCGCCATGTACCCCCCCTTCCTGTCTCCAAATAAAACATACACACAACAACAACACAGCAACCTTTGTGCCATGAACCCCCCTCCCTTTCCCCAAATAAAACACACACTACAACACCGCAACCTTGTCGTAGTCATGAATTCCCCCACCCCCCCTGAAAACACACACACAACAAAAACAACAACGCAATCATGTCGTCGTCATGAATTCCCCATCCTTCCCCAAATAAAAAACGCCACCTTGTCGTCGTCATGAATTCCCACCCACCCACCCACCCCCCCACCCCCGAAAACACACACACAACAAAAACAACAACGCAACCATGTCGTCGTCATGAATTCCCCATCCTTCCCCAAATAAAAAACGCCACCTTGTCGTCGTCATGAATTCCCCATCCTTCCCCAAATAAAAAACGCCACCTTGTCGTCGTCATGAATTCCCAACCAACCCACCTAAACCCTGTCATCGATATACATTCCCAGCGATCCCATTCCAACCCTGTCGTCGGTATGCATTCCCGATGAACCCACCAACGAATCCACCCGTAACCTTGTCTTCCTTCTACATTCCCAACGATCTCATCCCAACCTTGCTCTTGTTATACATTCCCAACGATCCCCACCTTAGTGTCATACATCCCCAATGATCCCACCCTAGTGTTATACATTACCAACGATCCCACCTTAGTGTCATACATTCCCAACGATCCCACCTTAGTGTCATACATTCCCAACGATCTCATCCCAGCCTTGCTCTTGTTATACATTCCCAACGATCCCACCTTAGTGTCATACAATCCCCAATGATCCCACCCCTAGTGTTATACATTACCAACGATCCCACCTTAGTGTCATACATTCCCAACGATCCCACCTTAGTGGTCATACATTCCCAACGATCCCACCTTAGTGTCATACATTCCCAACGATCCCACCCAGCCTTGTCCTTGTTATTCATTCCCAACGATCCCACCCAAACCTTGTCCTTGTTATACATTCCCAGCGATCTCAATCCAGCGGTGTCCTTGCTACACAATCACAACGATCCCACCCTAGTGTTATACATTCCCAATGATCCCATCCCAGCCATGTCCTTGCTATACATTCCCAATGATCCCATCCCAGCCATGTCCTTGCTATACATTCCCAACGATCCCACCCCCAGCCATGTCCTTGTTATACATTCCCAATGATCCCATCCCAGCCATGTCCTTGCTATACATTCCCAACGATTTCATCCCAGCCATGTCCTTGCTATACATTCCCAACGATTTCATCCCAGCCATGTCCTTGCTATACATAGCCAGCGATCTCAACCCAACCGTGTCCTTGTTATACAATC
>OY757541.1:10415251-10422751 GCA_963584105.1 Alviniconcha strummeri
GTTCTGTCAACATCTGCCCGAAAAGCACTCCTTCGTCTTCAAATTGGAGATGATCACAAAATCGGGAAGCAGCCAGTTTCGGTTTGCTCTTTACCAATGAAGAGCAGGAAAAGGCTTGATCGTGATGTATTTGATACCGTTTGTGTCTCACACACACACACACACACACACACACACACACACACACACACACACACACACACACACACACACACACACACACACACACACACACACACACACAGAGGCCATGTTTATGACGTCAGCGATATAGACAGTTGGGCACAAAATGGCAGCACTCACAGTCGTGTTTTCGCGACTTTTGAAGACGTCCATTTGGAACAAACAGGACGGGAAATCGACTGAAAAGTATTTGTGTCTTCCTTCCCCCGCAACCATCTCCCTCAAATGTCCCCCTCTCGCCACCACCCCACCCCCACCACCCCCACCCCCACCCCCCACACACCCACACACACCCACCATCACCACCCTCCACCACCACCTCACTCCAGCTAAATCGATAAGGTCCGTGCTCCTTCATCTTTCGGTTCCCCTTTAAAAGCGTAGCTCTTTTTTCTTTCTTTTTTCTGATCAAAGTCTGTGCATATTGTTGCGCTGTTGCTGGTCGGACCTCTCCTTACGTTGCATAACGTGACGTACGCACTTGTCGTCGTCCATCCGACCAACACGTAAGCAAAAGCTTGACGTACACCTTTCCTCATCCAAGCCGCCAGCATTGCGTTATGGGCACGTCGTCTCTTGGTCAGACCGTCTAGGCCAGCTGCTGTACAGACAGAAAGCGGATTATGGGGGCGGGTAGCGAGGGAGGGCGGCGTGGGAGGGGGGGGGAGGAGGAGGGAGGTGGGCTCAGGGGGGGGGGGGGGGGAAGGGGGCCGAGCGGTTACTATCCCGTTGATCGATTTATAAAAATAAAAAAAATCAGACTGTCAGGCTGTTGGACGAGGAGTATGTTTGTTTAACGTTCAGTAGTGATCGAAAAGAAAGCAATTTTTGCGCAGTCTACATGAACAAAACTATATTTAAAAAATATATATATATATAAAAAAGGATTGGGGGAGGTGTGGGGATGGGTGGGGGTGGGAAGAACACGAAACACAATATTCCCACTGCCACCCATCCCGCATCTTCTAGTGTACTTAGTCCGCATGCTTGATTGCTTAAGAACGAGGGGTGGACTTGGGAGTGGGGGCGTCGGGAGAGAGTGGGGAATGACTGACAGGCCTGCACTAAAAGCCCCCCCCCTCCCCACGCCCCTTTCTTTTTAATCATGCCCACCACCACCACCACCACACTCCTCCACCTTCTCAGTACATGTTACGGTATGGAGGAAAATGGACGGGGGTGGGGCGTGGGGGGGGGGGGGTTCAGAACTATGATAGGGACTTGAAACATAATTGATTGCAACCATGGAAAGGGATCCGGCTGTCAAAGCCAAGTACGCTGCACACTCTTGACCGATGCAAGACATTGGCTGTGTTGCTGCTAGCGCTCTGTTGACTTGCAGATGAGCTCGGATGAGTGGGTGGTGAGCACAGAGCCTTGAACGCGCGTGCCGCTGAATTCTGAAAGTAAAGAAAAAATCTGTTTGGTTGAAATTCAATTCAAAGCGAGAAATAAAAAGCGTCAAAGAGTTTCAACAACAACAAAATTCATGATGGAGCTGACATGGAAGTAATGTGATGCTCTTTCGCTGCTTTTAATGCTCCTCCTTCCCAACACCCCCCAACACCCCACACACCCCACCCACCCCACCCCACCCCCCACCCCACACACACACGCTTCGTGTGAAGTATGTGATGAGGACATTTCCGCTTATCTCCTGAATCTCTGACAGCACCCCTACCTTCCCCCTTTTTTTTGGTTTCCTTCCACCTCCTCCTCCTCCTCCTTCTCCTCCTCCTCCTCCTCCTCTTCTTCTTCTTCTTCTTCTTCTTCTTCTTCTTCTTCTTCTTCTTCTTCTTCTTCTTCTTCTTCTTCTTCTTCTTCTTCTTCTTCCTTTTTCCTCGTCGTCTTCTTCTGCATCTGCTTTGTCGTCACACAACGTTATATACAACACTTTGGTCGGTCGATAAAATACAACAAAATGTCATGGCACATTTTTTATCTCATAACATGTTATTGCATGCCTGTCTCAACTCGTAAAAAATATTAAAGCTCGTCTTTGTAGAAGTAATTTATCTGTGCACTGAAAGAGGAAGTCGCGGTGACCTTGGAGTTTTCTTTTGACTTCGGTAATCCAATATGTCTTCAGACGAACCCCCACTCCCACCCCGCCACCCCACTCCCCAGAAAAGCATTTTCCTGACAGTGGTCTGGCATGTTCAAAAACGATGCGATTCAAATGCAATAAAAGCAAAGGGCAAGAGATATGAGCGTTAAATACCAAGTTATGGCCAAGAACATGTAGAGAAAAGAAGCTGACTTGGAGAGGGAGGGGAGTGAGAGAAAGAGAAAAATGAGAGAGAGGCGGAAGAAAGGGAGAGAGACAGACAGACACAGAGAGACAGAGAGAGGCAGAGACAGAGAGACAGAGACAGAGACCAATACTTCGACGAGTGGTCCTTCTCGAGATGACGGGTTGTTGGTGGGGGGGGGGGGGGGGGGGGATGACGCAGTACCTTACACATATACTAACCTATCTTTGAGGATGCAGTGAAAGGCCGGGATTTGAAGATCATACAAATAAAATACGAAAAATGCAGTCTGTTCTGTTGTTCTGTCGGGAAGTGTTTAGACGGACGACCGATTGGAGCAATCAACACAGAAGAAATAACGTTTGATTGCTACACATTATGTAGACATACACATATATTAGTACGAATCTGTGAGAAGACAGGTCCAAGGCTGACGCTTCGGCAGCAGGCAGCAGAGACCTACTACTGCTGTTTTATCTCTAATAATTATGCGTGTACCGAGTAGCCTATAATAAAATCATATTCTTCAGCAGTTATCAACCGCAAGGAACTCTCTCTCTCTCTCTCTCTCTCTCTCTCTCTCTCTCTCTCTCTCTCTCTCTCTCTCTCTCTCTCTCTCTCTCTCTCTCTCTCTCTCTCTGATATATATATATGCCTTCTGATAACTGCGCTCTTGTATTTTGCCTGCTCAGATTTGCTTGACGCCGGCATTGTCTCCTCTCAAAGACCTGAGTCGCCTGCGGTAACTTTCACCTGGCATGCGTGTAAATACAAGGTACATAAACTCCACCAGCGGTACATCTACATTTACGTCACAAATTTGTAATATATGTATACATAATATGTAGCAATCAAACGTTATTTCTTCTAAAATCGAACGTCCATCCAAAGACTTTTAGATGATGTACTGCTGGTGGGCGTAAAACTCTGGTGGACTTTATGTACCTTGTGTTTACACGTATGCCAAGTGAGAGTTACCGTAGGCGATTCAGGTCTTTGTTGTGGTACTTGTGTTATGTATTTCGAGCGCTGATTAATTCCCTTATGTGTCGATTCTGCACGAGCGCTCTGGGCCTCGTTCTGATTGAGATTTATTTTCTCCTAAGAGTTATTCGCAGGGACCGAGATCCCAAAAGGTATGTGGGGGGGGGGGGGGGGCAGGGAGGAGGGGGGATCGGGGGGGGGGAGTCTGTTGCTAGGTTTGTTTAACACCGAGGTTGTCTCCCAAGAAGTATAGGCCTACTGACAGGGACAAAGACTGTAGGAAGTGGGTGAGAGGAAAACCAGTGTCGCTGCTGTTGTTGAACTTGTTCAATGCCGAGTTAAAGTCTCCTGACAGCTAGTGGCAGGCACCAAGGTCCTAGGTCCTAGCTACACCATCGCCATCAAGATGGGTAACTGTGGGAGTTAGTTTAGGGTTTCTTTCATTGGTGATGGACATGCAGCTAGTGGCGGGCACCAAGGACCCAGGTCCTAGCTACACCATCGCCATCAAGATGGGTAACTGTGGGAGTTATTTTAGGGTTTCTTTCATTGGTGATGGACATGCAGCTAGTGGCGGGCACCAAGGTCCTAGGTCCTAACTACACTATCGCCCTCAAGATGGGTAATTGTGAGAGTTATTTTAAGGTTTCTTTCCTTGGTGATGGACAGCTACTGGGTCCTAGGTCCTAGCTACACTATCGCCCTCAAGATGGGTAAATGTGAGAGTTATTTTAAGGTTTCTTTCATTCGTGATGGACAGCTACTGACAGGGACAAAGGTCCGAGGAAATGGGTGAGAGGGAAAACCAGTGCTGTTGCTGTTGTGGGACTTGTTACATGTATATACCGAGTTGTCTCCGGAGAGGTACTAGCGGGGACCAGCTACATTGTCGGCGTCAAGATGGGTAATTGTGAGAGTTATTTTAATGTTCCTTTCATTGGTGATGGACAGCTATGGGTCCTAGGTCCCAGCTACACTATCACCCTCAAGATGGGTAATTGTGAGAGTTATTTTAATGTTTCTTTCACTGGTGAGGAACAAAGTCACAATCAGATAATGTCGTTCGTTCGTTCGTTAGACGTCTTTAATGCCGAGTTGTCCCATGTGACGTGCTGGCGGTGACCGAGATCCCAGGAGGTGGGGAGCGGGTGTGGGGGGGGGGGGGGGGTGAGCTATACCTAATACTGCACTGTAACCAGTAGAATGACTCCTGCATTAGCATGTACAGCGATGAGAGCCATTTTAATGTTTCATTAATTGTTAGGGGCAAAGTAACAAGACAGTGCCCACAAACCACAACTCTTGAAGAGAAAGGATCAGAGCCGAAGCGGGGAATCGAACCGACATCATCCGCTTACCAACCCAACGCCTTAGCGCTCAGCCAAACCGGCTCACACAGACAGTGTCCATGAACCATGGACGTATAATATTATATAGGTCCATGCCATGAACCATACACTTTCTGGAGAGAGGGGATGGCCGAACGGATCGAACCGAGGCCCAGCTTACCAGCCACAGCCTCTTACTGTTGAGCCAAATGGCGAGCACCCAGAAAGACGGACAACGTTCATTTTCGCACCAATTCCAGAGACTTTGTCCTGGAACAAAGGGTCTGTGTTTTAGAGGTAACCTGGATGTAGCTGATCTTCAAACGTTCACCGGTCCAGTGAAGCAGAAAAGAGATTCAGTTTGTCGTAAGCTGTATGACTATGATTCGCCTACTTTTTGACATTTGATCCAAACAGATAAAAGGTTTTTTGGGGTTTTTTTAAAGCCATTTATTACGACAAAAACACAATCTGCAAAATAATGTTCGGGGTAATCCCCTTTGTCAGAATACAAAACGGCACTTAAACAACAGTTACACGGTAAAAAACGATGAAAAATGAGATCGAAAGCTAAATCACTTATCTGTTTTTGTTTCAGCTGTATTGTTTTCCTTCTTCTTCCAAGCACTGGACAGGAAAACAACATAGCACAACCAAAAACAGATAGAGTGGTTTAGCTCTCCATCTCACTTTTCATCATTTTTCACCGTTTAACTGTTGTTTCAGTGTCGTCTTGTAGCTTGATAAAGGGGATTACCCTGACAATTTGTAGATTGTGTTTTTGTCCTAATAAATAGCGTTCTTTTGAACCTTTTGTGTGTTTGGGTCTTATTTTAGAACGCTAGCAATTATTCTTGTTTCAGATTTTTTGTCTACAGTTGACTTCAGTTGACTTCACACTACCGTACTGTAACTGTTGAAACGAAATTTGATCCATCAAAAGTCTCTGCGTTGACTGAAATATTATGTCTCGGTGAGGGTGGGGGATAGCTCCTGAAAAAGTAAACGAAAAATAAATTGTCACATGATATAATATCTTAGGCGAAAAAGAATTGGAAAAAAAAGCAACAACGAAATATGATTGACAGATTACTTGACTGCTGCGAGACATGTCAGAAAAAGAAAACAATATGACTGGTAGACGGGTCGGTATGGAACAAACAGAAAACGATGACAGACAGACAGACAGACAGACAGAGACAGACAGAGAGAGAATGTAAAACAATCCAAACATGTCCTGGTTCAAAACTTTCATTCCAGATTTTCGCCCAACAAGTTATGGAAATCTAGATGAGAATGCAGAGGAAAACGACAACAAAAAACCCAAACCAACCAGGTCGATCGGGAGGCACAGACAAATATGATAGGTAGAATGATGTGGAAGTAGGGCAAGAGTGACAGCTCAATTTGGCCGCTAATACACGTCACGTAAGCGGGAGTCACCACAGGCAAACCCATCCAATAAGCACGAGAACTGTTCAGAGATGGGGGATGGTGAAGGGGGGTCGGGGTCGGGGGGATGGGGGGGGTCGGAGGGGGTGTCGGGGGGAGGGGGGGGGAAGTTAGAGGGGTAGGGAGGGAAACGGCACGCCGTGGTCCCCATCGATTTCTTAGAAATAGTTGATGCCTCAGCCATGGGAAACTGCTATTGATCTCTTGCCGTGCGAATCCGACCACAGATTGCCGTCTTACAAATGTCTGAGCTGGCCAGTTCTCTTTTCTCTACCAACCTCGACTCTGCTTGGGCAACACAGCAAAACTCCACATAGTCAGCTCACTGGTCACCCGCCTCTGTGGCTCTCTCTGTCTGTCTGTCTGTCTGTCTCTGTCTGTCTGTCTGTCTGTGTCTCTGTCTGTGTCTCTGTCTGTCTGTCTGTCTGTCTGTCTGTCTGTCTGTCTGTCTGTCTGTCTGTCTCTCTCTCTCTCTCTCTCTCTCTCTCTCTCTCTCTCTCTCTCTCTCTCTCTCTCTCTCTCTCTCTCTCTCTCTCTCTCTCTCTCTCTCTCGCTCTCACGCGTGTTTGTCCGTATGTGTGAGTGTGCGCGCGCGCCCGTGTATATTTTCTGATGATTGTCTTTGTTGCCTGTTTCGATAGCTCAGTTTGAGTCTGCATGTGCAAATAACTGTTGTCGATTACTTGGCTCAACCCAGTTAAGCATTACAGGCACCCGCTCTGCGTAGCAACAGAAAAATACTATATTGAATATCTTTTTTCTTCGTCGTAATTTCTTCTTCTTCTTCTTCTTCTTCTTCTTCTTCTTCTTCTTCCTGCTCCTCCTGTACCCCATTCTCTCCCCTCTTAAATTTTGTCATTTTCTCTCTGTTTCCAAGCGGTTTCGATTTTAACCGAGTCAAAATTAAATTTTACTGTTAGCAAATTGTCACGCACTTGCCTGCGATTTGCTGCCCTCAAACTGTCCACGTGCATTCACGAGCAGTGTCCTGATGTCTCTGTTTTATTGCATAGCGCGAGGCAGTCTGCTGTTATTTCGTCATATTTCGCAGAGATTTCCCCTCTCTCGGAATTTTCTGTATCTCACGTTACGATGTTTCCTCGGAATATTTGGTATCTTCATAATTTGTTTGAACTATGCTTTATAATCACGTAAGGCCGCGCGCGTGGATCAGACAGGTTTCCAAAGCTGATTTCATGACTGGCTTCCAGTCGAAACACATTTTGTGGACATATATTATTGCCGTGTCGATAGGAGCAAACAAAGGGGGTTTATATAAGATAATAATTATCTGCTTCATA
>OY757541.1:10427751-10435477 GCA_963584105.1 Alviniconcha strummeri
CGGGTGACCCACAGAGTGTTTGGCTGGAGCACGCTACAGTAACAACAACAAACCCAGGCCTTTGGGACCGTCACGGCATTTCGAACCGCAAACCACTCACTGTGCTAACCATTACTCTGCCACAACCACTGAAGCGCTAACATTTACGAGTATTAACACAACAAGTCGAAGTGCACAAAAACTGCCTGCACTATAATGATACCGAAGGGAAACAAAGCTCAACAAATAATTACTAGCCCGCCTGGAACTTCTAATGACAGTTTATTATTTTGTAGGACGTTAAAATCATATTAGCAGAACAAGGTTACGTGCGACTGCCTGCCTGCACATAAGGCAGAACACACGAGAACTCGCCACGTACTAATAACGAGAACAATGGCGTTGCTTTCAAGCTACTGTCCCTAACGTCCCTGTGTCAGGCCACACCCAAGGTCCATTCCGTCTCGCCAGCCCTGTCGCCAGAGGACAGACCAGAGCGTTGGTATGGTACCATCCGAAGGAGATCCCGCACTGCTGCCATGTTTCTGAGGCGCTCAGAGGTGTTATCAAATCAGTTCTAATCGCGTGGAAAACATGTGTGGCCCACTTACGAAAGAAGACGACGAAGAAGACTGTGGGATAGTGTCCGGCACATCGTCTGGGGTTTGTCTTTCCAGTGTTTTTTGCACAGAGAGCCTGCTGTGTCCTATTCTTAGTGCTCCAAGCCCATTTTGACTTATAAATTAAAAGATTAAAACACATAAAAGGTTCAAAAGAACGCTATGTATTAAGACACAACATGCGAATTTTCGGGGTAATCCCCTTTATCAAGCTACAAAACGACACATAATTAACCAACACTCAAAACGGTGCAAATTTATTGGTAGAACAAAGATACGTGTCTGTTTTTGGTTGAGCTAAGCTGTTTTCGTGTAAAGTGAAAAATAAATATCAAGCTATAAAAAACACCTCTTTTTTTTACTTTAACAGTCTTTATCCTTTGATTTAAACAAAATGTATTGAAAATAGAACTGTTGGATCGTACAACTAACAAAAATTGCTTATATCAGTACAGCCCTAGCATTAAACGTTATTCTTTCCACCTTGCTTTTTATTTTTTTTATTTTTTTTCCTGAGGACTTTTAATGTTTTGGTGTAACTTATTGACATATGTTGTTATCTTGATAATTGTAAGATCAGTCTAATACCACTTATGTCAAAAGACTATAAATAAATATTTTTAAAAAAGGGGGGGGAGAGAGACGATGAGGGGCCGGGGGGGGGGGGATTTAATGAAATTAGCCCTCTCACATTGGAATCGAACATAACTCTTGAAGTGCTTGCAACAGGTAAAAAGAACATGATTTGAGAACATTTGACGTTCTGTCCAGTGGCAAAGGCAGCAGCTGCAGCAGCAGCGGCAGCAACCGCTGCAATAAATAGCATCAGCAGCATCAATAACCTGCTTAAAGTTATAGCCCAGTGGCGTTTCCAGTGTATAAATTGAGTTTCACCTCACGGCCTATATTGCCGGAGGGGTCGGGGTTGCTTAGCGAACGTCGGAACAAGGTCTCACCTTGCCCAGAAACGGGACAGACATTTGAGAAAGGACTCGCACTTACATGGATTCTGCTTCTTCTTTTCCTAGTCTGGAAAGGGGCATGCGTACGTTGATTGAGATCTAAATAAGATCGCAGTCGATGTGTATTGTTATACCATTCGGCCACTCGCTCGCTCAGTACGTCAGAGTACGATCCGTAAATAGATATAATTATTTATTGTTACTATAGTTATATGTATATAATTTTATATTGTCCATAATCTGGTGGGAATGAATGATCTTGTGAAGCTGGAGTTTGGGTTGTGCCGTAGTATGTTAAGATGCTGTCGAGAAAAGGAGTATCGGAATGCGGTGTTTGTTCCGGATTTGTTGTGCGCTTTGAGGGTATCATTCATAGAGAGCGAGAGAGGCAGACAGACAGACAGACAGACAGAATCCCTGTCTCTGTCTGTCTGTCTGTCTGTCTGTCTGTCTGTCTGTCTGTCTGTCTCTCTCTCTCTCTCTCTCTCTCTCTCTCTCTCTCTCTCTCTCTCTCTCTCTCTCTCTCTCTCTCTCTCTCTCTCTCACACACACACACACACACACACACACACACACACACACACACAGTACTCAATACACCATGCTCCAATCGTTTCTGTTCCTGTAACAGTTTTGCAAAAAAATATGTCGTTAGTGTTTGCGATTTTATGGAATGTGCGCGTGTGTCTGTTTTTCTCGAGTGATTTCTGTAATGTGTGTGTGTGTGGGGGGGGGGGGGTGAGAGAGAGAGAGAGAGGGTGTGGGTGAGTGCGCGCGCGCGCGCATGTTTGTGCGTGAGTGCGCGGGGGCATATATACTATGCGTTCTATCGTGTTCGGCTTTGTTTGTCTGTAAGCTTCGTTGTACTCGTTCTAAGTTTATTACTTATTTTGTTATGCTTACTGAATGTTCCCAGCGTAGTCAGTCTTGCCGAGGAACTAGCAAAAACGATTCAGTGAAACCTGGAAACCGAGACATAGTTCTTGTTTGTGCGACCCAAGTGCAAAGCCGGGTGGTTAAGCGGGTATTACAGGTGTAGCAAGGGTGTTAACGAATCAGCGCAGGCAAGTGAAGAGAGAGAGAGAGGGAGGGAGGGAGAGAGAGAGAAGAGGGGCGAGAGAAGAAAGCTAGGAGGTGTAGGGTGGAGTGGGGGGTGGGGGGGCAAGTCCGTACGCTAAGGTTCAGGGACCGAAGCGAGGTGTGTTCCCCTTCGCCGCTGACCTGTAAAAGATTTCACGCTAATCTGCACCCCGTCTCTCGTTCTGTTGCAGGCTTCACTCGATCGACGTCGTGCCTCTGGTCCTGTGTCCTAACCATTGCTGTTCATCGCCCGAGGCTCTGAGGGCGGGAGTCGTCGCACCCCTGCTTACGCGTCCACACTCAACTCTGTCCGTTTATATTCCCCCACCCCCAGCACCCCACACCGCCAGTTCCTGGGCCGCTCGAGGACGCCTCCACTCTTCCTCTTCTGCTGTGTTGGCCACTCTGTCCTAATTCCCTGTTCGAGCTTGAACGATTTCGCCCGGCGCATTATTAGCATTATCATTATTTCAAATCTAAATCGAGCGTCGCAGCTGTGCCGAAACCGTTTGTGTTGTGGGGGATTGTTCACAGTCCCTGAAGACAGGCGAGTACTCCGGGTCCAATCTACCGATCTACGGGACTGTCGGGCTAATCATAACTGCGTGTCTACCCTACACAGTGCCTGTGCGGAAAAACAAGTCCCCTCCGGCTACTGTGTTTGGACGCTTCTTCTGTCGGCGACAGTTTGCTACGTGACAGATGGTTGGGCACAGAGCGCTGGGTGAAAGGCGGACGCAACACTGACACACACACACACACACACAAAAAGAAAAAAGAAAAAAAAGTGAGGATTACAATATCGCTGCGGTTCTATTTCTATACTGGCTTATTTCTATACTTGCCATAGACGAGTGCGTGGCTGTGAAAGCGGCTGCCAGTAGGCTGTTCGCGAATTTTTCTCGGCCCCCAGCTCTATCGGAAGTGATTTGCGTTTAACGATTGTGCTACCCTCTCCAAAGCGGGCTGCAGTTTGCGTGAAGTGTGCTGTCACAAAGGCTGGCCGGACAATAAAAGCTAAAGAGGTGTGGCTCGCTGCGCCTGAAAGAGAAATGTGGCAAATTTGTATTCATGACAATGCCTTCACCCTTCAATGCTTCACTCGCTACGCTAAGTAAGCCGAGGTAGGCACTGCCAGAGCTGGTCGTTCTTTTACTGTAGTCGGCGAGCTGTTGGTCGTTCGGATGGATACGGCTTCTTCCTGCCTTTCTTCAGCGTCTCTCGTTACCACTGCAGACTACAGCATGTTCCTCCGGAGCTCCCTCGTCGTCCTTTGCCGCCCCCACCGTGCCACACAAGCGTGGGTGGGTCATCGCTCGGACGTTTGAACCGCTGCTAGACCAGCCTGTCTATCGTCTCCTCGGTGCCTGTGCTTGTTCTTCGACGCTTAGCTGTTCAGTAACAGCATGGAGTACCTTCTTTTTGCACCCAAAGGACCGACGTGATTAAGGCGTTGTCCAGGTGGAATTCTGAATCTGTGACTGTTGTTTGGTGGTTCTTTGTGTCGTCTGCAAGTTCACCAACAAGGAACGGGACCACTGAAAGTAGAGTGAGACCCCTCGGTCCCATACGAGGCTTCAGTGCGGTTCGTTTACCACCCCGCTTGATTCGTTTGCACGCACTCCTTGCTGTGAACTGGATTCAGGTCAGCCCGGATCGGAACCTGACTCTTCAGAGTGTTGTTAACACCCACAGCGTGTCAGTGGCCTAGATCCGACTGCAACACTTACCGTCTGCTGTATATGTATTTATATACATCGGTGGGATATATGCGTATGTTCTGTATTGAAATCTGTACATGTGTATGCGTGCGTGCGTCCGTGCTCGCATGTAGGTCAACACTCCTGTGTCGCTCCCTCCTTTGAAGCTGGGTGGTGTGAATGAAAGTTCACCTCATTTTGCTGCTCGCGTACCCGGCCTCAACAACTTTGCGATGTGCACACACACCAAGCAGTGAGCGCAGTGTGAGTAAAAGGTGAAGAGGAAGGCCGTTGTCGGAGTGTTGACACGGTGCCTAGTGACAGGAGAAAAGAATCTATTAGCAGCACTCTCTGTCCCTCTCCCTCTTTCTGTTTCCACGGTGCTTCCCTCCTACCCGTTAAGGAATTTTTTTTCTCCCTCTCTCCCTTTTTTTAATATTTTTTTACCCTCTCTTTTCTTTCAGCTGTCTGCCGCCAATGAGTTCACGCCGTGCGAGGATGAATAAATACCCGGCCCGTGTCCTCTCCTAATCGCACTGCATTGAGAGGACAAAGAGAGAGCCTAAGAAAGCACTTATTGATTGGCTTACCGAACAACTCCCGCGCAGCCTACCTACAAGCGGGCAAATATCAGAAAATACTGCACCGCCTGGGAGCGACTTGATTCATTAACTTCAACAAATCGCCGGTTTACAGTGCCGAGTGCTTTGACTCCGTGGCGATTCTTCTCGCTCCCCAATCCCTCGAGCTTGCCAAAGCGTGAAGAGGGGGAAGAAGCGAAGGACTGAAAACACCTTGGCCTGTGCTTTTTGAACCCCCCAGCAGTGTTTGAATTAAGACCCTTGCCTGATTAGCGGGTTACTGCTGGCACCCGGAGAGGCGTGCAGAAAGAAATTATCTTCACGGCCGGGCAGACGAAAGGTGACGTATCTTGGAAGACAATCTGCTCAAGAAAAGGGACGTATCTTGGAAGACAATCTGCTCAAGAATAGGGACGTATCTCTAAAGACAATCTTCCCAAAGTGGTATAAGGCTGTCGACTGCTGGAATTTTAGCTGTGTACGTGTTGTTCCGTTGCTACGGTTGGATTTTCTCACCTTCTCTTCTCCTCCAGCTCAGTTTTCGGAAAACAAGCACTCGGAGCCTACGAGCAGCACGCGTGAAACTTTGCACGGCGAGGGAAAAAACCGGAGTGGCAGCTATAGCATTGCATGGTCTGCCATAACACAAAAATATCTCTCATTGACAACTCGCCGGCTATTAAAAAAAAAGGGGAAAAAATACAAAAAAGAGAGAGAGAGAGAGAGAGAGAGAGAGAGAGAGAGAGAGAGAGAGAGAGAGAGAGAGAGAGGAGAAAAAGAGAATCGACCCTCAAATCGATCCAGGTCTGTGTATTAGAGTGTGTGGGGGTCGAGATAGCTTGAAGGCTTTTTCACGACAGACTGCTCCGCTTGTTCAAAGCTCCGGAAACGAGTAGTCTCTGCAACGCTGAAACGATTTTTAAAGACCCCTCCTCTTCGATCAGTAGAACAAGGAGAGCGAAGGCCTTGTGGTCAATGCTTCAGCCTCAGTGTTCAGCCACTTTCCCTGGGTTCCAGCACTAAAAGGCAGGAGGAGCAGTGGAAGGGAAATAAGCCAGACTGTAAAGGAAACCTGGCAGCAAACTGGTTGTTGTGATACCTAAATCCACTCAATACCAGCTCCCACCATTCCAGCGTTGTTGTTGTTTGAGGCCCCCATATTTTCTTTTTCTTTCTCTCTGCCCTTCCCCCCTCTTTCTTTTATTTTTGTATACTTTTTTTTTTTAAAGCGGCCTTGGTATTCTGCGCCAGTCTGCACGAGTTTTACGTCACGAACAGCGGTGACAGCGGAGTTAGGTGCACGTGTTGCTAAGCTGGCTTTGTCACAGCAATTTCAGCCTCTTCTTCCTTAACCGCTGCAGCTGTTGAACCTTTCGGACTGAGCAGAAGCACGGCATCCGTTAGCGCCTTGCTTCCATCTGCAGCCAGCATCCCCAGGTCTCCGCCACGAGCCACTGTAGGGCAGCCGTTGGGGATTTTGTGTCTAAACGGGCTTCAGCGGAGGTTCGTAACCCACTTAACAGGTTGTTAACGAGGGGCGTGAAAACACGGCAAAGCTGTTGCCTCTCAGTCCCCGTCCTGCGCGACCTCGCCACACGCTCCGCCGGCCGGGCACATCAGAGCCGATGAGGAAAGTCGGTTAAAAAGGACTCACTGTAACTCACTTTCCGGATCGTTGCTTCGCCGTTTTGTTGCGGCCATCTCGGAGACCGTCTGCCTGTGTCTGCGGTAGATGCCTTGGGACCACTGCGCTCAGTGCCGTGATCACAGCCCACCGCTGATCATCTCTATAGTGTCTGCGGCACAGGGAGAGGCAATCCACGCTGCGGTCTGTCAGGCCTCTCTGATGCGGAGTTTGTTCCCAGGAGTGTATAGCACCGACATTTAACACTTAGCTCATTCAGGGTTGTTTTCCCGGACTAAAGGCGACTCTGGGTGGCCAACTCCATGATCAGTAGTTAAAGAGCAACATCAACAACAACAAAAGTGAACTATAATAATAAAAGCAAAACAAGTGTGGTTGTGACTCTTGTCGAGACACGTTCACTGTGACGAGAGACTGAAGCGTTTGTCACGTGCGGAAGAGAGTTCCCCACTCGCCGCCACTATCCTCGGTCTTCACCATCTCGCGGAGCCTCTTCCCCGGGCCGGTGTGGCGGCCGTTCCCCCGGCGTGGTTAATATCAATAACCTGAACCCCCAGGCTGCCGACCGCCCAGCACTGTCTCACGGGGGCGCCTGGAAGGGAGGAATACAGAATCAAAACACTGCTCATCCATGCGTGCTGAGTGAGAGCAGGGAGAGGGGCCTTGCCACGAGCTAGGGAGGGCTTGCTTCGGACTCGTATATTGTGATCGAACACTCTCGCCCCTTATCGATCCAACTCGCCAGGAATTTTCACTGCTCTCCTATCTTCCCCCGCCTCTTCCTCCTTCTTCTCAGTGTTTTTGGCCTTGTCCTCTCTCGTCCCTCCTCTCCCCCCCCCCCCCCCCCCCACACTCCACGTCGGTCTCTGTGCTGTCGCGTGGGTGCACGTGGTAGGCGCGTGTCGTAGGGGTAACGAGTGGTATACAACAAGGGAACACCCAAAAGACATTGTCAGAGGAAGGAAGCCAAGCGACTGCATCGCCATCAGTTCAACGACCCACTACCTACCCACCCCTTCAACGACCCACCACCTACCCACCCCCTCAACGACCCACCATCTACCCGCCACTTCTATCGCCCACCGTATCCACCATCTGCTGTTACCTCTACTGGACAAAAACTCTTTGAGTTGCTTTTTTTTTTACCTCAGTTATCCTG
>OY757541.1:10442877-10457877 GCA_963584105.1 Alviniconcha strummeri
AGCCTCAGTTGCTTCTGGTTAACTACTGCTCTGCTATCATGTAGATTCATTTAAACTGTTAAAGAACTTAGGGCTTCACAAAAGCTTCGTGCTGGGTTAGGCTTTTTCATATTTTATTTTTACGTCCAAAAATGAGGAACAATATTAACAACAGCATTAACGACCACAACAACTAACTTAAGACACATAAACGGCTTTATATGCATTAACGGATGAAACAATCATTTTTTGAGAATAAATAATCAGTGAGAAGTGTTGAAATGGTTAACATCAACAAATGAACATCTAAATGAACTACTTGCTATCGCAGTAGGTGTGTTTATTATTTTGCTGTTCCATTTTCAAAGACACCATTTGGTTCACAGTTCTGGTGTGTGTGTGTGTGTGTTGGGGGGGGGGGGGGGGTTGTGTGTATGTGTGTGTGTGTGTGTGTGTGTGTGTGTGTGTGTGTGTGTGTGTGTGTGTGTGTGTGTGTGTGTGTGTGTGTGTGTGTGTGCATGTAGCTCTGTGTGTGTGTGTGTGTGTGTGTGTGTGAGAGAGAGAGAGAGGGAGTGTAAGAGAAAGAGTGTATATGATAGAGTGTGTGTGGCTGTGAGAGAGAGAGAGAGAGTGTGTGTGTGTGTGTGTGTGTGTGTAAGAGAACGAGTGTGTATGATACAGTCTGTGTGGTTGTGTGTGCACATATATGTGTGTGTGTGTGTGTGTGTGTGTGTGTGTGTGTGTGTGTGTGCATGTTTATGCACATAACCAGAGTAGCACAACTATGATATATATATATAAACAGCCTGCTGCTGTGCCAGCAACAAACACCAACATTATTATGAAATACCAGTACTGTAGCCCGCTGGTTGTCTTCACTGTACTGCTACAATGCAACTCTGCCTCTTGCTAACACCTGTTCTCTGTGTCTGCTGCTACAGTGCAGTTCGACTTCATGGTAACACCTGGTCTCTATGGCTGATGCTACAGTGCAATTCTGCCTCATGGTAACACCTGTTTTCTATGTCTGACACTACAGTGCAACTTACCTGTTCTCCATGTCTGATGCTACAATGCAACTCTACCTCATGGTAACACCTGTTCTCTATGTCAAACACTACAGTGCAACTGTACCTCATGGTAACACCTGTTCTCTGTGTCCAACACTACAGTGCAACTGTACCTCATGGTAACACCTGTTCTCTGTGTCCAACACTACAATGCAACTCTACCTCATGTAACAACTGTTCTCCATGTCTGACGCTGACAGGTGCCAGGTGGCCAAGGGAGTGTTGCTACGGAGCAAGGCACCCCCCAAAAAGCCCAAGCGTCCATCCGAGCGGCACATGGAGGAGGTGATCGTGGTGTCCACCAAGAAGGACCATGATGATGGCACGCAGGACACCGGCACGGACCAGAGAGTGGAACAAGCCAGACGCACAGAAGGTAAAGCATGGGCAGGATTTTAAAATCATTTAAAGTTTTTGCTGTTGTTGTTGTTGATGATGATCTCTGCTGGAAAACTTTCTTTGTCAAGTCAAGTCAAAATACAAATGCACAAAAGGTTCAAAAGAACGCTGTTTATTAGGACAAAACACTACATGCAAATATTTTATGTTACTGATTGCTTTTATATAGCACTATTCTCCGCTCTCGAGCAGACTCAGAGGATTTTCAAGGTAATCCACCTACCAAGCTGTGAAACGTCACTTAAACAACAGCTAAACCATGAAAAATGATGAAAAATGAGATGGGGAGCTAAACCATTGAATTCTTGATTGCTGGTGCAAGAGAGTCTGGCGCTGAAACCATGAGACCGTGGAGCTACTGTAGAAATGGTGTTGCAGTTCAGCTTGTGTCACCTTCCCTTTTACTTCACAGAGCAACTCATTTGCTGCAATAATCTTTAGCATTATTGCATTAATTAGCACCAGAAAAAAAGAAGAAAAAAAGATGTTACCCATGCTTTAGGTACCTAGGACCTTTGTGTTCCAAAGAGTCTTGATGTTTTGGTAAGTAAGTAATTTGTTTTTTACGCCCAGTCAACCATTACGGTTATCTCAGAGCATTTTGACGTTTTGGTATTAGATCAGCATAACAAGACATTTGCAGAACAAATCGTTCGCCTGCTTTTTGTAAAGCAACCATTTTTGTGCAGATTCTGTCCAAGATTTCTTTGTGCTTTTTAATTAATTATGTTTATGTACATCCTACTTGTTGGGGGGTTATTTTTTTTTTTCCAGGAATTTTTGTCTTGATTTTTTTTCTCTCTCCCGCATCATGTAGACTGGGATGCCAACGTTCGCTGCATCTAGAAATGATTCCTTGACAGAGTCAACAAGAGGCTTTCATTTTGCTTCCTAGTCTCTACATTTCTTCTTCTTTTTTCTTTTTCTTTTTTGACAAGGAGAATATTGATTGCTTTCTTCCTTTTCTTTTGTGAGTTAATTATTTATAATGTGTTCAAGGAGTAGGGCCTCCGTAGTTTTCTACATGTCCTGCCCTTGCTTCCAGATGAGGATCAGGCAGTGGTAGTTGCCGTTGAAAGGGATGATCTTGATGGGGATGACACAAAGCTAAAGTCTCCCGCTAAGACAGGTAGCTTGCGCACAGGCTTGCCCCCTGAATGTGGTGGTGTGGGCATAGTTTGCTTTGTTGTTGTGCTTCGTTGCTTTGCTTCATTAACTTCTAATGATTGCTGCGTTTGGCTTTTCAGTGCACCTTGCGGATGCTTTGTTTTTCTTTTCTGTTTGGTTTGAGTCATGTTTGTTTAGTGCTGTGAGGTGACCAGCGTTCTTTTTTTTCTGGTTCTTTTCAGTGCACCTTGCGGATGCTTTGTTTTTCTTTTCTGTTTGGTTTGAGTCATGTTTGTTTAGTGCTGTGAGGTGACCAGTGTTCTTTTTTTTCTGGTTCTTTTTTTTCTGTGATCATTTTTGTTTGCTTGTTTTTTTTGTTTTGTTTCTTTCTTTTTGCTGGATTTACACTTTGTTAGGGTCTTTAGCTTATGCGTATTGTGCTGATGTTTGAGCCATTTTGTTTAGTACTGTGAGATAACCTCTTTTGTGTGTGTGTGTGTGTGTGTGTGTGTGTGTGTGTGTGTGTGTGTGTGTGTGTGTGTGTGCATCTGTTTTTCCCTCTCACTATTTTTCTCTTTCTTTCTTTCCTTCTTTCTTTCTTTTTCTGTGTGATCACTGTTTTTTTGGTGCTCTTGTTGATGGATTTTAGTTACTTTAGATCTCTTTCTGTATAATGAGAGTTTTATAAACTTGGATCATTTTACAAGAAAAAAAGAGAAAAAAATGTAATTAAAAAAATATTATATTCTGTTTTATTGAGGTGTGGGTGTGGTGGAGGGAGGGGATATAGCATGAGTAAAAAATGTGGGTGTACAGTTATGTACTGTACACTGTGGATGTAGTGTGAGGTGAAAAATAAAACAGTGGATGATATGCGCAAGAAGTGTCCGTACAGTTTTTACTGATCTGCATGTTTAAAAATATATATTGTTTTGTTTTTGTTCTTGCTGCTGTTGTTGTAAATATCTACGTGTGTGTGTGTGTGTGTGTGTGCGTGCGTGCGTGCGTGCGTGTGTGCGTGCGTGTGTGTGTGCTACAAATAGTGTTTTCAGCGCATTGTGTGTGATGCAAATGGTATTCACGTATGAGATTATTCGCACATTAAAATTTGTTTGCAGTTTGCTAATACGAGTGGAATGAAAAGATTTCACTAAGGCATGAAATAACACCAGGCTTACTATAACATTTACAGTCCAGTTGAGGTCAATCTTTTGAACATGCTGTAAGGCTGAGTAAATTATTTTGTTTCCAATTATTTTATTATTGAGCTGTTTAAAGATCAGTTCATAATGAGTACAGCTGTTAAGTTTCTGCTTCATCTTTCTGTTCATAGTTTTTGCTTCGAAGTGGGTGTGAGCATTTTTTCGGTGCATTTCTGTAGGCCACCATAAGTTTAAAAAACAAACAAAAAAACTGGTTGAACTGCATGGGTTTATATTATTTAATGTAAGCTTGGTGTTGTTATCAGAAACTTTATGAGTGTTACGAATGCTTTGTGTTAATTATAGAGTAACGAAGGTGAGAATCTAGACTTTCAGGCAAGATGTCCTGTTTATGTTATCCAGTATATTTGTATAAACATTTGTGCTGATGGTATTCCACTTTGACTTCATTGGCATGTTTATGCATATCACAGTGCATGATGTTGATTGTGGTGAAGAGCAGATTTATCAAGCAAATTCCCATTCAGTAAAGCCAAAATGCTTGATTCAAAAATAAAAAAAATATGACAGTGACCTTTTAGGCTGAAGGAGTTACATGCTTGATTGACAGATGTCAAAGCTTGTGGATTTGATTCAAAAACAAAAATATAACAATAACCTTTTAGGCTGAAGGAGTCACAAGTTTGATTGACATATGTCAAAGCTTATTGTTTTGATTTAAAAACACATATATCACAATGACCTTTTGGGCTAAAGTAGTTGCATATTTGATTGACACACGTCAGAGTTGTGGATTTATTTTCATTGTTGAACTGTGAGCATTAATCTGTCAGCTTCCATTGCATGTCCTTAGGAAACCTATTCATACAAGCTAATTGTTGTTTTTAAGGTAAAGGTCTTGTGATCTGAGATGAGAACCTTAATGCTGCTGCTGATGATTATTATGATTTTTATTATTGTTAGTATTATTATTATTATTATTTCCCAGGTCTGCCACTGCAGTCACTTTTGTTGGGTGCTTTGAATGAAATCCAAGTACAGGCTGTATCATGTTTTATATCTTGGTTGTTTTAAGCTGGTGTGTGGAGTTGGTAACCACTGTTAGATAGACACATGGCAGTGTGCTGAATGTCACTCTTGTTGGTGTGTACAGAGACCAGCTATGCTGATGACTTCGAGGATTCCCATTCCTTCGCTTCCTCCAAAAAATCCTCCGGCAGCTCCTCTTCTTCCTCTTCCTCCTCTTCTGACTCGGAGAGCGAGACAGAGACCAGCGCTCGCAAGGACGAAGGTAGGATCCGTGTTTTTGTTTAAGCGTCAAAAGCAGAGCAACGTCTTCTGTCTGCATGTTTTAATTTGTGGTCATTCTAAACTTTGATCTCACTTCACTTGCAGCGTGCCAATCAGACTAGTCTGAGAATGCCAGCCATTCTGTTGACAGCATGACCATTTGTTGAACAACACGCATAGTCTGGAATACGTGGAAAAAATATGTTTTAGTCGGTGACTAAAAGTTTTAAAAATCGCTTGCCAGGACCAGGGACTTGAACCTGTGACAGCACCGCACCTGGCTTTTCAGTCAGATGCTCCACCAACTGAGCTATCCCCACTAGAAAGACAGACAACACAAACTGATGGACCACATGAGTGGTCTTATTTTTGGCAGGTTCAACTAACTCAGACAGTTGACAATCGTTGTTGTGGACTTTATTGACTGTATGATTACCAGTTTATTGAGATCTCTGCATATTCCATTTATATGCATATAAATCAAGTGATAAATATGCAGCAACAAGAACAAAGCTATTGGTGTGCATAGGACAAACAAACCAGCAATAACAAAATCTGGATAGGACAGACTAACCAATTATTTTGGGGGGATAGGACAGACTAACCAATTATTTTGGGGGGATAGGACAGACTAACCAGTTATTTTGGGGGGATAGGACAGACTAACCAATTATTTTGGGGGGATAGGACAGACTAACCAATTATTTGGGGGGATAGGACAGACTAACCAATTATTTGGGGGGGATAGGACAGACTAACCAATTATTTTGGGGGGATAGGACAGACTAACCAATTATTTTGGGGGGATAGGACAGACTAACCAATTATTTTGGGGGGATAGGACAGACTAACCAAACAAAATCTGGACCGGACAGACAAATCCCCTTCCCCAATTTTTTTTTTTTTTTTTTTTTTAACAAATGGATAGGACAGACTAACCAAAAAGATATAGACAGGACAGACTTACAAAAATATAGACAGGACAGACTATCCAAACAAATATAGACAGGACAGACTAACCCAACAAATCTGGATAGGACAGACTAACAAAAACAATCTGGATAGGACAGATTAACCCTCCAAAAAATCTGGATAGCACAGACTAACCCCAGGGCCCCCAAAACCTGGATACGACAGACTAAGAAAAAAATCCCAAAACTCTGGAACAGAGATGACCGTTAGCATTCTGAAAAATAATCAAAACGTACAAAATGTCTAAAATTTAGGGGGGGGGGGGGGGGGGGGAGCCAGTACAAAACTGCAAATTTTAAGGGTACTTTTTTCTTCAGTTGACCCAAGGACCAAGAAACTGATTTGTTGCATGAAACACGTGATTAGCTGGTTCTATGACTCAGCTGTGTTTCGTTTGATTTCACATATGATGTGTTTGGTCATGCAGTCAGCATTTGGCTTTTTTCTTCTTCAAAACTGTTAACAAAAAAGACCATTTGATCCTGGTCACACTTTTTGCAGTCACCTTGCTGCCCCGTATTTGAATCACTGTGTGTGTTTGGTCACGTACCAATTATACCCCAGTTGCCCTCTTCAAGCCAGAGGAGTTTCAGGTCGTGTGGATTTGCTTTGATGTGCAAACAGTGTTTGGTCACGTACCAATTATACCCCAGTTGCCCTCTTCAAGCCAGAGGAGTTTCAGGTTGTGTGGATTTGCTTTGATGTGCAAACACTGTGTGAAAGGCTGACAAAATTACAGACTGCAAGCACCCATACTTACATGTTGGATTGACTAATAGCGTTGTCTTTTGATCGGATTCCACAAAAAAGCCGGAATGTCTTATCACGCTGTTGGGAAAAAGAGAGAAAAAGAGCATTTTATAATGTTGTTGGAAAAAAACATATTAATTTTGTCCAAGCGAGTGAACGGAAGTATCTGACGAAAATGTGTGAAGGATTCTTGTTTTTGCAATAGTTATTCACGAAATCAATTTCCGTCTCTTTGCTCAGAATTACAGCTTCGTTGTTGTTGTTGTTGTTGTTGTTGTTGTTGTTGTTGGTTGTGGTGCTGTGTCGTTCTTGTCATTGTTATTGTTATCACCATGGAAATCCAGCATCTGAAAGAGGTAGACATGCATCTGCAGACGTTGCAAGCTACAACTTAATCACTCAGAACATAAACATTGGTTTAATTGGAGGAGGAAAAACAAACATAGACACAGTTTGCATTTGAAGCACAGCATTGGCAACTGGAATGGCGGTCAAATCTTGGCCTATGTTAGTGTGTGGGGGGCAATATGCCATGAACATAATTAGGTAAAAATGTAATACATTCACCAAGCCTTTTCATAGATGTATACTTTTTAGTAATGATCATCATCATCATCATAACAGTGGGAAGAAAAGAAAGAGAGAGAAGTGGAAACACTAAAGAAGTGGAAACACTAAGGCCTGCATGCAAAAGGTTAAACAAAACTAAAACAGTGGGGTCTTAGAGTGCTCTTTCTCAAATGAGCCCTAGGTGCATTCATTTCAATACTCAAGTTAACCCTTTCACTGCCATGCTTGCCGCACCCTCACTAGGAAAATGACCAACAAACATGCCAAACTATAAATCAGTAAGGCTTTTTCCCAGTTTGCATGAGCACATGAAAGAATAATATTGAAAGTATATTTGTGTTATAGGGCCAGTAAATATACTTTTTGCAGGTGTGTTCAGCCTGCAAATTTTACAGGCTGGGGCAGCAAAGGGGTTAAAGACAACAACAAACAAATGACACCAAAACACAATATTAACATATATAAATTTAGCATTAAACTTCAGCCCCCCACCTGCCCACCCCTCCCAGCATAGACACACACAAACATCCAAATTGGTTTTTCCAAGAAGAGCTACTTTTGTAAGTAGAACCCTTCAACAACATCAGACATCTCTCCCAATGAAAACCCAGCCACACAAGTGATGCAACTGACCAGACATGTATGACGGCAGATAACTTATGAACCAATCAGAATCCCGAACACTCATGGCCGTACACTAAGCAGCTGAGTACCAACCAGACTGGTGTAAATGATATTGGGCTTGTTTCTCATAAGCAAAGAATATTTGTGTGACAGTCTCTCTTTTTTTCTCTTTTTTTTCTTCTTCCCCCCTCCCCCCCCCCCCCCCCCCACACGCACACACACCACAGTCTCTGTTGCTGTTTTTGCCCCCTCCCCCCCCCCCCGCCCCACACCCAACACACATTGAAAGCTTGCAACAACGGACATATTTGTTGATCAGCTATGGTAATTAGTTGTATAGATAAAAAAAAAGAAAAAAAGTTGATAACATGCAGAAGCCACAATCTGTGTTCATGGAAGAGAGAGAGAGAAACCTCATGATTAATATGCTTGATTTTGTTCGACAAAGCCTGTAGATCTGGCAGTAGCTTTGGTTATGTTTCCATAAAAAAGAAAAAGAAAAAAAGAGAGGTTTTATTGTGTTCTGTAATTTGAAGATTTGTTTAATGTATATTGTGTTCTGTAATTTGAGGATTTGTTTAATGTTTTTTTCCTTTTGGTTCTGTTCAGTTTGAAGGTACAACTCTGATTAAATTGTGCGAGATTGGAACATTAAAACAGTTTAGTGATTGTCTTTGTGGTTTTTTTTTTTTTTTTTTTTTCCTTCTGGTTTTTTGTTTGTTCTGTTGATTTCTTTCACTGTTGATTTTGTTTTGAAAGCTGTGTTACATAGGTTCCTGGTTTTCTCTTGCAGAGTGAAACAAGTGGAAGGAATAAAACCAAAAAAGACACCCTTGTTCTGTGACTTTTTCTCCTTTGTGTTCTTTAGTTTCCGTGCTTACCCTGTGTTTTCTGCATATTCTGAAGTGTTGTGTTTTCATTGGTTTTGCTGAGCATGACTGTTCTTAAATGGAAACTCGTGAGCTCTGGGAAACTTAACTGGAAAATGTTGTCTGTGTCAACCAACCAGCTTCTGTGGAGAAGGGAATTGTGAACGGTTTTATTTTGATGAGTATGTGTACAGAATGAAGATTTTTCTGGTAAATGCTTTCAGTGTTAATAATAATAATAATACATAGCCTTTGTGTAGTACTGCTCTCTGGTGTACACAAACTCAATGCACTTTACAACATTCTGAAAGATTTGGACCAATCTTCTGAAATGGTCTTTTATTACTCAGGTCTAAAAAAAATAAAAAAAAATATATATATTGATAGACAAATGTTACAAGAGTGGTCTGTTATTAGTTGGACCTCCAAAAGGTTGTTTGTTATTTGCTGTTGCGTGCTATTTACATGGGAAGCACATTTCAGTGTCCATGATTAAATACGTTTTGTCAAGAACTATGACTAATCGAACGTCAGGAAAGGCTTTGGCACATGCTACTGTTTTTTTCATTAGATGCACAATTCCCCCCCCCCCCCCCTTGCCCCCCACCCCCTGCCCCACTCCAGCCCTCCAAGCCGACCCCGGCTTCACTCCATGGTTCACTGTCTTCACCCCCAGAGCCTTCTCTCTAGCTTTTGTCCTCTACCCTCCACCCCTAGATCCCCTGTCCCTAGCCTTTGCCCTTTGACCCCCACCTACAGACCCCTCACTCTAGCCTTTGCCCCCTGACCCTCACCTACTGACCCCTCACTCTAGCCTTTGCCCCATGACCCCCATCTACAGATCCCTCACTCCACCCTTTGCCCTGACTCCCACCTACAGACCCCTCACTCTAGCCGTTGCCCCATCCTCACTCTAGCCTTTGCCCCATCCTCACTCTAGCCTTTGCCCTATGACCCCCACCTACAGATCCCTCTTCTGAGCCTTTGCCCTATGACCCCCACCTACAGATCCCTCTTCCGAGCCTTTGCCCTATGACCCCCACCTACAGATCCCTCTTCCGAGCCTTTGCCCTATGACCCCCACCTACAGATCCCTTTCTCTAGCCTTTGCCCCCTGAACCCCCACCCCAAATCCTTCAACCTAGCCTTTGCCCCCTGACCCCCCACCCCAAATCCTTCACCTTACCTTTTGCCCCCTGACCCCCCACCCCGAATCCTTCACCCTAGCCTTTGCCCCCTGACCCCCCACCCCGAATCCTTCAACCTTACCTTTGCCCCCTGACCCCCCACCCCCAATCCTTCACCTTACCTTTGCCCCCTGACCCCCCACCCCAAATCCTTCACCTTACCTTTGCCCCCTGACCTCAGGTCCCTCTCCCTAGCTTTTGAAAAGACAGTTACGGTACTTTCTGCTCCTTCTGCAGGACGTCGTCCCGAAAGGAAATACAGCTAGAGCAGTATTGATTGGGGGAAAAAAAGGGGTGGGGGGTGGGTGGGGGGGGGGGGGGGGGGGGCAGGGTTGGATAAGGAGCGTGTGTATTGTAGCCTCACCTACAATCTCCCATGGAAGAGTCTTTACTGCCGAGTGCGTTTTTACGCTGTCCGGTGCTTTTTGTCAACCAGTGAGGCCTTTGAAGTGACAGTATATAGTCGGGTTTGGTGTGAGCTCATTACGTGGGGTAGTCTTCATAGACGTTGCCTTGTTCGTGTATCTCTGCACTTTGCTTTCAACATCTCAGCGCTAATTGCACTTCGATGTGGCGTGAGAGGGATTTGTTTTGTTTATAACCATTGAATTGATTGCTTTCAGTGCGCAGTCATAATGTATTTTGCAGCATTTAACGCCGTAGATAGAAACGTTTCTTGTGTGTGTCAGGCTAGACTGCACTGTTTGGGTATTAGAAGGTCACGGGAGAGGAGACGGAACACCCTGTTTGGGTATTTCATGTGATTGCTGAAAGTCCTCAGTGTGTGTGTGTGTACGTTAGAAAACACACACACACACACACACACACACACACACACACACATGCACACACACACGCATGCACACACACACACACACATACACACACACACATATAAATAACACACATGCACGCATGCACACACATACACATGCTCATGCACACACACATGCACACACACACACACACACGCGCACACACACACGCACACACACACACACACGTGCACACACACACACACACACACACACACACACACACACACACACAATTCATTGTCCTAAAATGTCTGTTCTCTTTTAGCAAATTATTGGGGTCTGAAACGATGTCATTATTTAAATTCAGCATCAGTATAATATGTATATATACATGTAACTGGGGGGGGGGGGGGGGGGGGACATGGACAATGGGCAACATAGGGAGGGGGAGGGTTAAGCGTTGAGTGGACATCATTTTCTCGGTCGTAAGAAGACGCTTACTGTCTCTTTAATTAATTAACTCTCTTAATCCATTGGTTCTTTCTTGTAGTTACCTGACCCAACCCATAGTCTGTGTTTTGGGAGAGGGTTTATTTTCTTTGTCTATGGAAGGAATGATGGTAACAACAACAGAATGCAAGCCTAATATTATGTTTGTCAGTGTGTAATATGCGTCCTGGACGAATTTCCTTTCAACTCATGCTGCTTGCTTATTATAATACACTTTTTAATGCATTCAAATCTCAGTGGGTTTTTTTTTTTTTTTTGGGGGGGGGGGGGGGGGGAGCACACGTTTACATTTGTGCCTGTATTTGTATTCATAGATTCTTTGAGTGCATACTCAGTTTATGGTTTAGCTTGGGCAGGTAGACTTGATCACAGGCACATGCTCTTTGAAAAAGAGATTAAAAGAGATATAAAAGAAGATAAATAATTGTGGTGATAATGAGGTAATGAATACGTGCATATTCCCCATCAGTTCTAAACACACAGAGAAGAAATAACCTGATTCTGAAGAAATGACCTGACAAAATGCCTGATTCTGTCACTTGAAGAGATAATTTATAGCTGTATATAGTGTCAACCTTAAAAAAAGGAAAAAGAATCAGGTACCTGGGGGCTTGATTACCTGTTGTGGTATGGAACTTGTTGACTGGTGGATTTGTGTGGTTTTGGATCTGGTGTGTGCGCTGGGGTCATGGACTGTGCATGGTGTGTATCGGCTGTTGTGAAGAAACCTTGCGCTTTTGATGGAACCCATTGCCTTGGACGGTCAATCTTCATGGTGTTGTTGGACTTCATCGTGTTGGTTGGTCAGTCTTTATGGTGTTGTTGGACATCATTGTCCTGGATGGTCAGTCTTTATGGTGTTGTTGGACCTCTTTGTCTTGGATGGTCAATCTTTATGGTGTGGTTGGACATCATTGTCCTGGACAGTTAATCTTTATGGTGTTGTTGGACATCATTGTGTTGGATGGTCAGTTTTTATGGTGTTGTTGGACATCATTGTCCTGGACAGTCAATCGTTATGGTGTTGCTGGACATCATTGTGTTGGTTGGTCAATCTTTATGATGTTGTTGGACATCATTGTGTTGGATGGTCAATCTTTATGGTATTGTTGGACTTCATTGTCTTGGATGGTCAATCTTTATGGTGTTGTTGGACTTCATTGTCTTGGATGGTCAATCTTTATGGTGTTGTTGGACATCATTGTCCTGGACAGTCAATGTTTATGGTGTTGTTGGACTTCATTGTCTTGGATGGTCTATCTTTATGGTGTTGTTGGACCTCATTGTGTTGAATGGTCAGTCTTTATGGTGTTGCTGGACATCATTGTGTTGAATGGTCAGTCTTTATGGTGTTGCTATCATCCTGAGGTGACCCAATGTGGTTGATGGGATGTTAAAATCCAATTTCTCACTAAATATGATGTATAGAGTTGTTACACCCTATTGTTGGTTGAGTGTTGCTTTACATCAACAGAAACCATAGGCTTATTAGGGATGGGATCCCAGGATGTCCACCTCAACTTTCACACAGCTGCTGAGCTCTGGCACCCCATTGTCTTGCATGGTTAACGTTTATGGAGTTGTTATCACTCTGAGGTGACCTAAGGGACGTTAAAATCCAACTTCTCACTAAATATGACCTATGGAGGTGTTACATCTCACTGTCTTGGATGGTTAATGTTTATGGAGTTGTTATCATTCTCAGGTGACCTAAGGGGCGTTAAAATCCAGCTTCTTACTAAATATGACCTATGGAGGTGTTACATCTCACTGTCTTGGATGGTTAATGTTTATGGAGCTGTTATCATCTTGATGTGACCCTCTGTGGTTGGCAGGATGTTGAAATCCAATTTCTCACTAAAAAATAACTTCAGGAATTGTTACACCTAATGGCATTGGATGGTTAATGTTTAAGGTGTTGTGCGGTGCTTGTAGCCCACAGCTTCTCTCGTGTTGATTCGCTGCATTTTGATCTGTTTCCCACTGTATGTAACAGAATTAAATGCTGTGAAGGCCTCATTTTTTGCTGAATTGATTTGATTTTCAGTATGGTAGTCAGTATGCTTCTGTCGTGTCAGTTCAGTGGATGGCATTTTGATCTGTTTCCCACTGTATGTAACAGAATTAAATGCGGTGAAGGCCTCATTTTTTGCTGAATTGATTTGGTTTTCAGTATGGTAGTCAGCATGCTTCTGTCGTGTCAGTTCAGTGGATGGCATTTTGATCTGTTTCCCACTGTATGTAACAGAATTAAATGCGGTGAAGGCCTCATTTTTTGCTGAATTGATTTGGTTTTCAGTATGGTAGTCAGCATGCTTCTGTCGTGTCAGTTCAGTGGATGGCATTTTGATCTGTTTCCCACTGTATGTAACAGAATTAAATGCGGTGAAGGCCTCATTTTTTGCTGAATTGATTTGATTTTCAGTATGGTAGTCAGTATGCTTCTGTCGTGTCAGTTCAGTGGATGGCATTTTGATCTGTTTCCCACTGTATGTAACAGAATTAAATATGGTGAAGGCTTCATTTTTTGCTGAATTGATTTGATTTTCAGTATGATAGTCAGTATGCTTCTGTTGCGTTGATTCAGTGGATGGCATTTAGATCCATTTACCACTGTACGTGACTGAATTAAATATGGTGAAGGCTTCATTTTTTGCTGAATTGATTTGATAGTGCAGTATGGTTGTCATGCAGTGATGGCTGCATTACTTTATTCATTGGCTTCTTCTCATTCTTGCTGTAATAGAATCAATTCTGTGCTTAGTGCATTTAAGCAATAACCAAACCATTGCCTTGTGTTGGGCCTTCATGCATGAGCCTTAATGAAATTGCTGCCTTACTACTTACTCATGAATATTGTCTCTCACCTCAGTTAATTCTATGTCTTAATTGCTGTGCTGCATTTTGAATTAGTTTGCCCCAGAACTAGGGCAGTTGATCAGGTGTGTTCCAATACTGCATTATGTATTAATGTATTTCTCTTGATAAGTATGCTAGTGTTTATACAGATCTGCATAAAACTTGTTAACTGATCAACTGTGGTAATTAGATGTATAAATAAAAACATAAAAACATTGAAGTCAATAATGCACAGAAGCCACAGTCCATGTGCATGGAAGAGAGAGAGAGATAGAGAGAGAGAGAAAGAGAGAGAGAGAGAACTCGAACTCGAAAACTTTATTTCAAGAGAGAGAGAGAGCTCATGATTAATGTCCTTGATTTAGTTAAAAGATTTTCAGACCCCGAAAGGATTTTCATTATGATAATAATATAATAGTAATGATAATAATATTATTATCACTAATAACAATAATTAATTGGATTTCTGTTCAGCGGTTTTTCTCCTGCCAAAGCTTAGCACACTGCTTTTTACAAATACAGTGAAAGAAAAAGATTATGTAAGGTACTCATCTGAGGTTTTCTGAAAATGTCTTTGTGCAGTAGCGAAATTGTCTGCCATGCTTTTCTGACCTGCTGTGCAAGTGTAACTTAAGCACCTGTCTCTGCGTATGGTCTTTGATTGGGCGAGTTTCACATGAAAGATTCACGTTCTCTGCAGGTTTCCAATTTCGTTGCACAGCAGGGAGAGATCCAAAGGCTTTGCAATTAATAGAATATTTGAAGAACTCTATGATATAGTTATGAAGAGTGTCTCATCATCATCAGTTTTGAATTATTTTTTGGATGAATGAAATTGTTTTTTTGTCTTTTTAATGGATTGTTTGGATGAAACATAGGCGCATGCACCATGT
>OY757541.1:10462877-10475051 GCA_963584105.1 Alviniconcha strummeri
CACCTGTTCATGAAAGTTTTTATTAGAAAGATTGGAATAATTTTTGGTATGGTTTAGATACTTCTTCAGTTTGGTTTCTTTCATTTTCATTTACCCTTAATGTATGTTTGAATTTCATTGTGGTTTAATTTTATTTTAAGAGAACAATGATTACTGTTTAATATGAAAATTTGGACTAAGAGATCTCCCCCAAATATCTTCATCTATGATCACAAAATCCCCTGACAAAAATGCGTCAAAATTCAGTTTTTATTTTTGTCTTCGCTATGGCTGTGTTGCACAAAACATCTGTTTCTTTATTAGCAAATGATAATTTGTAGCAAAAAAATAAAGAACTATCTAAATGAAAAAAAGAGAATCTTATTTTCCTTTTAAACACACAAAAGGTTAAAAGGAATGGTGTTTATTATGACAAAAAACACAGCATGTGAATTTCTGGGGTAAGCCCCTTTTTCAAGCTACAAAACTACCTTTAAACAACAGTTGAATGGTAGAAAAATGAGATGTAGGATACTGATCTGGTTTTGGTTGAGCTGCTGATTACTTTATTGTAGAGAAAATGCATAGTTGTGTTTTGATTTGGAGTCTTTTTGCCCAAATTAAGTATGCGCGTTTGCTTTGAAATGTGTTGTTTGGTGTTCAGCATATCCAAAAACATAATCTCTAATTGTTTTCTTCTTCAGACTACACATGCAGCGGTGTGCGGAACCAGGAGAGAGGCAAAGAGCAGCCAGAGGGAGACGCTTTGCCTAGAGAACGTCGCAAGCTTTCTTCCAAACCACGACTGAAAAGTGCCTCACAGGGACGAGCATCCAAGAGGGCCAAGGGCGAAAATCAGTCCCCAGAGCGCGCCCCTTACACAGACACTGTGACCCCGTGTCATTCTAGGTCATCCTCTGCACGGTCCTCTTCCTCTTCTGCCTCTTCCTCCTCCTCCTCCTCCTCCTCCTCCGCCTCAGGCTCCTCAGTAGCATCTGACAAACCCGAACCAAAGAAGAAATCGGAGAAGTCCCCGAAGAAATCGAAGGAAGATGCTCCAGAACAGGACAGAAAACCCACCACCTCTTCCAGCGTGGCAGCGGAGGCCACAAACAAGCCCGAAACAAAAGCAGCGGTCGCCAAAAAGAAGGGAGAGAAACCCAGTGACAGAGCAGAGGGCAACGAACGGAAGACCAAGGGAGAGAAGCAGCCCGTGCAGCCTCAGGAAGAGGCACCAGACACCGCGGACGAGGTGTCGGACATCGAGTCGGAGGTGGTGTCGCCTCGGAGGCTGGACGTGAGCATCCCTCTGGATGCAGTGCCGGTCCTCGCTGCTGGTAGCGCTGGGAGCCCCCGCAGCTTCAAGAGTGCTGCCGGGAGTGCCAGGAGTCCCCGCCGCCAGCCGCAGGAGCACAGCACCCTGCCGGACGTGTTGGAAGAGAATCTGCAGGAGAGGCAGCTGCTGCTGGAAGAGGAGGATGCCACGAAGGACTCGGCGCCACCCAGCCGCGGCGAGGAGGTGCCCAGGAATGCCAACAATTCCCCCAGCCTCGACGACTCCCGCGGAGACGTTGACGCGGCCGATTCGACGTACTTCAAGACCCTACCCCACCAGCAGCGCAGCAGCACGAGGAGGAAAGGCACGTGGAGCGAGAGCCGCACTCTGAAGACCCACCACCAGCCCGCCGCCCCAAAGACACCGAGAACGCCCAGGACCCCCACCGCGCCGCTGACGCCGCACTCCCCCCACGCCGTCAAGGGGATGGAGCTGTCAGAGTCATCCTCCAGCTCCTCTTCCTCCTCCACGGACGACGACAGCAGTTACGCCAGCAGCAGCAGCTCTGGCAGGAGCCACTCGGAGACCTACTCCAAGGTGGCCCAGGAGGATGAGAGAGCCTGCATGTACGAGGAAACGCCGGAAGGGGGCTCCGATGGATACACGCTGAACAGCCGGACGAGGAAGGAGAAGATCATCAAGAGGCCCAGGACCAAGAGGAGCTGCTTTTCAGCCAGGTCGAATGAGGAGGTGAGGAACAAGGCGCTCCCCGCTGCGAACAACGTGGTGGAGGTGGAGCGCCCCATGAAGATCCCTCAGATCTCCATGACCGTGCCGCCGAACTACGACGCCTCACGCGGCAAGGAGCAGCTGGAGATGCTGGAAGGGACGGAGCCAAGCAGCACGGACTTCCTCCAAGACAAAATCTACGTTCTCCAGGGCACTGAAACAGTGGCAGGTACCGAGGACACGCAGGGGAACAAAGACAGCAAACAGGCCCCAGAGAACCCAGCCTCACAAGATGAGGCCACGGGAGGCAAAGAAGATGCAGCAATGAAGTACCCACATTTCGAGGATGTCGGACTCCAACGGCCGTCAGACTCGCCAGCCAGAGAGGATGACACACTTGATATCTCAGAGAACCGGGACACAGAACCAGGGCATGTGGGGGAAATGCCAACGATCGTCATCAGTCCCTTCCCGGTACCGAAGCAAACCATGGCAACAGTCAACTCTGAAGCCGAAGCCGAAACTGAAGCTGACTCCGAAGCCCACGAGAGGGGTGGGGATGGCAGTGAGGAGCACAGCTTGGTGTTTGATGAGGCGCCAGAAATTGCCAAGAAGGAGACCAACCTCACGGAGAAGCCCGAACCCACCATCGACATTGACATCGTCTGCTCTGCGCCGGACTCTCCAGCAGCCAGCAACAACACGGAGGGAGCTAACGCAGACATCAGCATCTCCAGAGTCAGGAGGCTGTCGGCGGAACTGGGCATTGAGGCAGAGAGCGTCGTCCTGGCTCAGTTGCGGAGACAGCCTGCAGACAGCGGAGACCAGGCACCGACGCCAAGACGCCGAAACCTTTCGGCTGGTTCTGTGGACAGTGGAGGAGAAGAGAGCATGGGATCTGGCGAGCAGATGGGCTCGGAGCGACGTCGCTCAAGCCTGTTGGTGCCACTAGAACCTGAAGCCCTCAAGCTCATCGACCGATGGGTCAGCGAGGGAGACCTCAGCAAGCTGCCACACAGAGACGAGGAGGTCGACGGAAATAACACTGCAGCAACACAGCCGGAAACAAACACCACAGGGGAAGCAGCCCCTCTTGGGGAGAAACAAAAGAGCTCTGCAGAGGCACAGGAAAATGATGTTGCTGAAAAAGGGGAAGATGCAGGCGCTTCGAAGATAGAGCGCAAGAAGTGTGAGGAAATCCCTGGGGAGGAAGGCATCAGGGTTTACGCTGCCAGCGACATGGATGCTCCCAGTGATGTTGCTGCCAGTGATGCCACCAATGATCAAGGAAGAGAAACGGACCAAGGAAACAATGGCCTCCACACTCCCAGCGACACAAGAACCTCAGCACCAGAAGCAGAAACGGCATCTCCGACAGTGCCATCACCACGAGAAGACTCCTACAATGACAACGACTTCGAAAACGACAATGCAAGCAGCTCGTCATCATCATCATCATCATCGTCATCATCGGCACCATCATCATCAGACAGCAGTGACACCGACTCTAACTCTGTGTCCAAGCAGGTGCCCAAGTCAGACCAATCAGAGGACAGGAGTGGAAAGTCGCCCAGCGACATCAGTTCACCAGTCCCGGCCACACCCGAGGAGATGGCCCAGAAACAGGCAACGATGCGTGCAGGGCAGTCCACACCCTTACCACAAGGCGACACCATGCAGGACGATGAGCTGGAGGCCTTCAAGAAGGAAGTGGAGCGTGATGTGGCACGGCCCCATGAAGACGCCATCACCAACATCAACGTGGCGCTGCCCACGTCCGACCCCTGCGACCTGTATGTCATCCATGAGTCGGAGAATGAGACGTCAGACCTGGACAGAAGTAGGTCCAGGATGGAGGGCCCGGACTTGAACCCAGAACCCGTAGGAACAGACATAGACAGGAGCGGGCCCAGCATGGGTTCGAACCTGGAACCCAAGAAAACGGATGTAGACAGGACAGAAGACATGGATGTGAACCTAGAACCTGGGACAGAGCCCAGCATGGATTCGAACCCAGAACCTGACACAACAGACATAGACCAGACTGCACCCAGGACACAAGACATGGATTTGAACCAAGGACCTGAAAAAACTGACATAGTCAGCAGAGAGGACAAGGACCCCAACGTGCCACAACCTGAAGGAAAAACCACTGGTGTCGATGTCATGAACGGCAACGATAATAAAATTGACATCAAGACGTTCACAGACTCACCGCCCAGAATCCTCGTCACCTACCCAGACTATGATGAAAACAGCAAGGAGGATGAAGAGAACAATGCTGAGGAGAAGGCGGCAGAGAAGGAAGGTCCCGGAGACCACTGCTCCACAGGGGAAAGGAGCGACGTCGACAGTGCTTATGACGCAAAAACATCAGGCACCGGCTCTTGCAACGATGGGGACGTGGCTAAGCTGGTTGAGCAGATGGAGGAAGAGGAGAAGGGGAAGGGCGTGTACGTCATCCCTGCTAGCGTCCTCTTGTGAGGCAGACTTCAAGAACGAAATTGTGTCATGTACGCCATCCCTGCTAGTGTCCTCTTGTGAGGCAGACTTTAAAATCAGATTTGGGTCATGTACGTCATCTCTGCTAGCGTCCTCTTGTGAGGCAGACCTTAAAACCAAATTGTGTCGTGTATGTCATCCCTGCTAGTGTCCTCTTGTGAGGCAGACTTTAAAATCAGATTTGGGTCATGTACGTCATCTCTGCTAGCGTCCTCTTGTGAGGCAGACTTTAAAATCAGATTTGGGTCATGTACGTCATCTCTGCTAGCGTCCTCTTGTGAGGCAGACTTTATTTTGTGTCATGTATGTCATCCCTGCTGGCGTCCTCTTGTGAGGCAGACTTCAAAAACTAAATTGTGTCATGTACGTCATCCCTGCTAGCATCCTCTTGTGAGGCAGACTTCAAAATCAGAATTGGATCATGTATGTCATCCCTGCTAGTGCCCTCTTGTGAGGCAGACTTAAAAACCAAATTGTGTACGTCATCCCAGCTAGCGTCCTCTTGTGAGGCAGACTTCAAAAACAAAATTGTGTCACGTATGACATCCCTGCTAGCGTCCTCTTGTGAGGCAGAATGTAAAAACAAAATTGTATCATTTGTGGGAAGACTGATAGTTTTGTGCTCTGTCCATTTCTTTGACCTTTTTCATTTTTTCTTGTTTTGTTGTGTGCATCATCACGGGGGCACCGCCAGCAAGTTTTCCTTTGCCATGTGGTTTTAGCCTTGAGGGACAAAAAGCCAGTCGTTTTAATTCACCCATGAACCATTCCCAAGGAATATTCATGAAGGGAGGTCACCGAAGTGACTGAGATTGAAAGCAAGGCCTAGGAGTGTACATTATGGTGCAGATGACAATGTCTCTGCATGCTCTGCGCACCAATTTCTTCTTCTTCTTCTTTCTTTTTTCTTCGTCTTTTTTTGCCTTGCTTTTGATCTTGTAACCTGCCATGACCTATCTCCTTAATGGTGGTTGATTCTCTCCACCTGCTTTGTTCCGTATTGAAAATAAGTTTGCCGTCGGTGGTAGACCGTTTTTAACTGTGGTGGAAATCACAGCTGTTTCCAATTTGAATTGTTGTCTGCCTGACAGATTTTGTAAAATACCTGATGACCTCATTTCTGTGATAATACTCATCTCTTCCAACCCCCCCCCCCCCCCCCCCCAGATCTCTGCCACCCCTCTCCCCTGTCCACTCCAGCCCTCTGCCCTTCCGATTAAGGTCGTCCTTGGCTAGAGGGTAGATAATTGGAGGTAGCTGAAGTTTTAGATCTTCAGGATTTTTTTTCCTGCCTTGCTCTCATTGTGTAGCAGTTGAGAAGTTCATGTGTGTTCCTGCCTTCCAACACAGTCGATGGTTCCAGGCCGCCAATCAACCGAGCACATCAGCCAATCAGAACGTTGCAGTTAATACTTTGCATGAAAACCTCGCAGAGTGGCCACCATTGTTTCTTTTTCTTTTTCTTCCTGAGGAGCCAGAATCTAGCAGTGGGTCAAAATTAGGTAAGTAAGTAAGTAAATTAGTATTTTACTTACTTGCTTACCCAGTTTTGTCCTGTTCCTAGATTTTGACTCCTGAAAAGAAAAAGCAACACACACACACACACACACACACACACACACACACACACACACACACACACACACACACACACACACACACACACACAAATGACACTAGGACTGGTGGAATTTTGAACAAGACCTTCAAAAGAACTTGTGGCGCACATTCATGTTCAAATTACATGCATTTGAGTGCTGGAATCAGATTGAAGTCATCTTGCTTTTCACCAGTCAGCACAGTTCCACATGGTGGTCAGATGGAAAGATTATGAGGAAAGAGGCAGAGAGGGCTTAGAGCTCAGCACAGAACTCTGTATTCTGCCAGACAGCACAGCTCCACATCACGGTCAGATCAAACATTTAATAATTAGTGTGAAGGAAGAGCCAGGGCTTAAATGTTCAACGCTGAACCCTCTGTTGTGACGTGAAATCAAAGGACGCGTATAGTAATATTAATAATCTTGTATTTTCTTTGTTCACAAAAGCATCATTTGACCTCTGTTGGGTGAGGCTTTTCTCGTCTAAACCAAATTGTATAAACAGTTTTTGTCTTGGTGTTTATCGGTTTTTATCTAACATGGTCTCTTTTTTTCTATTTGTAATGATTACCAAATATTGGAGAAAGAAAATCAGGGTGATATTGCAGTGGTATCAGTGATTATGTCTTCAAAGTGACTAACAATTTTGATGTGCAATGATTTCTGACTGTAAATGCTGTACATGAATGTTGATAGCCATTGCGTAGAAGTGAGCATTTTATCTGTTGTTGCTTGGGGTCTGTTAAAGAATATTGGATTTTGTTTTGCTCACACACGCACTGAGGCAATCAATAAATGTGAATGTAAATGTGGGTATTGTACTTGAGGTGTGAATGCAATGGGTAATGCCACACTTTATTTTATCCCAGGTAGTTTGATTGTGACTATAACCCATCCATCTACCCACATTAGCATCATGTATACACACACACACACACACACACACACACACCCTCTCTCTCGCTCTCTCTCTCTCACACACACACACACACACACATGCACACACACACACACACACACACACACACACACACACACACACACACACACGCGCGCGCGCGCACATGCACACGCGCACACACATGCGTGCATGCACGCATTCACATCATACACACATGTACACATTCATGTCATGTACACACATTCATGTTATGTACACACACACACACACACGTGCGCGCGCGCGTCACATGCACACACGCACATGCACATACGCTCACTCATACAGACAGCAGCAAGTATTCTGCTACACTGTGAGAGAGGGAAAGGAAGATGCAGGAAAAGTGCAACTGTCTTCTGGCCATCATTCATAACAGAGAAAAAAGCAATGAGGCTGTTATGTGGAACAGAGAAAAAGCTGAACAGAGAACAAACAATGAAGCCATCATGCCAAACAGAAAAAAGAAGAAGAAAAACACAACAAAAAACAGGGCCATCATGCTGAACAGAGAAAAAGCAACAAGACCATCATGCCAAACAGAAAAAAGAAGAAGAAAAACACAACAAAAAAACAGGGCCATCATGCTGAACAGAGAAAAAGCAACAAGACCATCATGCCAAACAGAGAGAAAGAAAGAAACAGGGTCATCATGCCAAATAGAGAAAAAGCGATGTGGTCATCATGCCAGACAGAAAAAAAGCAATAAGGCCATCATGCCAGACAGAAAAAAAGGAAGAAGGCCATCATGCCAGACAGAAAAAAAGGAAGAAGGCCATCATGCCAAACAGAGAGAGAGAAAAAACAAACAGGCCCTCATGCCAAATAGAAAAAGCGACAAGGCCATCATGCCAAACAGATTGAAAGCAGTGAGTCCATCATGACAGAGAAAAAGCAACAAGGCCATCATGCCAGAGAAAAAGCAATGAGGCCATCATGCAAAACAGAGTAAAAGCAATGGGGCCATCATGCCAAACAGAGAAAAAGCAATAAGGCTATCATGCCAAACAGAGAAAAAGCAATAAGGCTATCATGCCAAACAGAGAAAAAGCAACAAGGCCATCATGCCAAATAGAGAAAAAGCAATGGGGCAATCATGCCAAACAGAGAAAAAGCAATAAGGCCATTATGCCAAACAGAGAAAAAGCATCTTAGGCCACTGTGAGGCATCTGTTGGTGACCAAGCAGAACAGAGACAGTGCAAGGCAAGCTTTGGCCATGATCTACAAAAAACTAAAACAAAGAAACCTGACTAATTTGTGACTGGGTTCAGCCATATTTAGTCGGAAAAGAAGAAGAAAAAAAATATATATAATAGAGGAAGAAGAAGAGAGAGGTTATAAATAACAACAAAATATATATGGATAATTGAATGGGCTAGCTGTTTTTGTTTGTAGGTTGTTTCTTGTGTTTATCATTTTCCCTGCACACATTAGTGAAGCTACAATAAAAAAAAAAATTAAAAGCAGGCTTAGGTCATACAGAATGGAAACTCTGAAACAGATACTGGTGCATTCAGAAGATAAAAAAATCAAAGCACGCAAAATGTGTGTGTGTGTGTGTGTGTGTGTGTGTGTGTGTGTGTGTGTGTGTGTGTGTGTGTGTGAGAGAGAGAGAGAGAGAGAGAACTTGAACTCGAACTTGAAAACTTTATTTTACAAGGATTGTAGTTTAGGTTCATTCAAAAACCTGTCTAACAACTAGTCCTTGCTAAGCTACTGATGAACAGATATCAAATTACAGGCATTATTTAAGAGAGTGTGTTTGAGAGAGAGACAGAGACACAGAGAGAGAGAGAGAGAGAGAGAGAGAGAGAGAGAGAGAGAGAGAGAGAGAGCACTTTTTTGAATAATACAAAGCAAAACTGAGATTACAGTACATAAACGCCACCAGAGGTCCATCCCTGTGTGTTGATTCTGCACAAGCACTCTGGGCCTCGTTCCGTTTCAGATTTGTGACACTACTACATACATTACACCACATAACGAAACATTGTGTTTGTGTACAGAGAGCAAGAGCAAGTCCACAGAGGAGAAGTTCAGTCTGATCGAGCCGCGGGGAGAGGAGAGGGAGGAGGCGGCCACCCCGACCCCCAGGGCAGTGGAGCAGGAGGACAGGGATGCCGGAGACCGCTCCGCGCGCTCACCCCGCTCACCTCGGACACCCCGGGTGGAAGTCAATGGGACGGGCAGAGAGGTGGGTCATGTGTGTTTTGGTGTGTGTGTGTGTGTGTGTGTGTGTGTGTGTGTGTGTGTGTGTGTTCATGCGTGCATGCATGTGTATGTGTGTGCATGTGTGTGTGTGTGTGTGTGTGTGTGTGTGTGTGTGTGTGTGTGTGTGTGTGTGTGCATGTGTATGTGTGTGCATGTGTGCATGTGTAGGTGCTGAGAGAGAGAGAGAGAGAGAGAGAGAGGGGGACTGAAAGGACTTTTTTATTTATGAGGATAATGGAATAAGTAATAGTGAATACAATACTTTTTTCACACAAGAGTGTATGTTTTAGTGTGTGTGTGGTGTGTGTGTGAGAGAGTGTTTATGTGAGTGAGTGAGTGTGTGTGTGTGCACACACTTGCATGTATGTGTGCATGTGTGTGTGTGTGTGTGTGTGTGTGTGTGTGTGTGTGTGTGTGTGTGTGTGTGTGTGTGTGTGTGTACCTGTGCACCTGGACACTTGTGTGTCCAGGGGTCATGGATTAAGTGTGAGATTCCGAGGAGACAGGTGTGGTCTACATTTTCAAGCAGACAAAATCAAAATGAAGCCGATGCTTCAAAATATTGATGATGAGAGCTTACAAGGGTCATGTCATCTCTGGATACAGCGCCAGTGCGTCACATGCTTTCCTTCTGAACACAGCCTTCACATTCAGTAGTAGGGCAGTAGAGACCATAGTAAGGCAGTAGAGACCATAGCAGGCCAGTAGAGAACAGAGAGCAATAGAGACCATAGTAGAGCAGTATAGAGACCATAGTAAGGCAGTAGAGATCATAGTAAGGCAGTAGAGACCATAGTAAGGGAATAGAGACCACAGTAGGGCAGTATAGACCACAGTAGGGCAATAGAGACCATAGTAAGGCAATAGAGACCATAGTAAGGCAGTAGAGACCATAGTAAGGGAATAGAGACCACAGTCGGGCAATATAGACCACAGTAGGGCAATAGAGACCATAGTAAGGCAATAGAGACCATAGTAAGGCAGTAGAGACCATAGTAAGGGAATAGAGACCACAGTCGGGCAATAGAGACCATAGTAGGGCAGTAGAAACCATAGTAGGGCAATACAACTTGAACTCGAAAACTTTAATACTCAAGGGAAGTAGCCCTATGTCCTTTTGGACCTATCTAACAGCCAGTCCTTGCTATACTACTAACACAAATAAGCACGAGACCACAGTAGGGCACTAGAGACCACAGTATGGCAATAGAGACCACAGTATGGCAATAGAGACCACAGCAGGGCAATAGAGACCACAGTATGGCAATAGAGACCACAGTATGGCAATAGAGACCACAGTATGGCAATATAGACCACAGTGGGGCAGTAGAGGCCAACAGCAGAATGGAGTTTTGCCACATATCCAGCTACAAAGAAGAAGGTGCGGGTGTGCAGGTGGGGTGGGGGGTGGGGGGAGACCACATAGATGTCTTCAGCCAGGATTGAAGCGGGGCTGATTGCCTGTAAAGCCGACGTGTTAAACGCTATGACGCAGCCTTCTCAAAGTACTGTTATGTGACTGATGTGCTTCTTGGAGCTCATGTCTTTTGTTGTAGTTGTTTTTACACTGGGACAGGTGCAGTGTTATGTATATTTCACACCCATTATGTGAGCACTGTGAGTCTTCTCGAGAACGGAGAATAGCGCTATATAAAAGTGACCAACAATAATGACAACAACAACAACAATATTAATAACATTGATTGTTATTACATGACAGCAGGCTGGCTTTTCTGAAGGGAACAGTAAACACAAAGGACTTTTCTTTTGATTTCAGATCGATGACTATTCATCTGACAATGATGATGACAATAAGAAGAACAAGGTCATCTCAATGGAAGGTAAGTAGCGGTGTTTGTTAAAGTCGCCCTCACCACCACCTCACTCATTCCCTCACTCGTGTAAAACACGCACCATAAACAATGACCTTGCTTCAGAGCTTCTAGTCACTGCATGTGTGTTGTTGTGGAAAGTCGCTGTGGTCAGTGATGTGTCTTGAGGAGACTCACTGACTGTTGCATGTGTGTTATGGATACTCACTGGTCACTGTATGTGTTTTGGGGGAGAGTCACTAGTCATTGTATGTGTTTTGGGGAGAGTCACTGGTCATTGTATGTGTTTTGGGGAGAGTCACTGGTCATTGTATGTGTTTTGGGGAGAGTCACTGGTCACTGTATGTGTTTTGGGGAGAGTCACTGGTCACTGTATGTGTTTTGGGGAGAGTCACTGGTCATTGTATGTGTTTTGGGGGGAGTCATTGGTTATTGTATGTGTTTTGGGGAGAGTCACTGGTCATTGTATGTGTTTTGGGGAGAGTCACTGGTCACTGTATGTATCTTGAGGAGACTCACTGTGTGTATCTTGGGGAGATTTGCTGGCGTGACAGTATCTCAGTGGTTAGAGCACCAGACTCATGATTGAAAGATCACGGGTTAGAGCACCAGACTCATGATTGAAAGATCACGGGTTCGAGTCCCAGCAGAAGCGGCAGGAGACTTTTCTTCTCCAGGGTCAACTTTCTGTGCTGACTCTTATTTTGGTATCTGTTTCACCCCCATGTTACTGCAGCAGCATGTAAAAGATCCTGGTCATTCTGCCAAAAGTGCAGGTGGCATGCACCCTATGGATGTGGCTTTGCATGAGGTGACGTGGCATGGTGCATGGTTGCATGGTGTACACAGACCTTGCCGATACAGCAGCAGTTTCACGTGGCACCAGCCACATAACAACCAAACAGCGCTGTACGTACACCCCTTCAGTAGATATTCAAAATACGCTGTGAAAAGCTAGTCACTCATATAGAATTATATTCGGCAAAAGCACAGTGAGTCTGTTCGAGAGTGGAGCATGTAAAAAGCAAATCATCATCATCATCGTTTTGGTCACTGTGCCTGTCTTGAGGAGACTGTCTGACCATTGCATGTAACTTTGGGTCACT